>JACBWW010000027.1:7179299-7276656 GCA_020086605.1 Lanius collurio
GTTTTTATTTTAATTTAAAAAAAACCCAACAGATCAGAGTGTAATATATAAGTGTATGTATCTATATTAAATTACAGGACTCTTGTAAATGTTTCTGAACAAAATGAAGTTAGCTTGCAAAGTCCCTGAAGTGATGCTGCCTACCTTTCTGGAATTGTCTACACTCTGATCTGTTGGGTTTTTTTAAAGTAGGTTTTTATTTTAATTTAAAAAAAAAATCCACCCAACGAAGTAAAGTCACATCATTTAAACAGCAAGGAAGAAAATAAGACTGATCTTAAAATGGATGCAGCAGCTTCTTTTAAAGAGCAACATGTTGCAATCACCTTTCATTTTAGGGGAAGGGAGGGATTCCCTCAAAGGAACAGAGACGGGGAGCAGTGGGGGGAGGGAGCCTGCGATAAAAAAAAAAAAAAAGGCCACTTGGGATTTTTAATTTTTTTTTTTTTTTTAGCTAAAAACTTTGCTTTCCCCTCGGTTACAAGGGGCTGCTGCCGGGGATGGCGGCCGGGTGCCTCTGCAGAGGCGGCTCGGCGGCAGCTCGGGGAGGAGGAGAAGGAGAGAAAAGCCACAGAGAGAAAAAGAAAATGGCGCAGAGACTAAGTCCCGACCGTCGACAAGGCGACTTTCCAGGGAGGAATCGGGGCCCAAAGGCGACCCCGGCAGAGCCGCTGCGCTCGGATCGGGGGCCTGCGGTGCCCCTACTCGGGGCGGCGGGGGCCGGGGGGGACCGATCCCGGCGGGAAAGGGGCGCTTTTGGCAGCTCGATGGGAACAATGGGGCCGGTGAGCGCGGAGCCGGGACTTAGTCTCTGGGACGCCATGTCTGTGCGAGGGGCGCGCCGGGGCCGCACTCACCGTTCGCTCGGAAATCCGCCTCGATCTGCGGAGAGAGCACACAGGGACACACCGTCAGCACGCCCGGGTCCGCGGCGCTCCGGGGGACCCCCACCCCCGCCCGCACCCTCATTTTTAGGGGAATTAAATACCAAATGAGAGAAGCCCAGCGCGATGCGGAAGGTGATGGGGGAACGGGTGAAGCGCCCCCCGGCCCCCGCACAGCTCAGGGGGGGACCCTCCCCGGGCCCCTCAGTGGGGAGCGAGCCGGGGGAGCGCGGTAGCCGCCCCCTCCCCTTCTCCGCCCAGACAGGGGGTGACACGCGGGTCCCCGCTCCCACCGCCCCCCATGCCGCCGCGGGGGGACACCCGGGCTGACAGGGCTCTGTCCAGACGCGCGGGGGTGGCCGCAGGGCACAGTCCCCTCGCTGGGGTTACGGGGGGTGGCGAGGCGGCCAGCCCGGGGCCGGCACGGGGGGATGCGAGCACCGCGGCGGGGGTCCCCCGGGAGCGCGCCCCGCGGGCAGGCACGGGGCGCTCACCTGGGAATCGTTGTGCAGCTGGTCCCCGCTCATGCCGGAGGCGCGGGCGGCCGGGCGGAGCGGGAGGAGCGGCGGGCAGAGGAGCGCCGGGCGGAGCGGGACGCGGGGAGCGCAGCGCGGTTGTGTAACAGACTAAGTCCCGGTTTCGGCACTCTGCGCAGGCGCGGCGCCTTTTAAAGCGGCGGGGGAGCGGACTGACGGGCAGGGGGCGGGAAGCGGCCGCGCGCGTATTTGCATATGAGCCACGCCCCCGGTGCCGGCATGATTTGCATGTGGGCCACGCCCCACCGGCGTGACCGCTCTGACCCACCGCCCCTCCACCATGCGCTACGCCGGCTCGCTGCTTTACATATCCGGTCCCACCCCTTCCTCTCCCTCCTCCAATAGCGCGGCAAAAGCCGGCCCTCATTTACATGCGAGGCCACGCCCCTTCCCCGTGGCTGCCGGGCCCGGTGCATTGTGTAAGAATCCGTGCTGCTCCGTGCGCGTAGTGCGCATGCGCTACCTCCCCGCCCCGCCACCGTTATTTACATACAAGCCACGCCCCTCCCGTGGGCCCCGCCCCCGGGCCGCATGGCGGGCGGGCGGGCGGCTTTGGGGGATGTGTTTCCGCTGCCTCCCCGCGATAACCCCACAGTGACACCCCGTACCCCGCAGCGGCCCTCGGGGCTTCCCCTGAAGTCCCACCGCGCCAGACCCCTCCACAGGCACCAGCTCCTGGGCAATTTGAGCCTTTCCAAGTGAGAGGAGGCGAGCGGGGTGTGCACGCGTGTCCCACAGACCCCTGGTTATCAGTCTCTGTTATCTGTGTGGCTGACCCCTTGCTATCGCTTTCTGTACGCCACCGCACCAGGCTGGAGTGCAGAGGCCGCAGGAGCCACGGGGAGATGATCAGGGTGATGCTAAGGGGGAATGCAGATCAGGCAGGTTTGGGCTCACTTGACTCGTTTAAGTCAAGGACAGCACTGGTGCATTGCATATGAAAGCATTAAAAAGGGATCAGCCCGCAAGGTTTTTCTTCTGGCATAAGCAGGCTCTTTAATTTCTTTCTCCTACAAGGAAATGGAGGGTTAAAGGGGGCCAAATCTTTATTTTCTTCTAGCTAATGTGATAATGAGGCACGTGCCTCCCTAGAAAAACACCCCTCCTTCCCCAATCCAAACCTGAAGACATTTATTTCTGTTCTGCAGCAGCTCTTATAAACGGGTTTTCTTGTCCGTGTGCTAAATGGCAGGTTTAGTATGCATGGCTGGTACGTGTCTCACAGGACTGCCTCCAGTCTTCTTGGAGCTTCCATCCTCTGCTGCAACACAGACTGTACCTTTCCTCAGCTTCTTTACACAACCAGAGCTTTGATTTGACACTAAAATAACCTGGCGCTGCCAGGCTATCTGAAGAGATACATCAAAATGTAAGCAGTGACAGCAGCCACCTATTTGCACTGCATATTTATATCCTGCAAAGGGAAAACTCTGACACTTTCTTACTGTCTTCAGAAGAGGATCTGAGGACTTCCTTTTTTTACCGAGAGCAGGCAAATATTTCTGGCTCTGGAGCTGTTTATTATGCAAACTGCTTTAGTCACTGTTAGATTTTTAAATACAAACATAATGAAAGGGCTGTTTCAGACACCGGCAGGAGGTGTGTGCCCCTGGCTCACAAGAAAGAGGTGAAAGCGGGCTTCGCTCTGCGTTTGAGCCCCTCCTTGCTGCCATCCAGGGCCGCAGGGCTGTGTCTTTTGGGACAGCCTGGGAGCGGGCTGGCACCTCCTGCTTCCAACATTAGCAATTCCTAAAAGCTCTTTCTTTGAAGCAGCAATTTCACTTTGAATCTCACATCTTTGTCTCCCCGAGAAGCCCTGCTCAGGTGGCTGTGCCTGCCACAAGAAAGGGACCTGCCACCACCTCTCCAGCACGCTGCAGCTGCAGCCAGCCCTGCGCAGGGGAAGGCAGCACGGCCCCTTCCAGCAGCTGCCACCTTCACAGGCGTTTGCAAGCACGGCTGGTTGCAAAGCAGAGCCCCCCAAACCAGCACACGAGAGGCTGTGCTGCCTGCAGGAGCCTGCTGACAGCCGCATGGGAGAGCTCCGAAGGAGCAGGGAGCTTCCCAGTTTGGTACCTCAGGCCCTGACAACGAGCACTCACTCCCACGGCAGCAGTGCCAGAGCCATTAGTGACAAGCAAAACCTTGTGCTCTGCTGTCAAGCACCGCTCATACCACGGAGGAAACCTGCAGCTGGGCCAGCCGTGCTGGAGCCAGAGCGAGCTGTCTCTCCCAGGAATCGGTTCCCATCTGCTACACGGAGTCTCCTTCTCCGCAGCTATTCGAAACCTACCTGCTGTAGGTGAGCCTGCTTTTTAGCAGTGGGCTGGACTAGACGTTCTCCGGAGGTGCCTCCTAAAACAGCCATTCTGTGTGATCTGTTTTGTCCCCAGTCTTCCGTAGGGTTATCCTGGAGCCTGCAGGGAGCCCCTGCTCTGCTGTTAGAACGCAAGAGGCAGGGAAATACACAGCTTGTTCAAAACACATTAAACCGTAACACCTGTTTGGCCCCATCTGTTGCAATGAGCTGTATGGTAAAAAACCTGATCTCCTGCAGCACCAGCATCCAGGAGGCTGAACCTCCCTCATCCCCTTCCACGCTGGCATTCCCTGGGACACGGTCAGGAAAAACAGGAAAGCTTGTACACACCACTGTACAACCCAGGGAAGTGGTCTGGCCCCAAGCCTGCCAGAGCTAGAGAAGCATTGGGACAATGCTCTCAATCCCATGGGATGCTTGGGGCTGTCCGGCACAGGAGCTGGACACGGTGATCCTTGTGGGTCCCTTCCAGCTCAGGAGATTCTGTGATTCTCAACAGCCCTTTCCACGGTGGAGGCTGGAAGTGAAGGGGTTAACACGCTTGGACCTGCTTCCCTGGTGAGGCTGTGCACACCCCATCGAGATAAATGGGGGAGGTTGACACCTCTGAGTGCCGTGGTCTCTCTCCAGGGCTCCCTGGGACCAGTACATCACCATCGGGTTAGTGTAGCCTAGGTGATTGCCGGCAAAAAGAAACAGCTGGAAACTATGTGTTTAAATTAAAGCATAAATCATCCAGGATGTAAAACCAGTAGAAAAGCCTCCAGTTCTTGATCCTAGTGAATTGTGAGATTTGATTTATCTGGTGCACTTGGGGCTTCATGCTGTGCTCGGGGTGCATGTTTTGGGAGAGAGGGATGGGTGCTGTTTTCCTGGCCATCTTTGCAGTCCTGTGTCGAGATGGGTTCCTACACCTTGCTCCAGCCTGAGTCCCCACTCTAGTGCAGGGACTAACACAAGAAAAGAAACCTCGACATCCAAGCCCCTAACCACTCCACAGCCCTCTTCCCAAGCCTTGCTTTTAGCCTCAGGTGAAGCCATCTACATTGTGTTCCTTCAGTTAATTCTCCTTTATATTTAACTTGATTATATGATGCACTTCAAGTTTGAAAGCAAAACAGAATTGCTAATTAAATGCGCTCATATATATTGGTATTTTTGATTACAAGATCAAAAGTTCAGGCCTTAGAGTTTATTTTGGAGTGCAGAAGGAAGAACACAACATTGCCAACTCATTCAATTTTATTAGCAGTCCCACAGATCCAAGTTCACTTGTTTAGTTTTCCTTTATATAATTTTGTAAAAATCTCTACTTTTGTCAGAGGCAGCAGCCAGTTTCTAGTATTTATGTTTTACTGAAAAAACAAGCAACAAACCCCCTCCATCTGAATATGAAACAAGTTTATTCTGTTTGTGAAGATGTAACAAAGAACCAGTTACAAAACATATTTAAACCCAGAAATCTAAATTTTAAAAGCCTCTAATGATTCTTTTTGGTCTCAGCTCATTTGTAAGAGCTATGGTTTGGATACTTCTATCACTAGTCTACATGTTTTTCACAGCCAGAGACCTGCCTGATGTGCAGGATTCCCAGCTGGTGTCATCCTGTAAACCTGCTGTCCCTAGAACCAAGTGACACCGGTACAAGATAGGAACAGTCAGATACATGACTCCCCACTCATTTTTCATTAGCATGACCTGCCCAAAACACTCATACCTATTATGTACTGTCAGATGCATTGAAACTAAATTATCTCAGTGCTCTGAAAGAATCCACTTTAATAAACTGCAGCAATTATTCACACTGTTGTATGTAAGACAAGGGAGCAAATTAAGCAGAACCAGCAGATACGATTGTAAGTGGGAGCTTTCAAAGGTCAGTCTTAATTACTGAGTTTTACCTGGGCTGGGAGAAGCTTACAGAAGTCCTGGGAAATTATGAGTTAGAAAACAATAGCTGATGTCACTTGAACTTTATTATGTCCTCATTTGCCTTGGTTCAGGGAGCCAGCAGTGGTACAGAGGCTGGTGTAATGGAAAGGAGAACATTCAGATTGCAATCTAAAGAGCACGTACCTGGATTTTCAGCTGACAGTCCCAAGCACATACACACGCAGATCTGCTGCCATGGTTTGTGGCTGCTGCATGGCCAGTGTGTAACACCAAATGCAGTCAGGCCCATATATCCCTCTGTGCCTCACTGCCTTCCTGCTCCTAGCAAATAAAAGCGACTCTCCTGCTTGAGAAAACAATGAGAAACCCATAAACAACGCCTTGCTTCAGCCTGGCCTCCTGATTTTACCATGCAGAGCAGCCAGTGCCCTGTATTTGGAGATTACCCCACCCTGGGGCTCCCGCAGCAGAGCGTGGGCACTTTGGGAGCCCCAGAGCACGTGAGAAAAGCCACCCTTGCATAACGTGGCAGGCGTGGGAGGCAATAGGATGGCTCTTTTAGAGCATTCATATGTTGCAAATGTAGCTGAGATAAGGAACCATTTCTTATAATCTGTGCCCCTGGAATGAATTTCTCATGAATTTAGGCTAGCTGGTTTCACTTTTATCACCCACAGTTGATTTCAGTGGCTGTTTCTCACAATATGACATAATTCTGTGATGCAGATTCCTGACATTGCAAGGAAAGGGTCCAAGCATTTCTATTCACATCAGAACTGCTATTAAAAAATACCCAGAGTTAAATTTGGTGCCCACACTTAATAAATGGCTCTCCTTCGCAGTACAATGAGATAATATTTCCCCTGTCTCTAGTGTTTTCCATCCAAAGGAGAGAAGAATCCCCATTTTGGGAAAGAAACTGCTCACTTGGAGCATTTCCATTTCTGGAGTTGCACCACGTGGAGAATGCTGGGCCCAACTCCAGGAGATCCGAGCAGCCTAGACCCATCCAAAACCCACGGGAGCTCTGATACTCGTCACTCCAAGCCAGACGTATCCTGGAGACTGGCCCTGCTGAACCCGGGAGCACCTTAGAAAAGGAGCCTTAAAAGACTTGGCTCAAGTCAGCGGCAAGCACTGAAAATTCAGCAGAGGCTCTTGGCACAGCTTCCCTGTGACGTGCCAGTGTGCCATCCCCCTCCTGTCCCATGCCAAAAAATGGCTTTTAGCTGGAGGGCTTTGAGACAGCCTCAACTCAGCCTAGCCTGGAAAACTCAGTGGAAGAGAGCCTCCAAAATGTGGGGAACTGACCTTAAGCTGTCTTGCCCTGCAGGCTGGAGAGGAATCTGGCCAAACCTGGGTGAATGCGAGGTGTGAATTGCCCAGACCTTAGTCAGGAGGTGACATGCGGCCCCATTAATGGCTTTATTAGCTTTGGTGGCCCCATGCAATTGGGCGGTGCATCCCATGGGAAGGAGAGCCCTGTGCTCGCAGGACTTCAAGGGCTGCTCGATTCCTGCCCTGCCGCAGCTTTTCCTTGGCGTCTGTGCTCACTGAACTGCTGCTTTCACGCAGGGATGGCCCCAGGAGTGCTGTGCCCTGCTTGGTGTCTGGGGATCCCATCCTGCACCCCTTCCAGCACCGTTCTGGAACAGCCATAGAGGCACTGGCAGCTCTTCCCGAGTGCCTCAGCTCTCTTCTGCAGCTCTTCCCAGGCTCTGGATAGACCTGGTCCACTCTTGGCACAAAAAGGAAATAAACCTTTTGCGAGTTGACACGTGGTAAAGGGGAGAGAGAGACCAGCCCTGCATTTGGGCTGCAAATCCCCTACTCGAAGGAGGGTCTGCTATAGGTTACCCTGTTTTCAGTCTCTCTGTGCTTCAACTCATCATCTGGCAGATGAGGCTCATGCTTCCTCCCTGCCAGTGTGAGTGACAGGGTGAGAAATGCAGGTGTGGGGTGAGAAATGCGGGTGTGGGATCCTCTGTTGATTGTGTGAGAGCGATCCAAAGGAGTGGGGATATTTCCAGGTCTGAGCTAATCAACCTCCTTAATATTGCCATTACTGAGCAGATGTAGCTCAAGGTGGGGTCTGTTAAGGACCACCCTCTCTCTGGAGGTGGATTAGCTTTTAGCACCCCCTCCCAGGTCACCAAACTCTGCCTGGGTCCAGCCTGGGTGCAAATCCTTGGCTTAACATCAGGATGCAGCGAGCCATTGGCAGAGGCAAGTGCAGAACATGTCAGAGCTGGTCCTTGAGGGCAGGACTGCCATGGCTCACCCCACAGAGCAAACCCAGGAGCCAGCAGCACCTGCACCCCGGGTGCTAACCATGAATGCCATGTCACAGCTGGAGGCAGTGTCCACAGGCAGTGTCACAACAGGCTGGAGGGGTTTTGGAGGGGTGCTTGTGTCTAAGCCTGGTGCTGCCCTGCTGTCAGGCTGAGGCTGCTGGCTCTGAAAATCCCATGATGAAATTTGTACAGCTGAGAGCTCTGTTTAAAAATGGCCATATCACTAGTTTGAAATGTACTTTTCATGGTTTTTGCTGGAACATAAATCTTTCCTAAAATAACTTGCAATGTTAGTATTGTAACAGAGCTACAAAAGCCAAAGTGTGAACCCTTGATCAGGAAATCCACCAAAACCTCAAGTGGAAATAACTAATGTAATTTTGTCAAGGAGGAAGTAATGACAATACTTCATAAGGAAACAATAATCAATCTCAAATAATGAATAAAAATAATGAGGGAACTGATTTTTAAAATAATAAGGTTTTTGGCATGACTTTTCCCCTTTGTTTTTAAAAGAGCTTGTTATCTTCATTGGAATTATATTTTTAAACTCTCTAAACCCTTCTGGAACATTAAGAAACATTTCCATGTCCTACAGAGCTCATGATAAAATGTGAGATGAATATAGTCATGGCCAAGGATTTCATACCTCCTTTCAAAAATCCCGATCCTAGAAATAATGAGACTAGATTTAAAATAATAAATGTAACTTTCTGTTTAAATTCTTCGCACTGATGCCTTGAGGGTGCTTTTTATTATCATTTATTAAGATGAGGTGGAATAGAAACATAGACCTGATCTGCTCAATATAGCTGCACTGATTTAACACAGCAGCAAATCAGTTCATTTAGATCAGTGATTAGACCCTATGTGAGCACTCCTCCATGCTAAGGGAAGCTTACACTGCTGTGAGTTACATCTTTGGGTGAGAGAAACAAACTGCTGGCTTAATAATAATAACAACAATAACAATAACAACAACAGTAATAATAACTATAACAACGTTTTTCCTTTAACACAGATTTTTTTTTCATGATGAAGCCAGAGAATGGGGCAGGTAAGTGGTGAGGAGGGAAGTTTCAATCACTGCCTGTGTCAGGATATAGGTGGGATAAACTCCTTATGGTGGTCACCTCTAAATCCTGTTCAATATGTCCACGTCTGGTTGGGCAGGATGGAGCAAGGCAAAACACCCAAACCATAACTAGCAAGAGGATTGTGCAGCAGAGGCAGTCTTGGGTCTGTACCATCTATGTCTGAATCAACATTTGTGTCAGTAGAGAGAGAGATAAGCAGGCAGAAATCATCACTGCCTTAGAGAGCCCAGGTGCTGTGGAGACAGCACAGAGATGTGGATAACCAGCTATCTAAAATGACATTTAACCTAATCTAAGGCCTCTGCCTGATGCTGATGAGGATGCTTATCTTTTGCTACTGTTCCCAGAACAACAGGAGCTCTGTGCAAGCAGCCCCTGGTGTCTGGTTGGAAAAGGGGTAGAGCTGGTCTGGGCACACTCACTGGCAGCTGGCAGCAGGATCAGCCCTTCTCAAGACAGGGAGCTTTTCTTAGTGTGTCTGAGGGTTTCTTGCATGTGGCCCCAAAGGTCCTGGCAGCAGGCTGTGACACAGAGAGCAGATGACTTTGTAAGGCTTTTGTCAGGGTTGTGCACCTCTGAATTCCTCATGGAGATATGTTAAGTATTAACTCTAGGTAATAAAGTAAGGGTGTGCAAATGCAGTTATAAGGAGAGGCTTTGCCAGCCTTAATTTGAAATATAGGCTTAAATATCCTTCTGTAGGGTTGGTATAAGCAGTGTGTTTGTAGGAAAGCAGCCTGGTGGCAAAGCAAAGTGTAGCTCATATCACAGCCCAGCCATGTGCATGTGGAGAAGCCATAAAAAATAAATAAAAGTAACAAGGACCCCATGGGAAAGGTCACTTCAGAACCTGGAGCTGGAGTGGGAAGACAGCAATAGTGGTTTTGTCCAGCTCTTGGTCTCCCTGAGTTCCTGTGGCCATGGACTGGGGCTTGTATTTCCCTCCAGGGACATGGGAGAGGCTCCACGAGCCCACTGCAGCTTCTGCAGCCAGGCTGTGTGGCTCTGAGGGGAGCAGCCAGCAGGGAGATCATGGGTGAGAAGAAAGAAAGGTTTTGGAGAGGATGGAGATGCAACTGCTGTCTGCTTGCCAGACAGGTGGGACCAGCTCCTTCCTCACCTCCAAGCTGAGCCTCAGCTCTGGTTGCTGCCACTCTCCTTTCGTTTTCCAAGACCTCCCGGATGCAGCAGAAGAAAGAGAATTGGAGATTGGACTGTACAGCCATGAAATGCCACAGAGCAGAAATTTCCATTCATTCTGCCCATGAAGACCACAGCTTCTGCAGTGCTGGGAACTGGTTTTTGATGATCGTACTTGAAGCAATCAAGATGCAGAAGAAATAAATGCAAATACAGTGGGCCAGCTGCTGGCACAACACTGAGCCAAAGCCACTCTGAAAGCAGCAAGAAAGGTTTGTTATGGTTCACAGAGCTCCAGGAAGGGTCCCAAGCCAGACATGCAGAGGGGAGGGGACACATAACACCAGAGCCGCTACTCACTTCCAGTGTGGTCTGGAAGCATAGGGTGAAATCCTGGCCCCTGAGGAGCTGCAGGTGCTGAGCATTAACTCCAGCAGAAAATGTCTGAGGTGTAAGAGAGCTCAGTGCCTGAGTGGCTGGATCCTGATGAGCCCTGACCTGGCTCAGAGAGGTGCTGGAACGGTTTTCCCAGCAGTATGGGCAGGGCTTTTGGGCACATGAGGTGATGGGCAAGAGAACAAGCTGTCACTGTCAGGTTTACTCGATATGCCTTGATCGTGTGATGCTGCTGAGGGCTTTGCCAGCTCCATGTCTTCGTTTTGCATGGAGCATGTTGGAATCAGCCATCCTTCACATGTGTTGTGTTAGCTGCTGGTAAAAGCACAAGGCGCTGAGCGTGGCGATGCAGAAGGGCTGCAGGCCAGCTGCTTGCATGGCCTGCCTGCCCGAGGCCCCAGTGCTGCAGTGGGGATGCCTCTCTCCCAGGAAAGCCCTCGGATGGCTGGAGTTTCCAGCCCAGCATAGCAGAGGGAAGCAGCACCAACAAAGCCTGTGCTGCTGCACCAGGATGTGAGGACTCAGGAGCTGTTTCCCATGCAGTGGTGCCAGCTGGCAACCTGGCACAGGCAGCTCACGAGTTATAATCCAAAATAGTCCCCAACAAGTGGGCATGGGGCCAGGCTGGGGCTGGGAGGGGAGCATGGCACCGTGCCCTCTGTGGGGTGCGGGCTGTGCACCCCAAAGCTCTGCCAGCCCCATCCTGTGCTGCTCCTGATGTCAGCAAAATCCTGCCATGCCTCCTCCCTGGAGTGAGACACCCCGGGCTGGCAGGGCCCGCTGTCACCAGAGCAGGGCACTCATTCATAAATCCAGCACTGGCTGGGATGGGGCTTAGGGGAGGAGCTGGGAATGGAGCTGGGAACAGGGACTGCTTTGTTAGGATGGAGCTGGCCTGGAGAGCCTGTGTGCATGGATGGAGCTGGGGCAAGAGGATCGATGGCTTTGTGGTTGAAAGCTCATGGTCAGCTGCTGGTTATTCTGCTCATGGCATGGCTCAGCCCATCTGTGGCTCCCAGCAGCACCCCAAGCCCTGCCTCAGGTCAGCACTCCCCAGTCTCTGCCCTATTCCTCCCAGAGCAGGCCTGGCAGAGGGCTCACAGCAGGGAATGGTGTTGGGAAAACCCCCTTAGGCCAGCACCCAGCACAAGCCCCAGAGACTGCAGGCTCTTCTGGCTGCTTGCTTGCTTGAGGTTGCTCCTCAGAGCCTCAGTTTCCCCAGATGCAAAAGGGAAGGGGTGATGCTAGCTCCTTGAAGTGCTTCAGAGGGAAAATCCTGCAGGAAAAGCTGGCAAGGACAGCTGGCCCTGGGGGAGGGTGGGGACGGATGCTGAGCAGGGTGAGAGAGTCCCATCTGGTACAGAGAGGCAGCCCTGAGCTTGGCAGCAGCTTGTGGGTGTTTTTGGGGGCTGGGCAGACAGTGGGGACAAGTGCTGCCAGTGCCCATGGCCATCAGGCAGTGCCCACAGTGCCTCCAAGGATCTGATCCACATTACACATGGTGCTGTGATACCTGCAAGGTGTGAGTGGAGTAACTGGGCCCTGTGCAGCTCCTGGGTGCAGCACCTGGCCCAGACATTCCAGCATCATCCCCTTCCCCACTGACAGGGGCCAGGTAACTGTCACTACATCGAGGATGGACTCCAGGATCTTCCCAAACCCCACCACATCACCAGGACTCATTGTACTCTGCCTCTCCCTGCTCTGCTCACACCTCTCCTGCAGCCCTGGAGTGACTCCTGATTTACACCTCATCTGGCCTCATTTTTTTTCTCCTTTGTACCAAATTGCTCACATGTGTCTGAGATCCAATTATTTTCATGACTGTTACAAAAACTAATAAACTTCAGCCAAGCCTCTGGAAGCCCCATTGCTGTGTTTGTGCATCTGTATGGTCACCAGGGCAGGAAGAACTAGAGCTGTCAGCACATCCAGGTCCATACAGACACCCCTGGGGCAGTCAGACATGGTCATAGTGCTTAAGACTCTGTGCTGCAACTGCTTGATAGGTAACTTAAATATAATGAAGTTAATCAGCACCAACCCAAATTACTGTGAGCAAGAGAACAGAGGGGAAGGGCTCTGGGAAGGGTTTTCTGCTTCAGCCAGGGAAGAATTACTGCTAGCCCCTGAGCATGAATCCACATCAGTGGGTGAGAAGGTGCTTTTGCCCTTTCTGTTCAGTCTATTCCTGTTTCATGTACCAGTGTCAGTGTGACTGTCCCATCACACCCCTGTCCTTAGGCAGGGATGGGGACATGGCCCTGGGAACAGCTGACGGTCACAGCCACCGACAAAGGCAGGAGATGCCCCAAATACAAGTGCAGTGAGTTGGAAATCTCCTCAGCCCTCTGTTCCATGACCTTTGAGGCCTCCAGTCTCCGATTAGCATGGGCTTTGTGCTGCAAGGGGCTTTGCTGGGTCCTAGTGCTGCTGCCCAGCCAAGGCCCCTGGGCCCCGAGCCTGGCTGTCTCCCCCTGCCATGGGGCAAGTGCTGCCCTTCCATCGGTGCTGGAGCAGCTCCTTCTTCCCAGGGATGGCACCACGAGCTGGCTCAGCCACGAGTGATGTGCATTCACAGGTCCTGCCCTCCATCCTACAACCACCCACTCAGATCCCATGGTGGCACTACACGCTAGAATGGGAATTTTCAGGGCAACATCTTGAAATGGGCAGCTCAGATTTGTTTCCCAATTACAGTGCATGGCTTCCTCTCTTGAATTAGGGTGGGGGGCTATGGGAGGGGGCAGTGGATCTGGAGAGAGGAAATCTCAAGGTTTTATTGCCCTGGTGAGGCTGTCTGTCCTCGTAGCCCCAGCTGCCCTGATCATCTCTCCCTGCTTCATGCCGAGGTAAATGATAGGAAAAGTCACAGGACAAGGGAGAGGCTGGAAGACTGAGTGGATGGGGCTGTGCGTGGGGCACAAGGCTGAGCTGCATCGAATTTTCTCCCCTGATGCATTAACTCCTTTTCTGCTGGTCTCTGCTGCATCCTTCTGTGGCAGGGTTGCGGGTCTGATCTGCCCTGCTAGCGGCTCCATCAGGAGCCTCCAGCCTTGGGGACCAGGAATAAGGACCAAGAACAAATCATTAGCATGTCTCAGGTCTCCCCTGATAATTAAAGAGCCCTGCAGATGAGAAGGTTTGTGTTGTCCCATGCATGCCTGCTGAATTCTTCCACTACTTGCCAGCAGAGGAGTCTGTCTTGTCAGTGCTGGCAGCTGACAGCACCTGCTTGGATTTTCATGTTTTCATATTGGTCGTTTTTAGAATTCAAAAGTTGCAGCGCATTTAATTTTTTTACGTTTCATTCATCTTGGGGCTGAAAATAGCTTGTGCAGTTTCAGATCCCTTTTTTGTTCTTTGTTTTTTTAAATAATTGGTTTCATTCTCAGACAATCTCTTTTCTGGAGAAAAAAAAAAAAAAAGTATTCAGATTAAGAGATTTGTCTTGATTTAAAAGCTGTTGGTAGAATGGCCCAAACAAGTGCCACCTCCATATGCTCTGTGACCATAAATCCTGCCTGTGCTCCTTGGCTGCCAGATTCTCCCACAGGTAGCCAAACTGATCCTGAGTGATCAATGTCAAAGGGCTTATTTTAACAATTCAGAAATGGATTAGTGGTTGGGCTTCTGAATTTCCAGAAAACCACCACAGGACCAGGGAGTGGGGCTGTGCACATGGGGAGTTCCTTGTGCACGGGAGGAAGGCAGCCCTGCGCCTCTGGGCTCACCCCAGACCTAACCACTGCACCCCAGGCCCCCTCCTCTTCCCAGGACACACACAAACTGCTCAAAGTATCTAACTGCAAATGAAAACAGAGTGATAGTGTGATTTCAGATTAAAATGCACACATCCGTGTGCATTGGTGCAAAGGCCACAAAACACAGCAGCAAACTGCCAGCACTGTGATGTCTTGAAAGGGAAGGAAATGGAAAGGAAGGCAGCTGTGTCTGCTAATGCAGGAAGAGTGAGGGGATGCCATTGGATATTGGAGGTGAACAGCAACTGTTCAGACTGACTGAAATCCAAATTGCAAGAAATTTTTCTTGCTGGGCCCACTCCACAAGAGTTTCCCATCTTGGAGCTGGAGTGCATTACTCCTGGAAAGCCAAAGCCCCCTGGTGCCCAGCCAGGTTCAGGGGCTCACTGCAGGGCTCTGCTGAGCTCTCAGGGTGCTGGGTTAGTTATTAGTCACACCACACAGAGCTGCTGTCACCCTTCACTTTGCATGCCTGAGGTGGGATTAACATCTGGCAAGTGCCACAACCAGACTCTGCTCAGCCCCAGCTCCTCACCCTGCTCCTCAGCTTGTGGCTGAGCCCTTGTCCACTTGGGCTGGGGCAAAGAAAATGAACAGAGACTCACAGCTCTGCTGCCAGCCAGGCAGAGGAGAAGGCTTCAAGCCTTCATTTGGATTTGGTTACAGCAGCAACAAAGTTATAACAGGAACTGATATTTTTATTCTTTTCATTTGCATTTGAAATGTCACTCTCGGGACTTCACTCTTATTGTTACTGCAAATGTGTGCCTTGATTTTTCCAGTCCTGACTGTGCTGCACACACGGATTCTGGGACTGATCTCCTGCCCTGCAGAGACCAGCAATCCAAATTTCACTGCCAGGAAGAAACTAATTGGAGAGAGAGGCAAGCAGAAATGAAATGGGGTGGGAGAGAAGCAGACGCTTTTCACCTAAGGAGCGTGTTACAGTTCTGCTTCTGCACTCCTGTCTACTTTGGCAAACTGATAAAATCAGCTTGGCAACAATAAAGTTCCTCATGAGTGTTGTGATTTATTTCTGATTAATTCCTACACAACCCAGAGCAGAAGCTTCTCTCTTAAAGATATGCTTGTTGCTAGTAATTTTGGAGTGACACCCATGGGAGGGCTGAAACGGCTGGGACCTTTTCTCTTTAGGTGCTCTACAAACATGGGACAGGAGCTGGATTGCAGCTGTACCCCAGAGGAGCTGAATGGGGAGCTGAATGGGGAGCTAAATGGAGTTTTTTTCCAGGAGACCTCAGCAGACCTGCTGCACCCACAGCCCTTATTGCAGCAGCAAGGGAGTCTCATGTGAGCAGTGCGTGTGGCCAGAGTAGGTGCAGTTGTTCTTACACATGAAAGGAGTCTGGGTCCTGGAAACGAACCCTTGGATTTTTTCCCAGCACGACGTGCTTGTAGGAGAATAACAAACAGAAGATCACAGGGGGCTTTATCAGGTCATGCACCATCTGGTCTCTCACTCTTGGCTCCAGCAAGACTGAAGGGCTTGTCTCAGCCCACCATCACTCCTGGAAATGGTTAGCATATGTGAGGGCTCTTGGCAGTCCCTGGTGCTGGCCAGGGACGACAAGGCTTTGGGGGGAAACTGAGGTAAGCTGGCCTCCTCTGATCCTCCTGGTTACACCAGAAATATTTGGGTGCTCAGATCCATGCTCAGCTCACCAAGCTGAGCTGGAGTCCATCTCGCTGTCTCAGGTGATGCTGTGATGTGGAGGACTTGTGTTGGTGAGGCAGCAAGAAGACGAGAACCCGTTGCACCGCATGGCTGTGACCACCAGACCAGGAGCTGCTCTCTCCCCTCTTCTTGCCCAGGCCTTGCCAAGTGCCACGGCCCTACATCCAGCTGATGATGCCTGGTATCATCTGTGTCACCCTGCCAGCAGGGCTGTCCTCTCCTGGGCAACCCTACTTGGCTCCCTCAGGCTTTGGTGCTGCCAGAACTCTCTCAGCTGTGCTGTGACAAGAAACAGAGACCTGCTGCTGGAAGGGGCTGTGATCTGCAGTGGTGCTTTTATTGCAGACGTTCACATTCTTTCCTCCTAGAAAACACTCCAGCTCTTCCTCCTCAGCAGGGAAAAAAAAAAAAAAAGGCTGCAGGAAAGGATCTGGAACATGCTAATAACTGCACCCTCCTCTCAGGGCACATATCAATCTTCCCACAACGTTCCCATGGAGATGACCCAATCCTCCTTCTCTTCCAGAGCTCTTTAACCTGCTACACAGGCAGGGAAAGTTTCTTAAAACCAAATCTCTGAAAATCCAGCAAAAGTTCTTTTGGGAAGGGAGATGTAGGGACTTGAGCTGCAACACCCTCTGCTTCACCCCAGAGGAGCAAAGCAGTGCCCAGCAGGGAGTTCAGCCCCTTGGAATGAAGGGAAAGATCAAAGCAGGGGGAACACCCGTCTGGTGCCTGAGGTGACCCAAGGAAGTCACGGGGTGACCCACACCCATGTTTACCCCAGCATGACGTTGCTGTCTGCCCGGCTGCTTCCCTGCAGGCTCTGCAGTGAAAGGCAATGATCCCGGAGGGCCTGCTACTCCAGCCTTGGCAGAAAACATCATGCAAAAGCTACATCTGCTGAGGGGCTGATAACTAGCCACCAACTCAGCTCATGGCCAGAACAGGCCATGTGCTAGCTCATAAGCCTACATGAGAGGAATGAGAGAAAAATATAGCTCTTGGACCTTTACTCAATGAATTCCTCACTTTTTCAAGTCACCTTGGAAACTGGGGAAGAAAAAAGGCTTGGACTACACTAGCACAGACTCCCAGTGATCACAATGTGCAGCTGGAGTTGCGGTGTAAGAGAGCTCTCTTTTTTAAACATGACCGACTGGCCTATTGCTTCCCAGTTCCTGATGAATGCACCCTGTCACTGATAAAAGTTTTAGGAAGAACCCCTAAACCCACAAAAACTGCAGTTCTTACACAACTCAGGAACCCTGAGAGCCACTACAGTAATGGACCAAATTCCTGAAGGAGCCAGGTCAGATTTGAGCAATCACAGTGACAAATTTGATGATCATATCCTGCATCAAGGCAGAACCTGTCAGTGCCAATGTGACAATCCCACGGAGATAATACAGCCACCCAAATGAACTCTAGAGCACTTTCCAAGTACAGCTGGGTGAGGGGCTGGGCAGGGAGCAGAGGAGAGTGGAAACACCATGGAAAGGGCTCTTTGGGTCTATCTCTGAGACCCGACATCTTCAAGGGCCAGATCTGCCATGGCTTTCCCATGGGAGCTTCTTCCTACACATTTTGTGCTCCGTGCCCTTCTTTGATCTTTGCCTCCTCCCCTAAATCTGCCAGCTGGTGATTGCCATAACCTCCCTGCACAGGCTGAAACCCTTCTGGGTTAAAAAAAAAAAAAAAAAGGCACAAAAATACCCTCTCTATCACCCCAGGCCCCTGACAACACTATAATTCTCCTTAAGTGTGTGCTAAATACGCTATATAAAAATAAAGAGCATCTTTTCTGATGACACAGAGTCCTAGTCTTAAAATGCAATATATGAAGGAGGCAGAAATTGCCAATAGCCAGCATTGCTTCTGCTAAGTCATGAGAAAAAGGCTTTGTTCTGAAATCTTGCCTATGGTGTTATTGGCAGTGATTATTCCTGTGAAAACCTCACCAAGTTTACCCAAAGTCCCTTGTAGACATCCCTGGAGTCACCATTTCACAGAGGGCACTGCCAGCTCCCCACAGTGTTTGGTAACTGGGGTTTGGGCCACAAGTGGACTGAGTTGGGCTGATGCTGTTTCCCCTTTTCTCCAGCAGCGATTGGATGGGATTCTAAGTTTTACTCCAAACCCACCTGAAGTTTAGCTGATCAGAAGCCAGCATGGACACAGGCACATTTAGCAGGATTTTTTTCACATGCTTCTCCCCCCACCCCAGCAAAATGCTGAGTGTTTAGAGAGGGTGAGATTTAACTTTAAAAATAATGAATTTTCATCACATAAGAGGATATTATCAGAGTTTAACGAATCAGGTATTGAAATCTCATAGGAAGCACTCTGAATGCCCGACACTTCCTTTTTCCTTTGAAAGCCATCCCTGCTCTGTTCCAGCTTTAACCAAATCCACCACCCCCGGTAGCCACGAGCCCCTTCATTACAGGTGTGTTTGTCCAAAATACAGAGCTGGGATGTGCCGGATGGGTGTCATTATGCAGTGGGTCACAGCAGAGGCTATCGCCCTACGTGCCAGGACACTCCCGTGCCACAGGCATTGCCACACGGCAGGTTCCACCCTTCCCTAGGCCACGGTGAAAACCAGCAATAGGGAGAACCAGATAGAGAGCAAGAGGGAAGCCATGCCGTGGCCAGGACTCTCCACTTGCTGGTCTCTCTGCTGGCCGAGGTGGGATAGGGAGAAGTCCCCGAGCAGACGGAGAGAGCCCCAGCAGCGCTGGCTTGTGGGGAAAGCCGGAGTGAGAGCTCCGAGCTCCATCGTGTGGCACGGACTGTGCTGGCGTGTGCTCTGTGCACAGCACTGCTTCCCACCGCTGCACATCCCACACCATGGAACATCCCACTGCTGAACATCCCACTGCTGAACATCCCACTGCTGAACATCCCACACTGCTGCACATCCCACACTGCTGCACATCCCACTGCTGAACATCCCACTGCTGAACATCCCACACTGCTGCACATCCCACACTGCTGAACATCCCCCACTGCTGAACATCCCACACTGCTGCACATCCCACACTGCTGAACATCCCCCACTGCTGAACATCCCACACTGCTGCACATCCCACACTGCTGAACATCCCCCACTGCTGAACATTCCTCACTGCTGCACATCCACACCACTGCACATCCCACACCACTGCACATCCCACACCATGGAACATCCCACTGCTGCACATCCCACTGCTGCACATCCCACACCACTGAACATCCCACACCATGGAACATCCCACTGCTGCACATCCCACCCACACATCTGCACATCCCACCGCTGCACATCCCACACCATGGAACATCCCACTGCTGCACATCCCACTGCTGAACATCCCACACCACTGAACATCCCACACCATGGAACATCCCACACCATGGAATATCCCGCTGCTGCACATCCCGCTGCTGAACATTCCTCACTGCTGCATATCCGCACCACTGAACATCCCACACCATGGAACATCCCACTGCTGCACATCCCACCCACACCGCTGAACATCCCTCACTGCTGAACATCCCTCAGCTCTGTGCATCCCACACTGCCGAATGTCTCCCATCGCTGCACATCCCGCACTGCTGAACATCTCCCACTGCCGTGCACCCACACCACTGCACATCTCACACTGCTGAACATTCCTCTCTGCTGAACATCCCACACCACTGCACATCCCTCACTGCTGAACATCCCACACCACTGCACATCCCACTGCTGATCATCCCACACCACTGCACATCCCACACCGCTGCACATCCCACACCACTGCACATCCCACACCACTGCGCATCCCACACCGCTGCACATCCCACTGCTGCACATCCCACACCGCTGCGCATCCCACACTGCTGCGCATCCCACACCACTGCACATCCCACACCACTGCACATCCCACACCGCTGCACATCCCACACCGCTGCACATCCCACTGCTGAGGGCTGCAGGCTGAACTGTGCCCTGCTATAGGGGCTGCAATGACCAGCAGTGATGTTTTTTGACATCCTATCACCAGCACACATCCACCCGTCCCCACAGCAGTGCCAGGCACCAGGGGAGTGCTTGCCCCACCTTTACCCGTGGGAAGCACTGTACCAGAGCCAAACGGATCCACAGTCACTGAAAAGTCCAGTTCTTTGGCTTCTCATGGGCATGGTTGCTCTGTGCCACCACCACTGCTGGCTCATGTGCCTGGTCACTTCCATCGCCATAAATCAGACCTGAGCAAAATGCTCTGGCCAGTTTTACACAAAAAGTAACTAAAGCCGTTTTAAGCCTCTGCAATAGAGGCACTGTCCCCACATTAGGACCTCTGTCTCCTTTCCTGCGGTGCTTTAGCCACCCTCTCTCTGCAGCCTCACTGCCTTGGGCTCCAGCTCAGGCAATTCCTTCGTTTTAAGTAAAAAGTTTAATTTCAATATTGCCCTTTGCTAGGATTTGACTAGGTGCTGGTGATAGCCCAAGAATATCTTACAACGCACAATTCTGGAATTAAATCTTGATGCACAAAGAAAATTATCTCTCCTTAATAGAATATTATCAGAGAAAAGAGAAGGGAGATTTTGATTTGTTACCTGATATTAGAAAAGAGCCCCAAATTGAGAGCAAACCTGGGGCACAACAGCACCTCCTGATCCTGAGCCTCTCAGGTGTGTCAGAGACCACGGAACACCTGAGGGCGGGCACAGCAACTCTGTCTCTGCCTCAGTTTCCCCACAGGACAGCTAGGAGCCCCTTGCTGCTCTGCAGCTGGCGATGCTTTGGTACCCAGAGATGGGAAATCCAAGCGTGAAGCTCAGTGTAGTGAAACTTCTTCCTCTGGAATCGAGATTTATGGCTCAGCTCCGGGATGCTGCGGGGAAGGAGAACAGGATGCGGCTGCAGGCTCCCAGAAGATGGCACTCGTGGTCTGCAGATCGAGCTGCACTCTCTTGAAGATGGCTACGGCGAGGGAACCCATAAATAGCCCTGGACAGGCTGTCAGGCGGCCTGATTTAAGCACCAGAAATAGTGAAACTGTGGAGGTTCCTCAAAAATTAATTTTTCTAAAATGGGAGAAAGATGAAGCCAAGCCATTTTTTACCTGCTTCCCTTTCAAGCCTCTTCCCCACGAGGAAATCAAATTTAACTCCTTTGCGGCTGCCCCAGCAGCGTCCAGGTGGCGTTTGGTGCTGGATCCCGCCTGTCCTGTCACTGCATGTGGTGGCTGTCACACTGCTGGGGCACCCACACCTTCCCCTCCCCACTGCTGTCTCCAGGGCACAGCTGGCTGATGCTGCAGCCACGGGATGGGGCAGGCAGCAAAGTTTCCATCCCTTGTTGTCATTTTCATGGGATATTGGGGAAAAAATCTACACTGGAAGGGTGGTCAGTGTTGGAACAGGCTGCCCAGGAAAGCGGTGGAATCGCTGTCCTTGGAAGTGTTGCAAAAGGGTGTGGATGTGGTGCCTGGGGACATGGGTTAGTGATGGGCTTGGCAGTGCTGGGTTAATGCCTCAACTCGATGATCTCAGAGGTCTTTTCCAACCTTGATGATTCACTGATCAGGGCAGGGCTAATTTAGGAAGGAAGAGGTGATTACCATCCCCCCCCCCTCTCAATTTTAGATCTGCAGGTCCTTAGTCTCGTTTATACAGCAGCTCTAGAGACACACTTTAGCTTTAAGTTTAAGCATAAATACTGGGCTCCTGTTATTCCTCATGCTGACAGCTTGGGCACGGATTTACTGAGAAGTCTACAGGGCGATCTCCCTCCTTGCACACAACAGGATGCACCTACCCCAAAACTCCCAGGGTTTCTTTAGCTCCTGCTCTGTTACATTCAGACTTTTTTCTCCTGAGATCTCCTTTGAGTCCTACAGAGCCCAGCCCCTTGGTGGAAATGGATTAACTTGGCTCTGAACAGTCATGTCCTGACAGCTAAAGTGTCCCTGAGGACCAGATGTGCCTGTAGACAGGCAAAGGTGGCTCCCCCTAAACCCTGCAAGCCCTGGAAGGACAGGGGAGGTGGGCAGCTGCAAGGACAGATGATCTGCTGCCTGGTTGCAAGGCAGCTCCATGCCAAAAGGCAGAACAAGCATTGCACTGTATTTCCCACTGCTCCAGGCCTCGAGGATGGTGATGGGTTTGAGGTGCCAAGCCCCTCACAGGGCACAGATGTGCTCAAGCCACTGGGACAGGCTGTTACAATGCCTGAGTTGAGGTACAGGGTTGTGGGGATGCCTGGAGCCTCTGGTGTGGGAGGGATGATGTGGATTAAATGCCAAGAAGGGAAGAACTGTTCCAAGGATGAGAGCAGAAAAAATTGATCTCTCCCTCTTAAAAATCAGCAAAATGGTTATTGTGAGCTCCCAGACCTGGTGGAGAGATGTGAGGGATGTACCCAGCCCTGCCATGCTGGGCCAGGCCAGCTCTGCCTGCAGGAGCATCCTCTCCCCTCCAGCTCTGTGACAGACACCCAGGAAACGAACAGGAGAACAAACAAAACTGCCTCTCTCCTCCCACCACCCAAACCTCCTCAGTGTAAATTATGCCCTAATTATTGAGCACTGATTGTCCCCTATAAATTATGGATCTGTCACTGTGTGTTCCCTCAGGAGGTGCTGGCTAATTCTTGCAGTGCCTCTGCAGATGCAATCCTGTCTGGGCCCATCAGCCCTGTGAAAGAATTCTCAAAAAAGGGATTTTTTTTTTGTTTGTTTTGCATATTTTCCTGCCTTTCTTTTAAACAACTATTAATCATGTAATAATTTAACAACTATTTTCTGCTAGTTTGAGTGTTCCCTCTTGGTTATGGATCCTGCTGTTAATGTACCAATGACACCCACATCCTCCCAGTTACCTCCACTCCTGTAGCTGGGAAGGTGTTATTGTTTGGCCTCCTGTACTCCAGGATGGTGCTCAGCCAATGCTGCTCTGTGCCAGAAGTGCAAGCTGCAGTCAAAAAGCAGAGACATATTATTGGGGTGGGAAAAGAGAGGTTTGGGATTTTACAGACCATGCCCAAACAGGATAAGATACTCTACTAAAGAACATTTCTGCTCCACCTAATATTGTCAGAGTAGTAGAGCAAGGAGATCTGGACAAGTCAGCAAAGTCAATAACAGGGCTGGGAGCAAAGTACCAGCGTGATGGGAAAATAGCCATTATAGACTGCATTTACATGGGGTTCTTAATTACAGATATCAATCAATACAAAAATAAAATTAATATGATCTATAGCCATGTAAAACCAAGAGACAAGGGAGTCCAGACCCAGAATATTCACTATGGACTGAGGCCAGTGATGGATAAAGAAGATGAAAAAAGCTTCTTTAAGGTAATGGAATATTGTTCTTGCTAAGATAAATCATATTTTTAGCAAAAGACCATGAGAAAGAATGGACTCTAAATGCATTTTTGGGCAGACATCAAGGTGAAGAAGTTGAGGATGGTTCTGGTCCAAACTCAGAAGGTTGGAAACTGGACTGAGTGTATCTGAGTTCAGTGCACAGGGATAGGGTGAGGGACACCCCTGCACCCAGAGCCACCCTGGCTTTGCCCAGTTTATCCTCTGGTACCCTCAACCTTCCTGATTTGAGATGCAAGTGGCACTTCACCCCATCCTCAGATATTAAAGAAAAAAGCTGGGACTGACTCTGCCTGAATTAAGGCTGAGTAGAGCTGCAGTCTGCCAGAGCAGACTTGATGCCCCAGCACGAGGATGTGCAAGAGAAAAAAGGGAAAACAAGGATTCCTGCTGCACCCTTGTGATCCAGCACTGGAAACATCAGGCCCAGCCATGGTGCTTCAGAGAATCTCTGCCTTGTTTGTAGCTGCATTCCAAGCAGAAAGGAGTCTTAGGAGTTTGAGGCTGGGATTTGCAGAGACAAATTACATTGAAGCTGAGCAGCCCTAGGGTGTCTTGCATTGCTCTTTAATGCAAGTGTGAAAATGCCAGTTGGTTCTGTAAGGATTTCTTAGGGAAAGACCCCAAAATACACAACCAGTCCAGTCACTGCAGAGCTGCTTTGGCAGTGCCATCACCTCAGTGACTCTTTCACAGTGCCTCTTCTCTGCAGGGAGAGGGGATGGTGCAGAGCTTCTCAGCTGCACAGCCTGGCAAGGCAGCACCGAGCTGTCCAATGTGTCATTTGAGACTCTGCTTTCTCCTTGAGATTACACAATTACTGGGTGTAATTGTTTAATAGAGTCACATCATCGTCCTCCTGTGCGAGGCAAGGGAACTGACCACATCTCTTTGTCAAGGCAGAAATCCTGGGAGTCCAGATTACCCAATTACCATAACCTACAAATGTTGTACAAGGTATATTTTGATGGATGAAACTGATTTAGGGGCCTGATAACTTGTCACTTCAAAACAAACAAACAAAAAAATTCCCCTTGTATGATAGCTGGAGAAGTTCTGATTTTTGTCAGCTTCCCACCTCTGCTTTAAAATCCCAGTGGAACCCCTTTTTCTTGCATTTGTGGTTGTTTCTTACTGTGCAGAACTCAACCCTGAACACCACGCTGCTGCCCAGTCTCAGGGTGCTGAGAGATCTGATGAGAGCAGATGCCTGTGGAAAAAACAGCCAGTCTGGGAGTGTTTCTCCTGATCTGGATTACATGGCTGAGACATTTGTGTGATGTCCAGTGCTGAAAGCATGAGAAATGGACTTGTTTCCTCGATGTGCAATTTCAGGACTGTTCCTGACAAACGAAGCCATCTGCTTACCTTAATCAAGGCATCTTGTTATGGGCTGGTCCTAGGAGTGAGTATTAAACATACTGTACTGTGGCATTATTTATGACTTGCACTGACACCGCATCACTCTGTTATCCATACTTATAGAAAAAGACCCACTGTAAGTATAATTAGTTAATAAATCACCATGAGTGATAAACAGAATGATGGATGCAGGTTTCAGTTGATCACTTTTTTATTAAGGAGAGATAAATCAGCATCATATTGTTGCTGTAAACCTTTCAAATTGGTCAAAAATCTTGCAATGCTGAAATGCAGTAGGAAGGTGATTAACGTGTCAATTGTGCAGCAACAAATTGCACCTGATAATTGATATCAATCAATCCTTTTAATTTCTCTCCGATGTAATGGGTGTTATACATCATCCTGCTCTCCTGCCTCTTCACCATGGCTTTTGCAACCTTTCCTCCACCCCCAGGCACCTCTGCAGGCCTCTCCTCCAGCCTCAGCCCATCTCCTGTGCCTGGCTTCTGCAGCTCCTGCAAAGCCTTTCAGTCTTCCACTAACCCTGCATTGCTCGTTTTTTTGGGGCTCTGACCCCATCTGATATAAGGAAAAGGCCAACACAGCCCCCCACAACATTCTGGTTTTATTTTTGCTAATAACATCACTCTCTCAGAGCTACAAGCCTCACTAATAAAGGCTGGGTGGAACTTCAAAAGGCAGAGGCTGGGGAGAAGTGATGGGAGCAGATTAAGCTGGGCCCTGCCATCTGTCCAGGTGTTCACCCCAGGCTGAATCAATGTCTAGCAGCTTTGACCTGTTTTATGTAAAAAGATGAGAAATTGGCAATAAGGGGGCAATGTCCCCTCCTCCCAAGGAGCAGACAGGTCAGGCATAGGGGGAAGCACTGCAGCTCACAGAGGAAGGGGCTGAACCAGAGATGCAGTGAAACCTTCGGCTTTGCACAAGCTTTTTTGGTCTCTTGCTGATGAGCCACTGCTTTAAAAAGTAAATTGTTATTCCCTTAAGTCAGGGCTCACAGCTCTGATTGGTGTTTTCAGTACACCAAAGGAGAAATCCCAGAATTTAACCCTTTTTCCTGCACATAATGGCCAGGAAGGATTATCTACAGAGATTGAGACACCTCTGCAGTTGTTGCATCACTGGAATCAGGGAAAGGGCTTTCTCCTGCATCACTTACTATAGGATTTAGCAGCACCAGTGTCTCCTGTTGCTACAGCCTGTGCTCATACAACGTAAGGGAGGAACAGGAGACAGCCCAGAGACCTTCCCTGAGTGCTTGGGGTCAGACACCACAGGGACAGGGCTTGCACCAAGGACGCTGCTCTAACCCACAGCTCCAATTAGATAGTGGTTTGATGCCTTTTATGGAGTCAAGCAGTTTCTAGTGCAAAATTCTGCCTGCAGCTCAATGCAGAGGTGGGAAAGAAGTGCTTAGGAATTACTTTAAGCTACAGTCTTGCCAGACTCAAACAGGGAAGCTTACTTGGAGCAGGCTGAGAGCTTGGCCTGTGCTGCTGGCTCCAAGGAGTCAGACGTGCAGCAGACAGGAGCTGTGTGCTTTGCCAGCTGGAGAGAGCTCTGTGAGGACCCAGCTATATTTAGCCAACAGTGAAATATGTGCCTTTCTGCCCTGTTCCCAAGGGAGTCTGCTACTTCCTCCATGAGACCACAGCACCTTTTATAGCCCCTGTGCTTGCATGGCACAGTGCAGCTAATAGGCAGGACATTATTGGAAGTAATCATTTTTCTCTTTACAACATGGCCATACATTCACAGGTCATTTGTGTGGTCAAAGCCCTTGATGCCACATGTACAACAATTCCACTGGACTTACCAGGCACATTAATGCCCTGGATTTCACCTGTCCATTGAACAAAAATCAAAGCTGAGGAGCTGTTACAATGCAGCTGGTGGGGAGTGGGGCTTGACCTCAAGTCACAAGTGGCTCTTCAGGGCCTCAGCTCCTGGGTGTCCACATGGCCCCACAGGAGTGATACAGCAACTTCAGCTTCCACAGGTGGAGGAGAGAGGTGGCATCTCCCACTCTCACAAAAGCCTCTTCTTCCTGCCCTATCCACATTCAGCCTGCCGCTGGCTCTTCCTGCCTTTTTCTGTTTCATCGTGGTCTCCCCTCTGTGTACATCGTATCTGTCAGGTCTCATATCCCCATGACATAGCATCCCCTCACATTATACTTGCCATAATACAGGGAAGATGAATATTGCCCCATAAATGCCTCTTAAGTTAATGTGAAACTACATCTTGCTACATCATGTATTCAACAAGCCATCATTTTCCTCATAAATTTTGAGGAGCATTTTACCTTCTTGAAACGATTGGCTTGTGCGTCCGGCCGGGAAATAATCACAGCCCGTGGTCTGGGCTGGCTGCAGGGGCTGTAAATCATCCCAGGGCTGAGCAGCCACCCTGCCCTCCCCTCTCGAGCACCCGAGTGCTGCTGATTGGCTTTATGGCATCAGCTCAGCACGAGTGACCCTGCTCAACTGCCAGCCCTTAAATCAGCCCCAGACAGGTGTCACTCCAGATGGAGAAGAGCCTCACTTTTTCCTCAGGATGGAAAAAGAAGATTTCTGTTGCTGCAGCACTGATCCTCTCACAGCAATCAGCACTCAGGCACACATTAGACACTAACAGCCTATTACTTTTTATTTTGCTGGGTTATTTCTGACACTTCCCCTTCTGCAGTGCTGAGCAGACAGCACTGGAACCACTCAATTTCTGAATGCTGACCAGATTTTCCATTTTGTCATGGGCCCATGGAGCCCAGAGACCTTCCTGCAGCCTTGAGTCACACACTGAGCTGCAAACTCTGCTACCCTCCTTTTCAGTGGGCAGGGACCAAAAGGGAGGACTCTTACTCAGGATGCTCAGCCTGAAGGAGATTTGAATTTACTCACAGGACAGGGACCACTGACCATTTTAATTGCTCTGTGTAGGAAGTACCACAAGCTATAGAGGTGCCCAACCACAGGAATAGACTTGTCTTATTAAAATTAAGCAGGTAGTCTGCTCACTCTGGTATTGTTCAGGACTGAAGAGAGACCAGGGAAGCAAAAGCAGCCAACACCCCCCTCCCAGCCCACATCAGACTCCTTTTTTCTGGTAGCCACTGTGACCTTCAAACCACAATTGTGGGCTGAACACTGCAGCAAATGAGTTTCCAGGCCTCCCTTGGCAGCCATTCCCCTTAACAAAATCCATCATTCCTGCATTTGGTTTTGGGGAGGCCTGGCAGGAATGACACTGGATAATGCCCACTGTATATGCCTGGGGTACATTTAGATACACCCTGGTATTAAATCCCTTCTTTTTCCATACACAACTTTGGGAGGCAGAGGAAGCCCAACAAAACCCAAGTGATAGCAGTTTAAATGCCATTTTCATCACATTTGTCTTTCTTGACAAAAGATTCCCATCTCCCCAAGCAGGGTCAGACTCTCCCTGGAGCTGGATGTGCTCTTGGTCTTCAGGCAGCACCTCCCAGTGAAGCCTACCCTGCCCTGGCCTCTGTGCTCATGCCATGTTTTCCCTGGACAGCTGAACTGCCTGCAGCCTTCCCTGGAAAAGGAAATGAATTTCCTCCCAGCCGCCACTTCTCTGCAGAATTGCCTTTTGGGAAGCTTCAATAACACCAATTCCCTCCTGCATTCAAGTACCCCTGAACGAATGACCCTGCTAGTGGTGCAGTTTTTCCCTGCGCCCGCCTCCCCCCGTCTCTCTCTCCCCCAACTTTGATTTGATCAGGCCAAATCTGAAATGATGTGTGAAAGTAATGATATTTTGTAATTAAATCTCTGGTGATGGCGCCTCTAATTTGTGGTACATGCATTGTTCATAAGGAAAAAGGCATCAATTCATTTTCTGACTGGCTACTCCAGGGACTCGTAATTAGACCCAGTTCATCTCTTGCTGCCTTGCATATTAAAGAGCTACTGAAATGCAAAGGGAATTTGGGAAAGGGCTTGCTTTTTTTTTTTTTTAAAAAAAAACCCTTCAAATAATGTTAGCTCAATTAGAGACACTCAGGAATTAAAAGAAAAAAAAAAAATCAGAAAGTTCTGGATCATCCAGAAAATAGAGGCAAAATTTTGAGCAAGTGGACCAGGGCAGGGCCTTCACTGACCTGCTGCCAAGATCAGGGACCAGCTTTACCCATTCCCTGAGAAACTGTGATGTTCTCAGTATTATTCATAAAAGAAAAACATGTGGCAGTATGTGTCACAGAATCCTGTCTTCAGATGTTACTCTTCTGCTCTGCCTCTTCAATAAAAGGGAGAAAACTTTGATTTGCTACAATTTGAAGAGAAACGTGAAGGAAACAGCGCAGCATTGTGGAAAGGGAAACAAGGAAGCAGAGACAAAGGTTATTTTGTAGGGTCACTGCTAAAACTGTGTATTGGCATAGCACATTATTATACATTCACAGAATTTGCTGGGAATATTTTAAATAAGTCTCAGATGGAAAATTGGTTCTGTCATAGTTACCAAATAACATAATGAAAGCAAATTCAGAGGGTACTGGCTGTAATGAGCAACAGCCCCAAAAGATTCCCTGAGCTTCCCACTTGCAGCAGCATGAGAAACTACATTCCCATCCCACAAGGATTCTAAGAGAACAAATTCCCTCCCTCAACTAGTACAAAGTTGAAGTCTCAAAAGCACTTATGTCCTGGTTACCCAGCAAAAGAAGTCACTGGGGTCAGAAGAGTTTGGGTTTGACCTTTTTAACGCTTTAAATGAATCAGTTCTGTCAGTGTTTGCTTCCCAATGAGAAGTTGCTTCAATATGAGAGTCCAACACTGACAGAGATGCTGAAACCAAACACTGACATTGGTAAAACTCTTTTCTGCCTTTGCATTCACTTCTCAAGAAAAAGAAAAGATTCCAGAAAAAGATGCACATCTGAAGAATCTCTTTCCTGACAAAGGAGCAGCTTTTGATTTCCCTTCCCAAAGGGGTCTCTGGGCCCTATAGCAGTGTTGGCAATTTCTTGCCCGCTGTGGATGATGGGCTGTTTTGGCAGCACCAGCTGCAGCAGGTCCCTTATGCTGGTGGCCATTCAATCCATGCACATGAGGTATTATCACAACTATTTCAGGCCCCAAACCTCCTTGTCACCCCAACAGCCACCCTTTGGGTCTCCTGGCACACCCAGATACAGGCTCTTAATCAGAGCAGCACTCCCAGCCCAGCACAGGGGATTAAAAACAGCTCCAAATCAAAGTAGGGGACTTGTGCTCCCATTTTGGAGTTTCACAGAGGGCACTTTTATTGTTCCAACACCAGCAAATCATTGGGTGGAGGGATGGGAAGGGGCAGCTGCAGGTGTACCTAAAGGGGGGGTTTCACTGCCCACCCAGCTCTGAAATGTTCTCTGTCAAAATGAGCCCAGGGAAAGGAGCAAGTGAAGAAGAAGCAGACAAGGAACTTGGAGGAGTGAGGATCCTGCTCTCTGTCAAGAGCAGCCAGGCTGGCACACACACAGCACAGACACCAGTCAGGAGCTCTAGGTCTGGATATTTCCTGGGGGACCTTTCTGGGTGCAGTTAAAACACTGCACTTTCTGCTTATGGAAAAAAAAGTGACAGAAAAGCAGTGAAGAGGTTTCACCTGGGAATGCATCCTGACCCTTCAGCTGGGTGCTACAGGGATGAGCAAATATCTTAACAAAATCCATACACTTTGCAAGAGAGCTATTTTCAGTTAATTCCTCTGCTTTTATGGGGAGTCCCAGCATCTGGCAGAGCCTCCCAGCCCTGTGCCATGCTGAGTTCAGCTCCTCTGGCTGGGCAATCCTGCTTCTTCAAAGTAGGCTGCAGAGACCCTGCTTTATGGCAGGGCAAAACAACCCCAGGGTGAGAATCCTCCTCCCCTGCCCACCCCAACCCCACACTCATCCCCAGGCAGGGCCATGCTCAGGTTTTGCTCTGTGGCAGGCCATGGCTATAATTTCAAACAGTGAAAGGTATCAACATCTCAAAACAGTTTAATTATTCTGAGAATGCTTAGCTATTAGCAAAGACAAGAGAGCTCAGGGCTATTTTTCAGCATTAATTTTCCATTTGAAATGAATTCCTTTTGGTTACACTTTTTAAATGTTTCTTTTAATTAGGCGCAATTACTTCAGAAGAATTGCTTTTATTTCTAAGCCTGAGATCTCAATGATAAAGCTGTTAACTGGCTGAGCTGAATGCTGTGTATGGCTCATTTAGCTGGTACACTAAAGTATATTGAACTAGGAAATTATACAGTGAATCAGCTATTAATTCATTTTATGATCCTTTCACTCTAACATCCTGAATGAGATCTTTGGGGGAAATTTAGTCACAATACATATAATTGTTCAACTATATATATGCCACTGGTTTACTGCTGTGAGGTTACAGGCGCTGCAGAGATAATCGGAGTGAGCTGTGCAAACAGCATTGACTCCTGACTCTGGGGCTGCAGGGAGAATCCTCAGAGCAGGGAGGCCCTGCAGCTGGGAGAAACAAAGCACAGCCCATGGATGCATCCCCTGTCGAAAGATGGGAAAAATAAACCTGAAATTCTGCTGTTTGACAGTCCACACAGCAGTGCTGCCAAGGGAAAACCTGTGCTTTCCTTTCTGGGCCCAGCTGTGTTATCACAATGCTTGGGGCAGGCAGGAGCTGCTGGGGACAACCAAGGATGGTTCATGTGGTGCTGGCTGAACTTCAAACCTCTGAAAAACCAGTTGAGAACTGCAAGTGAGGTTTTCTCCAAAGGTTCTGTCCCTTGGAGAAAATCACTACATTCCCTCAGACCATGTAGTACTTGAATCACAATTTGTACCTTTCAAACTGGGTTGGATTTGGGGTTGGAGAAGCAGCTTCTACAGTAGCAGCTGCTCCTGGACCAGCCCTGCTGTGAAAAACCCCCAATGCAACAGTGGATGCCCTTCCTGTGTGGCCATGGCAGCGCCTCACCCTGCAGCTTTGCCCCTCGTTTGGGTGTCTGTGTGCCTGATTCTGCCATGTGGCAACACACACATCCCACCAGGGAGCAGGAGATGGGCTCTGACCCTTCACCAGCTCCTTCCAGCCTGCCTGGGAAATCTGTGCCTGGGCTGAGCCCTCTTGGCTTAGTCTAAAATCTTGCCCATGTCACTGCTGGATTTCAGGCCACTGATGGTCTCTAATGCTGATTTAAACTCATCCTCACATCTCAAGAAGTTATTTAAGAAGTCTGGTGGCCTAAAAACAACAACAAAAAAAAGGATTTGTGTTTCAATTTCCAGGAATTTCACTGTGGGGAACACCTAAATGCCACCCCCATCCCACAATCGGTGTGGGAATCCAGCAGGAGCCCCATATCCCAAAAGGGGATTTTGCAGCAGATCAAAAGCCCTTCAAGCATTGCAGCAGGGCTTTGGATGCATGTTAAGCAGTTGTACATACTGCAGAGTCACCATATGGATATCTTTGTAATTGAAAATGTAATGTAAACCTTGGCATCCAGGGTTGTCTTCTGGAGAAATCATTGTGGAAATGTCATATAATTAATGAATTGCATCAGCTATCAGAGAAAAAGACATTTTAACCATGGGATCATGGGACTTTATTACTGTAGATGGACTAAATCTATATCTTCCAGCATAGATCAGTCCTGACAAAAATCTGAGGTTGCCAACTGGCCAGGTTTGTTTTTACTAACTTAGCTCTCTTATTATTTTAATGAAGTTCAACTGATGCTGCATAGAAGCCAATTTCTCTAAATGCTGCCAATAAATTAAAATAAAGATGTTGTGTGTGAAGATTGGCAGGTGTCTCCCTGCAGATTTTACCAAGCTTCCAAGCAGAGCCCCCACTTCAGCAAAAGCTGTAGCCAAACGTTGCCTGTGGAAAGCAGCAAGGCAGTGGAGCTTGGAGCAATTAGCAAAGTTGTAATTAGTGCCAGCTCAGCACCTACCAGAGGGGCTGTGCAGAGAGAGGGTCCCTTTGGACCGTCAGAATGCAGGTCTAGGGTTTGTAGCAGGGGTTTTGGGCTGGTGCCACAGCCTCTGTGGGGACATGGGATGAGACTCCTGCCCTGGGACTTTGGCCACATCAGTGTGAAGGTGGCCATACTCAGCCCTGCCCTGCAGCTGTGGCCAGGTTGGGTATGAAATGTGGGATTCAACACAACCCCTCTCCCTGAGGGACAGATCCCCTTGTGACTACACCCCACAAGTGCCTGTGAGCCAGGTAGAGGAGGGCTCTGGAGCTGGGAGAGAGCCAGGCTGCAGCCAGGAGCAATGCAGCCTGTGTTTCCTCTGGCAGGAGGGAAGCCAGCCGAGATTTGCTCGGTCTGGGAATTCGGTGGCAAAGTGCCACTGCCACAGCCTACGTGGGAGGAGGTTGTTGGGTGAGCACTCTCTGCAGTCTGGGCTTTCCCAAGCTCAGAGCTCTTGTTCTTCAAAGCATCTACAAGAGGTCAGAGCACTCACACATCCGCCTGGATTCAGCTCCTGGGTTTGGGGAAGGGCAGCCATCCATCCTCCCCCCTCAGCAGGGGAACAGCCCAGATCCTCAGGTGGGAGCCACCCTGTCCTGCCCACACAGCTGTGACACCCAAATGTCCCCAGATCCTCTTTGCTGACCTGCCTTGCAGTTCCAAGAGACTTGGTGCTTAGCTGTTCAAAAGTGTTTGCTTAATCCACATAGGGTTAGTATCCAAAAATGTACTGTCCAGGAAGCAGAACTACCAGGGCTATAACAAAACTGTGCATTAGTATAAATTGCTTCAGTTAATTAGCCATATAAATTCATACTAATTTGGTACCCTTAATTATATTTATTAATTAACAAAGCAGCTTTCTAGTATTGCCATCTTCCATGTTTTCATACATTTAGCTGGTGACAAGTTTTGGTGAAATTCTTTGAAAATTCAGAAAGGCACTGGTGCTCAAGCACTCTTTCCACTTCCAGGAATCCATCCCAGGCTGGATAGCTATCCCTAAGCTTTTTGCTTTGTACTTTTTGTTATATTTGCACTTATAAATTCAAGCTTATTTTGGCAACTGAAACCACTTGAAAAGGGCTTTCCTACTTAAAAAAAATTAAGTTACCTGAATTTTGCACAACTTTGCAGCTGAACAGGCCCCATCCACCTCTGGTGTGTCAAAGTCTTTGGCTATTGAACCCCATCCTTATCACCACAGGCATGTCCATCTTATCACCATTTTCACAGGGCACAATGGGTGGGAAAGGTTTCACAACTTCAGCTGGAAGCTTAGCCTGCACTGTGCCTTCCCTGCAGAACTGTCCTAGCCCTGCCTGGCCTGTACCCTCCAAGGACACACTCATGGGGATGCTCTGATCATTCAGACAAAACACATTTTCCCCTTAGACCACAGCTGCAAGTTGAGTCAGCCTGGACCAATCCTTTAGGCTCTGCTCCAGCATCCCTGCTGGAGCTGCACACAGGCACCAGTGCTCTCTCAGTTTATCTGTGGTGTCCCCCTTTCCCTCCTCTGTCTCCAGCAGTCCAGACTTCATCTCCATTGGCACCTTCCTCCTGATTCATGGTGCTGCTCAAGTTCATATCAAGCAGAGGATGGATATCTCTTTATCAAGAGAAATAAACCTCTCTCCAAAGGGGAAGGTGAACAGCTTGTTGAAACACACAGCCCCACTCTCCTTCCTTGTATTGCTGCTGCCCAGAAACATACAGCAACAAACGATATGATTCACTAAAGTTATTGAGTGCCAGGCCTTCACATTTGTCTTCCAGTGACTCTTAAGTCTTCCTTTTCTCTATTGAGTTCCATCTCATTGACTTCCTATAAACACTAATACAGAGCCACAGACCTGCAGACATGCCTGGAATACAACCCACACCTCACAGACACTGCCAGGGGCTGGGCTCAGAAAGTCCAGACTGATGTGATACAACTACTACAGCATTCAAAACCATGAGTCTCCTCTGTACCTCAAACAAAGCCAAGCTTATTTCCTATTAGTCTCCTTTTCATCTGTTCAGGAACTTGTTCTGCTTTTCGGGATTTTTCCTTTATTTTTTTGCCTCAAACGGAAGCCAATATTTGCATGTATTCTCTCAATTCTCAAAGTTTTTTTTTGAGAAAACCACTCCCTGCCCCACATGGGCCCAGACAATGAAACCACCAAGCAAGACAGCTCACTGCATGACACGGAAATGCTGTTAATGCTAAACCAGGCTCAGAATTCAAAGCGTGCCTCTAATTAATCACCAGTTACCCGGCGTCTTTGGGCAGCATCTTCCATCTTGTTTCCCACACAATGGGCTTCCTCCCCTTTTGTAATCATACACGTTCCTCTTCCTCCCGGGCTTGGTGACTTCCAGCCTCCTCACCCACCCTCCTGCCATCCCACCCTCCCATCCATCCACCCTGATGAAATATTAACCCGGGGTGGTGAATGGCTTTGCTGACTGATCCATAAACAAGTGTTGTGTAGCTACCGGTCTGCCACAGCACCAGCCCAGTTTACATCTGAATGTTATCCCCCCTCAGAGATTGCTGGGACAGTAGGGAAACAGAACTGCCAAGGAAGAGGAGCAAAATTAAGAACAGGAGCTGAAGCAAAGCTGAGGGGAGGAAATGGCCATGGCAGCCTGTTTCCAGCAGCCCACCCTGCTGCTGCATTTACTACCTCATCATTTTTCTGGATGAAACATCCTCACTGGCTCCTCTCTTCCCATGTTCCCTACAAACTACTGCCCCCCTCCCCAGCTGTGCTTCCTTGAGTACATCAGATAGGGGTTATTATACTTCAGTATTTATTCTACTCACAACCGCTACTGCTGGGCTCTGGTAGCAGGTGTTTTGCAGGAAGGACTTTAAAAGCTGCTCTGTTGGACTGGTTTGCTCTTTGGGTTTGTGCAGTGCACATACCAAGAGAATAAATCCTCTGCCTCCTTCAGACACAGGACCCAGCTCTTTTGCTGCTCGTAGGTTGGACTTTTCAGCAAGTTTAATCACAGTTCTCAGCTTTCTTTGGGATCTGATTAGGAAGTGGCAGCCAAGCTGGTCATGGCAGAGGTGAGCTATGAGTTTGTCTGTGATCCAAACCAGCCTGGAGATTTCCTGTGGATCCTGGTGCCTGGCTGGCAGCAGGGATGGCCAGCTTACTCCAAAGCCTTGTGCTTCCCAAAGGTAGCCTTGCAGACTCAAGCACAGGTGGGCACAGACCTCCCCATAAGCACAAGCACTTTTTCAATCCAGTGCTGGGGGAAACAGCAGCCTGGCAGGGAAGCAGTGCTGCTACCTGTGATTTTTCACACCTTCACAACCTACACCACTCCCACACTCTCCTTTACTTTCCAGCCACTCTTTGTGGGATTAAACAGAGAATGTGATAAAACATCTGATGATGCAGGTGGCACCATCTGCTCCCTCACCAGCTGCTGCTACCACCTAACCATGTTTCACTATGAAATATTGAAAAACCAAGGTGACCACATAAGAAGCAGCTTTCAGGATGGTCCCAGCACAGGAGAGAGCACTTGTCTTGCTACCAAGTCCTGAACCCACAGCCACCAAATGTCATTTCTTTCCTATAAGCCAAGTGAGGTTCTGGTGTGATATGAAACTTGACACTGGTGGAATCTAACCAGTTCCTAGGGTGTCCAGTGTGTCTGTACCCAAAAGTTTACTGCAGAGCTGAACACCAGGTCTCCAGTATAAATCATGAGCCTGTGCAATGCACAGGCTGGAGTGACCACACTGAGGAGCACTTCAGCTTCTGTTCCACGGGTACCCTGAGGAGACACTTGAGGTCCATTCTCCATGCAGGATGTGTCAGATTGGAGCGTGGTGTCTGGGCACACAGCCTGCTCAGAGTGATGCACTCAGCAGCCAGCTCTGCTCCCCCTGCAGCCACCAGCTAAACCTAGCAGAGTGTGTTCAGGAGAAGTGCCTGCAGTTCTTTGGTTTTACAGACCACAGCTGTGATTATTTTCCTGGAGAAGAGGATCCAACCCTGTTCTCTGAACTCTGCTCTTTTCCCATCTTTCCTGTCTGTATCCAAGGAGTAGCTCAGAGTAACCCAGGTAGCACCTAAACAGGAAGTGCCAACACAGCCCATGGTCCTGCTCAGGAGTGTTAAGATACCTTTATATTTTATTCAGGGCCACATCCAGCTGAAGTGTATCCTTTACTCTTTTATGAGAAAAATCTCCAGCCAACCCCCTTCAGAAAGCACCCTTAGGTGCTGCAGGGACAGTTCTACATGAAGCCCTTGGTGATGTTGTCCTTCTGCAGAAACATGTGTAAGCAAGTCATGCTTTACCCATCACCTGAATTTGTCATTCCCGTGGAGTCCAGTTGGAGTCAGATTCTACTGCTAAAGACCAAGAAATTGAAAACTGAAAGAAAGTATCAAAAAGCTGCTAAAATGAACCGCAAACCAAAGTCTTAAAATTTAGGGGCCCAGTGACACAACTGCACATTTTCTAAGCAAAAAAAGGTGGTGGTACTATGATATCCAAGGTACCCTTCAAGTGCAGAAACTGAAATGGGTCTTGCGCTTCTGTTGCCTGTATATCCAGGATATTTCATATCAAGGAAGGAACGGTTGAAATAGTGATCAATCATTATTCACACAAGACACTGATGCTATCATGTATCATTTGGTGGTTATTTCAAATATGTCTCATCTTAAGGGCAGTTACAATAATTTCTCAATAGAAGAGCAGTGGCTGGACCCTGACAGCCCATCAAGACAGAGTCATGTGCTTTCCTCAGTTAAAAGGAAGGAAGTTGATGTGTGTCTTCCCCTCCTTATTTGTAATTTTTCTTTCCTTTAAAACAGCCTGTCTTTGATCCTACCTCTGCCAGCTTCTGTTTTGCTGACTCCTCTCCAGGTGTGCTGGAAAGCGAGGCTGAACTGCAAAGAGCACTCACAGTAAAGTCTGAGCAAACTGGTCAACCAGATTTTAACCACACAAGCATCCACCAAACCCAAACTATACTCTGTTAGTGCAGCTCACTCAAAATCAGATTAGAAATATGTCTTTGAGTTTATCAGAGTAAAGCTGATTTATGACAATTTACAGAGCCTTGCAACTTTTGATTCTTGGTTACAAACATCTGTGCTTCAAAGTCTGCTCTAAGGACACAAACACCAAATCCAAATCCATTACATCTCACCAGGGCTCCTTCCACAACTGTGGCAAGCAGAAGTTGCTTACAGAACAAAGTTAGTAATCCTTCCAGACTCCAGCTCTGCAGCACAGGGACTCTTCCCTGAGCCAGAAAGGATCATTTTGTTTAATGCACATGTCTGGCCATTTCTCCCCTGCATTTGTCTAATTGCATTTGGAAACTTCCTAAGTGGCCACTGAGCTGGGATGAGCTCCACCAGCCCCAGCTCAGTCCTTGGAGGGAGGCAGCACCCCACACATTCAGGGGCTGGGGATGTGGCTGGAACCTTCAGGTCACCTCCTGCAGGTTAAGAGGGTGCCAGAGCTGCCAGGTCTAGCACAGGAATTGCTTTGCAAGAGCAATGTGGTGCTTGGAAAAAACGTTCCACTCACTGAGATTGGAAATGCTGCTCCCCAACAGTTAATCCTGCCCTCCTCACCAACTCTGCAATTCAGGGAGAGGACAGATCAATGGACAGCATGTTTTATCTTCCCTTTAACAAACAGCCCAAACAAAGGCAAAAGATCAGTTACATTCCTAGGCTACAAAACATTTCCTTAATTTTAAAACAAAGGCATAAAATTGTGAGACACTGATGAATTCTTACGTTCAAAAGCTTTTCTTTGACAGGTAAAGTGTAACCAGACAAAAGTGAATAACCAGACAAATGCCTTTCCTTCTCCCCTCACTACCAGGCTGTCCCCTGGCTGAGTGACTACCAGAAGCTCTGCCTGTCTGGATACCACTACTCTGACTTTAAAAATTACCATTTCAAGTTGTCTCCTTAAAAAACTCCTATCTCACTTGAGCCAGGGGCAGAGGATGTAGCAGAGTCTGTGTGCTCAGTGAGATGAAGGTCTCAGCCCACCCTTTGGTGGTGTCAAAAGCTCCATCTCTGGGACAAGCACAGGGCTGAGCTGCTGCAGCCACAAACCCCCATCCTGCTCCAAGCCCCACCAGCCATCGATGCCCAGGAGCACTGTTCAAGCCCCCTTGATTTCTCAGACAGGGGCTTATTGCTCCCCAATATCCAGCTGAGCCCCTCCAGAGCAGGGCTGATGAGGAGGCACCAAACACTCCACAGGCAGGACCAGTCAAGATAAGAAAATCTTGTCTGCCTGATTGGAGTGCCTTCCTGCAGACCAGCATGACCCCAAAGCTCAGTCACATTTGAAAGACATGCCTTTGGCATCCAAACACCTTTAGAGTCTACCTAACAACCATTTTCCATGAGGAAGGAGACTCATTCCACTGGGGTAATAATCACCTGGACAGCACCTGGGTTTACCACCTTTTCCAGACAGCTGCCAAATTCATCACTCAGAAGTTTGCTTGTGATGTATTATTTAAAAATATCTGGAAAATACATTATAGATGCATGGTCTTTTCCTTGCCAGTTCATTTTAATGTTATTGATTATTCTTTAAATCACTTATTTTGATTTTGCTCTGAAGCATTTAGTCTTTGGGCAAAGGTACCAAAGGCAGCTTCTCAATTTATGGCTGCGTTTTTTGCTTCAGCAATTCATAGTCTGATCAACCCTTGCCTTTTGTCTACACCAGTAAAAGCAATTTATACATGCAAAAATTCCAGGAAATTTGAACTGCTTTTAGAAATTGTCCCTTACATTGATTAATGATTCTCTTTTTTTGGAGTTTGGTTGTGAATTCACCTTATGTGTAAAAATGATGGAGAAACCTTGTTAACAATGGGCTTTCCTTCCCTCTCAAAACATTAGCAAGTTATTTCATGGCTTATTGTGTTATCTCTTTTATTCACTAGAACACTATAGAATTTTCTAATGCTAGCACCCAAGCACTTAGAGCTGCACACAGAAGAGCCCATACCCTAACCACAACTCATTTCTCCTCCTGGAAGACAGTTTTGGCAGGTAACAAGCTGCTTTAATCAAAGGGCCTGGTGACCAAGAAAATTAGCACCTCTCAAAAGCTTGGGCAAAACAAATACTTAGGAAAGCCAACAAAAACTTCATGTTCAATGCAGCCAGATTGTGCAGTAGCCCATTACAGGACTGCAGAAGTGACTAGTTTTAAATAAATAATCCCTCTCTTCACATGTTCCTGGCTCTCCCAGTCTTTGAGGTATTTGCAATCTTTCTCTGTCCAAAGAGTTTTAGCTCCACCAGTGCCAAAGGAAAAGAAGCTTTAAGCTTAAAAGCACTTCTAGTTCACCCTCTAAGAAAAAGATCTGTGTTGCAAGTGCCTCTGCATTTGCTTCCCATGCTGGAGAAGGCAGATATCCTCCTGCTGTGGTACTGCAAGGGTAGCCTGGAGCATCTTTGCTCTGCACTGAAGTTTCTCTGAAACCATTTGGAGATCTGTGCCCCAAAACCCAGCACTGAAAACAGCACCTTGACCAGGCCACCACCCTTGCTGTACCCAAGTTGCACCAACAGCTCTGGGGGCTCTGGCACTGCCAGCAGCCTCTCAGCTGCTTTGCTTTGTCTGAAGCCCCTTCCCTTTCCCTCGCAGCAGGATGCTCAGGGATCAGCCTGTGCAAAGCTGTGGTTTGCTGACAGCTGCACTGGGAATTTCCTTGCTTGCAGCTTTGGGCAGCTCTTTGCAGAAGTTAACAACACGTGGCTGCTCCAGCAGCCTCCTCCAACAGCCTCCTCAGAGCATCTCTCCCCCATTCCTGTCTTCTGGATGTGAAGACCCAGGGCGAGCTGCCTGAAAAGTCTGGCTTCTGGCTCCTGCTTGCCGCAGTCACACCCACACCAGGCAGTGCTGCATCTCCCTGTGCCCACCAGTTTCCCCTGCACAGGGATGCCCACAGTGAACAACACCTATTTGTGCAGGAGGTTTTCCAGTGTGGCAAGGGAAGGAGCCACGGGGGTCTGAGCAGAGGGATCAGGGTCCAACCCCTGCTCTTTCCACCTGTAGCTCTTTGAGTACCAGGCGAACAGATAATTCCAGGAATGCTCCCTTCAAGAAATGCACCCCAGCCTTGTTCTCTGCTTTGAGTGATACTCTCAGGGGGAAGGGGGCTTCATTCCTGGGAGCTCCTTTCCTCTACAATTTTTGCTGTGTCAAGCTGAGCTGGCCTAACCTAACCCAAGCAGGTAATGCTGCTGCACACCATGACACACATCTAAGAATGGGCTCTGCTAGACTGAGCCTTAGTGATCCTTGCTGTGATATCCCCTCCTAGCATCCTCCCCTGACTGAGCACAAAGCTTCATGGCTCATCTGTTTTGACTGGGGAGTCAAACTGCAAGGCCAGCACTGATGCAACAGTCCCACCATTGTCCAGACAACCTCGCTCTCTCTTCCCCCTCTCCCCAAATAGCACCTCCTTCCTACTCTCCTGCCCACACAGGGCCTCTGTTACTGTTCACGTGTGCACCCTGAGCATCTCCATCCTGCCTGTTCAATGATTAACTCCTGGAGCTACAGTTGTTAGAGCTGGGAGTAACCTCTGTCCTGTAGTAAATAACCAGGAGGCAAGGAAAATGCTTTTAGCCATCAGCTTAAGAGAAATGCTCATCTCTCAAGACTGGATAAAATGTTGTCAATTTAAAAACAAAAGGCCAGCAGATACTGCCTGAAGATTAAGAAGGTCCAGGAATCAAACTGAGCCTGGGAAAAAAACCCAAACCCTGTTATAGTAATTTAAAACTCCAGTTTGCGGGGCTAACACCACCTACACTGAGCATCATACCTTTGGGACATGCCCTCACAGTCTGAAAATCCCATGAAAATCAATTCCCAGCACAGGGAAGCTAAGTGGCAATTCCTACTGTTGTTGCTTAGCCAAATTTCTGACAAGGGCAGGCTCTTGCCACTGCCAAGTGTATCGCACTGCCAGCATAATTTACTCATAGTGGTGGGGCTGAATGGGGGTTTGAGCACCCCTCCAGCATCCCTGTGCCTTGGGGTCTGCTTCAGGGAGCCCTGCAGCTCCCCCAGCAGTAACCTCAGCCCAGGAGCCTCAGATAGCTTCTCCCAGGTACAAATAATCTCCTGAGCCCTTATGTCCTCTCCTCAACCCCAGGATTTTGTTCCAGGCCTAACAAACAGTGAAAAGCAATAAAATATTTCAGAGTCAGAAAAGGTGTCTGCAGTGGATGCAAATTTGCAGAGTTGCTGGATCTCTTGCTTCATAAGAACCAGCTCACCCATTTTAACCTGATTCACTCTCCCACTCCCATCCCTGATAATCAAGAGCTCTTGCCTCTCCAAGCCTCCAGAGAAAAGAGTTAGACAAGACTTCAGATTTGTCCCTGGAGATAAGATCCAGGAACGTTTTTAAATCCCTAGAGCACTTTGCAAAACAGCATGAGTGGTGTATTGCAATTACATTGGAGGCACTGGAATGAAAGGGTGAGCTGGTTTGGGTACTTGGAAAAGTTTAAATATTATTTCAGTCTTGTGCATGGGGTATTAAGCCAGTGCACTCACAGGGCAGAGAGCACTGCCACAACACAGGAACACTTTCAGTCCCAGGGCAGAACTGCTTCTTCAGCCAGGGCTCTGCTGCAGTGAGCTCAGCATCCCTTCTGCCAGGGGTAAATGGACCTGTTATCTACTACAGGCTGTTTCCAGAGATAGCACCAACCCCACCCCATAGCACCACACAGTGGGGACACACTTCTACCAGCCCAGAGAGCATCCCTGGCTTCTGTGCAAGAGGCCAAAACCAGACCTGAGTGATGGAGAAGAACCACCCCCTCCCCAGTAGAAATCACTGCCAGCTAAATTGCCCCGTGCTCATCTCCTCTGTGTCCCAGGGCCCACCTCCCTACAGCAGCTGCCCTGGGAATCTTCCCAGCAGTGGGGCAGTGCAGGCACTGTGCTCCTTTGGCATGCCTGCACAGGCCAGGGCACTGCTCCCCTCACGGGTCAACGGGAGCTGCAGGGACCCTCTGCCTCTGGGAAAATGTATTCAGGCTAAAAGCAACTTCAAAAAACACACATTTAACCTGAACACTTATCTTTTATCCCTTTAAATATCCAAGCGGCCACTTTTGCAAGCCTGAAGCCTGGACTCCAGCTACATTTATTTCCCTCTTTCATCCCAGCTGCAGCTCCTCAGAATTTATCTCTATGGTTAACTTCCCCTTTCATAATATTAGCACAGTTGAAGCACTTGCTTTCCTGTTGCAGGCAGTGATTATATAGCAAATTAACCACAAGCTGTTCAGTCCAAGTCCAGCAGTTGGAAAGATGCTCCTCTGAGTAATGGTTTGTGTAGTTGATGCTTTCATCTGTAATTTGCATTTGTAATAAATGCAGGAATAAAAAATGGGGGCTATATTTTAAAGAATAGCCTGGTATGGCAGGGGCAGGCAGGCGAGCTAGTGGGGAGGGAGAGCCCTCAGGGGTTTGAGGGCTGCATCCCAGGGCACCACATTCCTCTGCACAGGGAGGGGAAAGACACACACACTTCTTCCATGCAGGTCATGGGCTGTCTGCCCAGATGGATTTTACACAAGAAGGGGCACAAGAAATTACAGCAGAAGTGCTTGCACTAACAATGGCACCCCAGTGCTGCAGGGGCTGGGAGCCCAGCTGAGTCTTGCACGCCCTGTGGCCTCCCTGCTCATGATAGGGGCACAACATCCCCTCTGCAGGCTGTGTCCATCCTGCAGAGTAGCAGGGGAACACCTGAGCCAGCTTTGCCAGGCTCCAGCCTCTGGGAAGGGGATCACTTCAAGGGTATGAAGCTCAGCTGGGACAAGTTGACCCCAACCAAGGAACAAAACCTCCAAGCTGCAGGTCAATCACTGCATTGCCTTGACAAGGCTGCCCAGCAGAGCTGCCACCTCACCACACACTCAGGGACACTCAAGAAAGGTGATATTCAACCAGAGGCCAAGCTGAGCATAAAGCTAAAACACTGGGCAAGTGGTGACGCCCAGAAACAGGAATGCTGCACCAGTGTCCTGACAAAGGGACAGTACTGGAGGGAGGAGAGAATCTCCAGAGTGCCTTGCTGAGCCACCAAGAAGACACATCATTTGTGAGACCCTGGAAAGGCATTTGGAAGAGGAAGGTTCTTCTGTGACAGCATTGATCCTGTCTTTGCCTCTCACCTGCCTCCTTTGATCCCAATTTCTCAAGTGTAAACCAGACCACAGCTCCTGTCCAGCCCTGAGAAGCTCACCAGGACATGAGCAAACATCTGTGCTCGTGATTCCTGCCATCACAGCAGCCACACAGCCCTAGGCAGCCCCATCCCCTGCATCCCTCCCTCCCAGAGCTTTCGAGAGCATCTGCCCTCTCCCAGGTTACCCCAAAAAGTGGGGCTGGCTCGGTGCTCCCTGTCTGTATTTACCACTCAGCACAGGGCACAGCCAGTGCCTGTGCACCTGCCCCAGGGCACTGTGCTGTGCCAGCTGGGGATGGGGGTCCCTGTGAGGTGACAGCAGTCACAACATCACCCTGTCACCCTCACTGCTAAGTCCCGGGTTTTGGGACACAGACCCACAGTCTCTGGAGACTGAGGGAGAGCAGCAGACAGCAGATTACCTCCTCCCCCCCACAGAGAGCAGCAGGCAGGCGGCCACAAGCACTTTCCCATCCCCAGGTGTGCTCAGCCCACGCAGGTGAACATTCACAGCCCTGAGGCTGCTGCAGGGGACTGTTGCCACTGCTCAGCATGTGCCACTCCTGCTCAGTTGCTGAGCTGGCCCAAGGGAAGGATCTCTGCTTCCTAGAGAGGACACCAGAGGGAAAGGCAAGGTGCCTGCCTGTGACTTCTTCCACCAATAAAGCTCTATGTTTAATTAAATAAGGACAGACCAGAAGAGCCAGTTTCTTAATAAGATTTGGTAATATAATTATTTGCTACAATTAGGAACCAACTGAAAAGGTTCCTTGCTAACACTTTGGAGGAGCCCAGCATTTTAAAGTTGACTTATGTGATGTCAGGGACCAATGTTATCTTTGCCTCTGTGCAGCAGCAAGCACATTCTCCAGCACCATACTGTAGTTATTACTTAAAAATCACACACATACTGTGAAGCTACTGAAAAAAAAATATATCAGCCTTCCTAGATGGGCAACCCCAGACTACACTGCACAGGACTTGAGCCTCCCTTGTAAAACAAAACTCTCTTCTCACAGTGATGCTGCAGTTCAGCCAGCACTGGCACATGCTCTGCCATGTCCCCACACCCAGCTGCAACAGGGCAGTTTGCAATGCTGGAACAGCTCATCCTTCCGACCCCCTCCATGGCCAAACACACTAATCCCCAGGTTTGAAGAGTCCTGAAGCTTTTAAAGCCTTTCCTCCGAGTTGATACGAACTGAGTTGGGACAGGCAGAGCCCTCCAGCTGCAGGGAATCAAGAGCAAAGCAGGAATTTGGGGGCAGGTAGGAGCCACAGCCTGTGGTGCTGGGAAACAGGGGCTCTTCATTGTCTCAGTTCTCCACCAAGCTATCACAGATAGCACTCCTTCCTCCTGCTCTGCAGCTTTGTGAGGCCTCGTGCTGGGGAGCTCCTGCTTTGCCTGTGGCCTCAACAGGTCAGAGGGCACTAACAAGAAAGGAGGTACCTGTGCAGAGGGACATGGGAAGGGACCTGTCCTGAGAGGCCTCTGGGGGCACCCCTGAAAGAATAAAGGTAAGAGATGGATGAACAGCATATGCACAGGAGGGAAGTTACACACATTGCACAGAGGGGAGAGGGGGAAAAAGAAGATTGAATCTTCCTGGAGACCAGTGAGATTCTATAAACATAATCAAAATGTAATAGAAACTTTTTGGAAATGCTGTTAGAAGGATAAAGCATCAATCTTCATGGAACTCCACTCAACAGGCTTTCTCCAGCTAATCAATCACGGTCAAGACATGGGCCGTCCCATCTGTCTGTGCAAGGGACCAGGAGGAGATTGCTAAGTGCCTGGGCTGGAGCTACCAGCTCGGTACCAGGCAATTCATCATGCAGGAAGGGAAGGGGGGAGAAGGGAGAGAAGGAAAATAATGTATAACACTAATAAAGTTTCTCCCCCCTCCTTCATTCCCAACCAATTTTTAGTAAAGGAGCCCAATCCAGAGGGGTAGTCAGTGGGGAGGTGGGAAGGGGGAGATGCACTGGGGAGGACTCTGGGTATGAGATGCACTCCAGTAAACAGAGACAAAGCCATCATCTGCACAGCAGCCCCTGGGCACAGCCCACGCTGCCACCCTGGCTGTTGGCAGCTCCACAGGAGCCACTCTCACCCAGTAGGGCTGGTGTGCCCTGCCCCTGGAGCTGGGGAGGACACCACAGGGACAATGGGGCTGGGGACATGCAGAGGAGAGCCCAGGGCAACCTCACCAGCTGGTGCTGGGAGAAGGTGCCAAGCCTCTGCTTGCAGCCAGCATGTATTTTCTCCCTAAATGCTGCCACAGCATTGGTGGGGGGACCTGAAAGTGGGATAAAGAGGAGTTGAAGGACTTGCAGAGCGTCCCACCTGCAGCAGAGGGGTTTTCATGTCATACCAACGTGTGCATGCACAGGGCAGGGACTGGCACTGCCCGCAGGGAGTCCTGTGCTTCACCCAGATCCCCCCTGGCTTCGAGCTCTTGTCCCAGTCCTCCCTGGGCACCAGTCCCTTCCTTCCCCAGCTGCTCACCAGTCTCTCTGGTGCTCACCCACCCTGTCCAGAGGACACTGGCAGCCAGGAGCACATGCCTGACACCAAGGGCCCCAGCCCACCTGTGCATGAACAGGTACCAGCTCCCCTGCTGCACATACCCTGCAGTAGTGCAACACAACATCACTCCCTATCCACCCTCCTCCTTTTAAACCTTGAGGGTTTCTGCCTTCCACTGGATTTTTTTGAAGATAAAAGGCATCTGGCAGCATAGTTTGCCAGAGCTGGTGATTATGTACCACTAAAAGATCCACATAAAACCCAGTTTTTAAATATTTGATGCTGCTCTTCTCATCAGACCTCAAAGAACTTAACAAAACTCCCCTCACATTCACAAATAAGTAGAAAACCACCACAGGCTTTGCTTTGAGGACTCCTTTGACCTCACTGCAGACTCAGACCTGGCTCTCTGCCATTCCCAGTCCTTCCCCTAACACCTGAGCTGCCCTGGCATGCACCTGAACACAGTACTGAGTTCTGTTTAAAGGACATTTTCTTCCTCATTTTTATGCACAGATATTCTTCCCACTAGAATTTTGACCAACTTTTGTAGAAATTCTTGCATATTCAGCACCAGGTGAATGAGGAACCAGTAAAATATGCTCCCATCAACTTCCTAGAATAAAAGGCCATTTGAAATAGAAAACCAATAGAAATTTATGCCCTAAACTTTTTTTCTTACTCTAAATTTAATCAAGTGAATTGCCTGGTCTCTACAGGCGAAATTCAAAGAGTGACAATAAGTAGGTGAGAGATTTATTTTTTCAGAATATTTATTCTTCCAGAGCTATGATGACCCCACACCTTCCAGTAAATATCTAAATCCTTCCTTTCCTTCATGGATAAAAATAGATGCCACATAAACAAGGAACAACACAGCATTTTAGCCTCTACTCTAAGTATAAATATAGTAACAAATTAAGTAGAACCACCTAGTAAATAATGTTGACACCCCTGAAAGTGAAGTTGCTTCATGTTTAACTCTTACAGGCTGCTCTGTAACCAGTGACAGGTAAGACTTAGCTTAAGCATTATCAGGGATTTCCTTCTGGTGTTGGTCTCATCAGATTACACTATTTGTCCTCTTCTGTCAAAGTTCACTTCTCCCCTTTTCAGTCCCCTATAATAAAAATGCCAGGCCAAAATTTTCCTGAGGTTCACTACCATGAGAAGACAGTACAAAACTCTGCTCAGGCTACAGGCACAACAACAGAGAAATTATAAACAGCTCAAAAACTTGAAGTGGCTCAAAACTTACCAATCTATGAGTTACTAGGATCTTAAAGCACCAACACATGGTCTGTAGCCATCTCACCTACTTTTAGGTGTGCTTTTAAGCACAGATAGCCACTAATCCTCGTGTCCTAAGGTGCTTGGAACTAGAGGTAGTAATTTATTGACCCTATACTGCTAGAGTCTGAACATAAGGCACACCTCAGCAAAACCCAAGCTAGAGAGGCCACCAGCCCATAAAGGGGGGCCACTATTCTTTTGAATTCAGGTTACACTCCCCTCAACTCTCAGAATGAAATTTTAGAAGAGCTGCCACCATCAGGTCCTGCATAAACACAAGGCAGAGGTCAACACTTGAGCCAGACCTCTCAGAGGGCACACAAGCCTGGAGACTTCTTTCCCTGTCTCCACAAGCCTCTGGGAAAGCACTCAGATAGCATAGCCACGGCTGTGCTCAGGTGTCCCCCCCCTTTTCCTTCTTGCAGACAACAAGAGAAGGCACCTCAGGCCAGAGAAACCAGAGAGACACAGCCCTCACACCCCCTTAGGGTGCAGCATCCCACAAACACTGTACCTCTCCTGAAGAGCTATCCTTCCTCCAGCTGCCCCCCAAGGGAAACCAGCTCCCCCTGCTCCACTAACTCCTTTATATACCAGCCCTATCCTTTGTCCACCTGGAAGGGGCTGCAAACCTGCTGCCATCCGGGCAGAGCTGGGAGCAGCTGCTGTGGGGTGTGGGGGTGTCTGCAGGAGCTCTGCCCAGCCCAGGTGAGCACAGTTCCAGCCTGACATGGGCAATTCAGGTGGCAACATTAGGGACAGGTTTCCTGCACAAAAACTCTTCCTTAGTTGATTTGCCCTTATTCTCAAACCATAACCTCCCTCCCTAATTACCATGAATGTAAATGACCTCTGGTGTAAGGTTTATTATAATGATAATTGAGCTGTGGATTTTTAATAACAACCTCCTGGATTTTCCACTTGATTTCCTGATTTGCTTTATATTTCCAGGAATGCATATAAGGGTCTGAGACTTCACCAGGCTGTTTATATCAAGTCTGACCATAACCTTCATTGATTCTTCAGGCCAGAGTGTTTTAAACTGTGAGATTCATCCAAGCCTTTGGGTTTTTAAGGAGTCTTAGGGGTTTTGGCTGTGATACGGCTTCCACATACTTGCTGTGGGATGGGGATAGCTGAATCCCATTGTCAAACACAGGCATTTCACTTTTCATCTCAACATGGGCAGCTAAAGTGCAGATCCCATCCTGGTGGAAGGAGGGAATGCATCCAAACAGTGCCATGGCATAATAGGGAAGGAGATCAGGGTTGAGAGTCAGGCATCTTATCACCCCAGAGAAAGCTGGGAGAAGAAAATACATTGTGTAAATTGCTGGAAGAACTTAAGTACTCAAAGCAGTGGAGAGAAAGTGGATCTCCAGGCAGAGGACTTGACTCCAGAAGGAAACTTTCAAGGCAAGAGAGGGAGATCCACTGTTCCCAGTCCAAGACATATCCATGCAGAGACATGAAGCTAAAGACTTGACCTGTTTTTTCAAGAACAGTAAACAAAATCCCATCTTGTTTAAAGATTATTCAGTTTCAATGCGAGGTTGTGTTTTTACAGTATTATTAATAAAGCACACCAATAATTAATAAATGTTAACTATTCCCCAGGGCTTTCCTTTTTTCACATGTTTATTTTTGTGTTATAAATGACATCCATTTTCCACAACTCACTAAGCTGGTGGATGAGGAAAAGAATCCAAAAGAAGAGCCATAATCCTCAAGGGGAAGAGCAAGCTGTTGTTCCAATCAAGATGTATCCTGACAAGTCAAGTTGTTGAAACCCATTAATTAGCACTTTTGGAAACAGTTGCAAAGTTAATTATTCTTCTCTGAGATGAAAGAAAGCTAATTTCTGGCATTTGCTTTGACAGTGACATGCGCTAACATTTTTAGAGCTGACATCCCTCAAGATAAATGATGCTCTGAAGTGTGCATGCAAACATTTTGACTGGGAGCTACTGTGGCGAGCTGATGGCACTGGCACCTCTTACTGCAAATATTTTGCATCTGCTGGGATTGTGATCAAAGTTTGGAGGCTGAGAAGAGGGTGGGGAAACTTTTTCAACTTCGGGGAGGGTGTGGATGACTGGCTTTGGATGGGAGGCAATAACACTGCACAGGCAACACAATGTATTGTATCTGGGTAACTCCAAAAGGGAATGTAAAGCTTTCTAGCTAACCATGCTGACAAAAAGAAATCTATTTTTATACTATTGGAATTGCCCTTCTGAAGGATCATATTCTCTTCAAGGGTTGGTAGCAGGAGATGAAACAGAAGATCTCCAAAATGAAGTTCTCTCTTGGTAGGATCAGGTGTCAGTATCAGCTCATGTGAATTTAAAAAGCCGAGATTTGGGTTGTGGAAACTCAGTAAAACTCTTCTGCCAAACCCCAATGTTCTCACTGGGAAGAACATCAGTGTGGTTTGGGATTTAGTCCTAAAAGCCCTTTTGCAATTTTGGAAGCTGCCTTGATCACGTCCTGCATGTACAAGGGCAGTGAGGGGAAGGGTTTATCTGTAAATATAAGTTATTTAAGCCTCCTCTTAAGAATGCATTTGGATCCAGGATAGCACCACTCCAATAAAATTCAAGCACATACCTGAAACCTCACCTTCCTCTTGCAATTTTTAGGGTGTTACAGATCCTCCTTTTTTCACTTCAGGCCTTTGCATCACTGGTATGATTCCATGATGGATCCAGATTGAATTCTAGGACACTGGTTTATCAGTTTCAGTTTCAGTCCTCATCTCTGGAAGTCTGAAGGGTCAGTGTGAGATGAGTGAGGACAGTGGACAGTGTCTAAAATGCAGGGGCTGTTTTACACAGAAGCTGCATTGCCAGGAGAACACACTGAACCAGAGCTGCTCTTTGGAGAACCCCAGGCTGACAAGCAGGTCAGCTGCATTTCTGGTCTGAGAAGGTTAAAATCTTGCTGGTGGGTTCCAGAAGACCCTGCTCGTCTGAGCCATGCCTGATTTGGGGACACCCTGGGCTGGGCTGGCAGGGGAGGATGAACTCTGCTCCATCCCTTCCACTGTGCTCAGCTCAAAGCACTTCAGAGCAGTCTTCCTTTAACAGACAGCCCTTAATAAATTATCAGCCCAGTGTATCATCTGTGGGCCAAGCCACCACTCTAGCAACCTGTTGCTCCTTTGATAAGATTCTTCAGAAATGATTAGTGCAGGCAGGTACATGAAGAGAGGAAATTGGTGGTAAAAAAAGTATTTAATTTGCTTTTCAATCAGCATGTGAGGGGAAAAAAATTGAGCTCGGAAGGTGATCTAAAGGCCTCCTTAGTTGTTATGCAATTCACACACAGCAGGGCAAACAAGAATGTGGAAACACCAGGTTCAGAGGGCTCGATCCAATGTGGGAGGCAAACACTACCTATTCCTTCAGGGAGCCAAAAAAATGACATGTGCTAGCATGAGAGTCCTTGCAGACATGCTCTCCATGCTGGAGCCGTTCAGCAAGGACAAGAGGGGAGAAAATGGAAAATAAATAAATTAAATGAAAAGGCTGCTTGGGAGCAGCTCTCTGTGTTGTGAGGAGCAGGGAGGTGGCAGTCCTGAGCTGAGGCTCGTCCCCTGGCACATCCATGGGCTGCTCTTTGCATATTCCTCTGTCGTGCAGAGCACTTATTGCTGCACAAATTGCAGGGATTATTTTCTCTTAACTGCTAATGGATTTAGAGACTGTAACTGGGGGTAGTGCTTGGTAATTTAGTGCCCAAGGGGCAGGTACCTGTATGGGAGATGAACTTTTTTCTGTGGGCACACAGAATTATGGCAGGAATAGAGGCAAAAGGGGAGATCCTTTACCAGTTCCCCACTTTCTGTGCTGTGGAAGGTTTAAGAACTTTGGAGCATTTTTCAGTCAGTGTAAGCAAGAAAAGATTTTTTCATTTATCGCTAAATCAACCAATTCTGTCTCCTTTTGCAACACTTGTGATAATACCAGGGTTCACTTAACAGCTGTAGGAGAAAAGATTTCACTCCATAAAAAAAATCAGAAAAATCAAAGATTAAAACAATTTTCTAATTATGGCTGGTGCTGTGCTGAGTTATGCCCTGAAATTATAACTTTTAAACCTCCTGTCTGATAATTTGCCCCATTTATTTAAGTATGATTTCAATCAGGGTATTTATCAGCCTTGCATTAGGGCATTAGCAGTTGATTTATTTAGCAATGCATATATTTATTTACATTTTAGCTTCCAAGTGAATCATTCTTCTGACTTTGCTGTCAAAGGTAAAACAGTTTGATCCATCCTGGGGCAGACACAAAGCGTGGAATAAACAAGTACAGGGAAAGTGCAGGCTGTGAAAGGCCCGATTAACTCCATGTTTACATCCCTAGCAGGCAACACTCATTTTGTGTTGCAAGACCAGTCTGTACAGTAATGCAATTTTTGTACCCTCAGATAAGAAAATTACGTATTGTAATTCTTGTGGCAGAGTGAGAAAAGAAAATATGTGTGAAATTGGGGTGGAAAACCAAAGGTAAGGAAAGGAAATAGTGGTGGGAGCCCTTGGGAATGTGAAGTTGGGCCCAGAACATGGAGAGAAAATAAACCCACTTTCAGATACAGTGTGATTATTTATTTTCTCAGGTCTCTGAAGCCCAGCTCCCAGTGTGTGGAGAGCATTCTTGGGATTTCTTCACCCGTTTGGAGCCGTGTTGGGCCGGCAGCAGCGAGTGCTGACAGGCAGCACAAGTTTGGCCACCTCCGTCCCTGCCAGGACCCAGCAGCACCTGGAATCACCTGGCACAGAGGGGCCTCCTGCTCACACGAGCACATTTCAAGCTGCTGTTCAGCTCTGGCTGTCCTCTCCCCAGGTGAGAGGCAGCAGGGATTTTGTTTAAAAGATGACAGAGCCCATTTAATATTCCCTATGAAAATGGGGCACCTGGAGGGGGTTGGACATCTGAGTGCAGGGCAGGGGAGCAGCCCCACAGTGCCATCAGCCCCACAGTGCCACCAGCCCCACAGTGCCATCAGCCCCACAGTGCCACCAGCCCCACAGTGCCATCAGCCCTGCAGTGCCACCAGTCCCACAGTGCCATCAACCCCACAGTGCCACCAGCCCCACAGTGCCACCAGCCCCACAGTGCCAGCAGCCCCGCAGTGCCACCAGCCCTCCACGGCTCCCTCAGGGATCCTCAGAGCAGGGAGAGGGCAGTGGCCATCCAAGGACCACATGGACATGGAACAACCACGTTCCCATCGTTTTCTCCTCCTTTTGGTGCTGTCCTGGGGACCCTGACGTGTCTGTGTGCTTATGGGGGAGGATGTCAGAGGGCAAAGGCGTGAGTCAAAGTGCTGAGGGTCAACTCTTCTGAACAGCTTGAAGCCAGCCCTGATGAACTTGATGATCTCAGAGTTCTTTTCCAACCTTGATGATTCTGTGACAACCCTGCTGTCCCCAACTCTTAGCTTGGTGACTACCTGGCTCCTACAGATTTTGGCTGCAAACTGGTTTGGGAAAGTGGTTGGGTGGTCTCCATAAGAGAAGTGGGAATCAAACTGGAGCTGTGCAGGCAGGAACAGAGAATGAAACTCCTGAGCACTGCTGTATCATGATGATAATGGTTCCCTTTGGGAATACATCAAGGTCTATTTATCAACGTTTGCTGAGCACTTTGGGAGCCTCAAACAAGGTGCTCTGAGGCTTGTGATAAATGGCCTTCCTAACACTGGGATGTGGTCTCAAACATGTTCCTGTTCTGAAGTTCTAGAAATAAACCTCAATATTTTGTTAATTTGGAATAGAGTTTTTACTTAATATATGCATATATTTCTCAATAGAGTTGCAGTAATTAACTATTAGCTAATGTGTATATCTTTTTTTCTCTCTAATTTATTTCTAATTAACATAGATAAAGGATTGTTTTCCTTATTAGACAGTATTAGATGGTTACTTATTTCTACTTGTATAATTACAGTCATGTCCTGGCTTTGATCTGGATCCTGCTCTGTTGGATAAAAGGTAAAGAGGTAAAGCACAGAGAAGTGCAAGTCCCTCTCACAGAACTCAGTGCTTTGGAGTGATAGTTTCTCTGTTACGATCACCTTATTGGGGTGTGTGTGACTGAGCAGAACCTGTCCTTATTGCAGAGTCACAGAATACTTTGGGCTGGGAGGGACCTTAAAGCTCCTCTGGTTCCAGCTCCTTGCTATGGACAGGGACACCTTCCACTAGCCCAGACATGGTCATTGCAGCCCATCCTCTTTGGTTGTTGGGGATGTTGAAACCAGCCTATATGTGCCAAGAAGATGAGGATTCCTTGGGCCTGGCCCCTCCAGGCATTTGTCAGCCCATCTGGGCAGATACAAGGATCAAGTTCTGCCCAGAAGGGATTGCCAGTTATTCCTTAGGAGAGCTGTTTCAGTCCCTTTAGGAGCCCAGTCACTTCTCCATGTTGCAGCAGGAGCCCAGCTGCAGGGATGAGCTGTAGGTGCTGTTGAGGGGCAGCCATGCAGCTCCACATCCTTCTCCCTCCCTCAGATCCATAGGTAGGAGCGAGGGGGGAACACAGTTGGCAGCCAATGAAAAAGTTCCAAATGAGCAAAATTACCCAAGGAATCTGGAGTGGCCACATGCAGGATACTGGGCTGGGAACCTGATAATAGCATCAACAGGGACTGATGTCATCAGACACAATGGAAGCACTGAGGTGTAAATCAGGAAAAACCTCACCAGTATGAAGGGGAAATCAGTACCAGCTAACACTGGAATTGACCTGCTGAGTGATGGACGTCTCTCACTTTTGGTCCTCTCTTTAAAGATCATTTTGCATTATATTGCAACTCCTTTCACAAGGGAAAAAAGAAAAGGCCTCCCTGATTTTCTTGAAGGGACTCAGAGATAAAGACTGATCACATTACACAGTAATTGGACCTTCATATCTATAATTGCATTGATTTCTGCTAAGTTTCAGGCATTGACTCTGGTGAGAGAGCATTGCAGCAGGGCATGGCTGCCAAGAATCCTCCTGCATTTGGGAGGTATCAGGCTGGGAGGCTCACCACAGTTTGGTAACTGGCATTGCAAATTGCTTTATGAACAGTTTAATGCATTTAAGAGGGTAATAATTTCAGATCCTACCATACAATTTGTTGCAGTGGTGCAGAAGCGTATCTAAAAACTTCCAGGGTGAAGGGAGGCAGGAGAAGGAGGGGAAAGAAGAAAGGAAAACAGAGGGAGGGAGGCATTGCAAGGGGGTGGAAAACCTAATTGTTTTAATCATGCTTGATATTACACTGTGAAATTATAATTAACTTAAGAAGTCAGTCAAAACCAGTTAATAACTGTGGCACAACGTGGCTGATTTGAAGTGCTACACGGAGGGGAGAGGAGCCGATGGCAGCAAAGCTGCTGGGCTTGATCCTTGCAAGCTGAAGTAGTGCAAGGGCCCCCCAGGCAGCTCTGCACAAGCAGGGACCAGCACACACAGCATCAGCAAAGCTGGTAGCATGAATTCTTAGTGTCTCAAACACTCCTGATTGTGGATTTGGAAGCCCTCTCCAAAGGGAGACCAGCAGCAACTCCCCAGCACATGGGTAGGAGAAACTGAGGCAGTGAGAGAGAAAATGATTTATGACGTGTCAGCAGACCACTTCCAGAGCCAGGGAAAGAGAGGGCAGCTGACAGGAGGAAGGATCAGGGCTGACTTTCAGCCTGTGCTGATACGGTACTTAAGCAGGAGCCTCTGGAGAATACTCAGTTTGTTCTTTAAACATCCCCTTCCTTTTGCTCATAGGAGGGTAAATCTTTTACAGTGAGTCTATTGCAGTCAGAAGAAATGCAGCCCTTAAAATGATTTGCACATGTGGGCAAAGATCAGTCTTCTTCAGCCTTGCAGCTTTATTAAAATATCTGGGAATATGGATAGGTGGGAACAGAGTTAGAGCTGTGCAGCCTTCCTGTATATTTCCTGTAAACTGTGTGTGTACAGGTGTAACGAGGGTTAATGAGCGAGCCAGCTGGGATAACAACAGTGTCCTGATGGTATTAATGTCCTAAAATACATATATAGATGTGGATAGTGCTGAACCCTACGGGAGGCTGACAGTGATAAGGGCAGTGACACTGCAGCCAGCTACAAGGACCATAGCAGGAATATTTGTCACAGGGAAGATGCACCCAGGGAAGCTCCATGTACGTGTGCCAGATATTGCTGTCACTGGCTGCTGTAGCAGGGCAGCAGCACTGATATTTACAGTCTGGAGGATATATTGGGAGTGCTGGGTGGTGGCTAGATATCAGCATGGACAGAAAAACAGGAGAGGGAGGAATCAGAGCGGAGTGTGAGAACAGGTCTCTTCTTAGGAGGTGTACGTTGAATGCCTGCAGCTGATTTATGGCTGGCTTTTACCATGTAGTGCTGTGGAGGAGGGGGAGATATCCTGAAATGGGAGCAGCACTCCAAGTTTTGGGTATTTCCTGAAGCCAGGTTGGGTGAAGCACAGTATGCAGGGAGCTGGGTGTGCTGTGAGTGTCCCCATGCCCTCAGATGGTGGCCTTTGGTCAGGGACAGGCATCAGAGCAGCACAGCTGGGGACAGGCCAGTGTCCTGCCAGGCCTGCTCCTTACACTGAGCTTATAGGGAGGGGACAAGGAGCTTGTGACTATAACAAATGCCACTATGGCACCAACACAAGCTCACAGTGCTCTGGGTGCATGCTCTGATCAATTTTCCTCATATTGGACTTCAGTGCCTCTCCTGGAGGTGCAGCCCTGAGGGAGATGAGCGACTGGGCAGGCTGGGCTGAGCTGGCTTGGTGTTCACCAGGCACCCTAAACCCATCTTTCCCATTAATCTCAAACCCAAGAATGGACAATTTGTTCACAAGATTTTCCTGTGACAGCCAGCCCCTGGTCCCATCCATTCCTCTATGACCAGTGTACCTGGTTTAGGGGCTCCAAGACTGTTGCAGTGATGGGACCAGCCCCAGCAGAGCAGTCCTGCAGCAGGGCTGGGAGACAGAAAATAACAGGCAATTTTGGATGAAGCAGGGGCAATTCCATGGCCAAAGCACCTGGCTCTGATTTTACCAGCTGTGGCTCCTGCTCTGGAGCAATATGGAGTGAAAACACACTCTAACATGTGGGGAAGTGTCTTCAGACTGTGTTAAGAGCTGGGCAGATTCTGTCTCCCTGGAACATCTACAACAGGTTTTGGCCTTGCTGCTCAACTGCTGGAGAGGGGTGGAGTGGATTGTTTTGTGTTCATTATCACCTTTGGAAAATATTATAAACTAGAGCTAATCTATCAACTTAGAACATACCAACAAAGGAAACTTTTCTGGGAGACATCTGTCCACCTCCATCCTACAATTGCTTTGGTTAGGAACTACTGGTAGAACGACCTGACTGAAATCAAAAGCCCTAAAAACATTAAAAGGTTTCTTCCTCACCCTGTCCTTTTTTTTTTTTTTTTTTATTTTATTCACCATCAGTATTTCGGTGACAATCCAGCCCCAGCAGCCCCAGGGGACAGGACAGAGAGACGAGGAGTGGAAGTGCCCTTTGACTAAGCGGGCATTAAATGTTGGCTAACAACCGAGAGACACCGTGAGACTGGAGAGGGGGGGAAAGTTAAAAAGAAAGAAAGAAGAGCTTTTCAATATGAGCATTCATGTAGTTTTGACAGGAGCAATTTATCATGGCTATGAAAGGCGGCTCTGCCTCCAGCGCTGAAAGACAGCCTGGTTAAACTTTTACCTGCCCCTCTGAAAAGGGAGCTGTGCCGCAGCCGGGAGGGGACTGCTGCCCGCTCCGGTGGTGCATCTGTCCGTGGGGCTGGGGGAGGGAAGGGAGGCGCTTCCCAAACAGCTCCTGCCCATCTGTTCTGCACAGAAAGAAGCCCTGACAGGGGAGGGGGAGGGAGCCAGCAAGCCGGGGGCTCCCGGATGCCAGCGTGGTGTGGGGAATGCGGCCATGGGATGGGAGCAAGGCTGGGAGCTGCCCCCCAGGAGATGCTGCGAGTTGTCACTGAGGATCTCATCACGGCCCCTTGGCTGCCCTGGGGGTAGGAAAGCCCGTGGAGCGATGCTCCAAAGCTGGACAGAAAGGGGACCTGGCATTTTGGGATGGGCGTGGTGGGTGGGCAGCAGTGGAGGGGAAGAAGGGGAAAGTGCAGTGCTGGGGTGCAGGACACAGCCAGAGGGGGTGTTGGCACCCCTAGAAGTTGTTTGGAAGATACAGGAGAGACCATGATAAGGAAAAAAACCCATAAAAACGTCCCCCAACAATATTCAGCTGAGATATTCTTTTGTCCCATGGTTTTTCATGGGGAAAGGCGTTGGTTCTGCACCAGCTCATGGCAGGCAGGAGCCCAGGCTGGCCAGGATCCTGTGCACAGGCTGTTTTTTGCCATATTCCTGTGTGGATTGACAATTCCCTGAAAAAGGTATTTTCTGTTGAGAATAATGATCCATCAAAATTAAAACATTCCACCACAAAGAGTGGATTTCATTGAAATTTTCAATGGAATGGTTAACAACTTCCACAGCCATGCATTTTTCTCAGTAACCAGCTGGTATTAGGCTAAATTATACTGTATTTTCAATGTTTTATGTGTTGAAATTATGCTAATAAAGTGGCTGTATCTTACATTGTGTGAAAGAAACCAACCAATATGACAATACATCTTTTTCTTACCCATCAAGAACTTCAGGATTTCCCATTTCCCCCCTTTCCTTGATGAAGATAGGATGATATTTTGAAATCTCAGATGAGCAGCCAGATCTGACTTTTCCCTGCCTGTTCATCCATCAGCACTTGTTCCTGTTGAAGTAGAGTGAGACAATTTGTATTATTAAATAGAGGAATGTGGTAAAATATTTCCCACGTTGTTATTTCCAGAACAAAATCCAGCAGTGCTGTTTCACCCAAATGAAATCCAACCACCCCTGTCTGACAGCTGAACAATTCCCTGGGTGAGGCATGGCACACTGAGTTTTCAGGGATGTGTAGTCACACACCAAAGAGCTGAACTCACCTATCTTCAACCATTACAAATTTAAGCTTCTTTTTTAAGCCAGCAATCTGATTTCTCTCTGGACATAAGAGAGGGAAAGAGTGAGACACGACTGCAAAAGAGACTTTCTTCCCTTCTGAAACGCAGGGTCTAAGGCATGGCTGAAGCTAGCTGAGAATTAAATTAATCTCATTTCTTACCCTCTGTGTGTTTCAGTCCTGTCCAAAAGCTGTTGATTACTTTGAGACAGCTCAAAGAAACCCAAGTTTTTCTAAGGACTATTCTGAGAGCCCTCATGCAACAGTCAGTGACCACATAGAACTGGATGCAGAAGGGGCATTAAGTGTACAGATATTCCCACTAGGATTTTCATGTCATTAATTGGTGATCTTCTGACTCTGGAATAACATTTTTTCTCCCTCACATTTCTTATTTCATTATCCCCAGTTCAATACACATCAGTGCAGGATGAGGGAAGCTAGTTAGATATATCAGGAATTATTTAAATTAGGGAGAGATGTATGGGTAGTTAAATACTCGATCTTCTATTCTACCCTAATTACGGATCAAATTACATTCAAATTATACCCAAAAATAGATGTAAGGAGGTAATCCTGAAATCTCCAGGAGATATCAGTGGGAGAGAGGTGAAATGAAGCAGGTGTTGCAAGTATATCTGAACTAATACAATATGAAAAGAGTGCAGGACCATCATTTTCCATTGTGTTCTGTTATTACCAACATTTGCTTAAAATTTCTTTGCAAACAAGACCCAGTAATGAATGGGTGTTCTCTGGGCCTGGAGGAAGCAGTTTATTTTACTAATGCAAGAGAATTTTGCTCTGGATTTGAATGCTGTTCTGATTCTCATTAGTCTTTGTGACAACAAGAGTGTTCCAGTAATGGAGCAGGTTTGTCACACTGTCCAGCTGCTGGGGAGGTGGTGGGGTGGTGCCTCTTGAACTGGAAAGAGCTCAGGCTGCTTTCATGGAAGTGGAGAATGCTTTCAAAGCAATGTTGTAAACCTGCACTGTCCCTGGCACATTACATAGGTAAAGCTAAGCTGTTTCTATGCCCATGCCCTGATTTACTTGGTAAAATGATTTTCATACACTTAAACCTCTTCCTAGAGGATTGCAAAACTAACTGAGCTCTGAAAAGTAATGCCCAGCTTGGAATTTCTTCTTTGAGATCCTCTTTAGGTGGTGGACAAAAGCAGGAGGTTTGCACATCAACACTGTGCCAGCTTGGTCTGGAGAGGCTCCAGGGACCATGGACATCCCCCCATTCCCCAGAAAGGCTGAGTGTCCTCAGTTCTCTGGAAAGGACAGGACTGGGCTCTAGCACAGCAGCCAAAGATGTCACTGCAGCAGTTGTACCTGGCTCATATCCTGGCTCTTTACCTGCAGGCTGAGTTGAGACACCCACTTACTTCTCAGCTGCAGAGATATTTCTGGTATCAACTTTGGAAAAAGCAGCAGATGGTCCCTGGAACCAGGTGTTCATCCAGGAGAAATGAGCAGCAAACTCTACAGCTGAGGGGAACATCGTCACTCTGTTACTTCTGTAAGAGGAAAAGCCTTCTGCAACCTGAAATAAAAAACCCAAACAACCCCCCAAACCTGCCAGTATATTTATGGCCTTTGCAGAGCTCAGCATCCAGCATCCCCACTGTTATGATGTTAAGAATACCTCAGTGCTGGGGAGCAGTCACAGCAGGTCTGTGAGTGAGATGAGCAGATTCTCACCTCCCCTCTGAGGGGTCCCTCCCCATCAGCTGCTGCTGGAGAGACGTGAAAATATATCATAAACAGGGGGATGGTCCTACCCCTTCATTGCTTGTGGATCCAGCATCAGGAAGAAGTGGAGAGTGGCCTATAAATAACATCTGCTCTTCACTTGGCTGAAGTTACAGCAAGCCAGACCTCAGCACACGGTGGAACATGTCACAGACACTCGTTTGCCACCCTGACAGCAACATAAACTGGCTTCTGGGTGTTGATAGAGCCCACAGCTGTGGGCTGCAGGGCATTCCTCTGGAACATTAACAGATGCAGCATTGATTTTAGAGTGGACAAATATCTGCTGAGAGCAACAGAGGGCACAACTGACAGTGTGACGTGGAGGAAAGGACTGTAGGACCTTTGGTGATCCCTTCCAGGTTACTTTCTGTGATTCTGGGAGTCTATTCAGCTTGCAGCCATTAATTAGGTTCAGTGCCAAACTCTGAGGAATAGGTGGTGAGGGACCAGCCCAGGGGCTGAGATGCAAAGCTGCACTCTGGAGTGAGGACAGAGGGCAGGAAGTCTGGCTGAGGATCATCTCCAGCATGCCACTCACTAGTGCAGATTTAAAAAGAAGATGTTTTTCCATGAAGAAGCCAAAATCCCATTTATGAAGCTATGTGGACAACAAGGCTCAAGTCCTCCAGGGCATCTGACTAGCTGTGAGAATATCCAAAATAAAGGCAGCTGCTTACTTAGATCTCAGAAGTATTCAGGAAGGAGAGCTGATGTTAACATCGCTGAGTCAGAGCTGGAAGCTCATCTGGGCACTCTGGATCTTCCTGAATCTGTTTGTCCTTCACTTGTGTGAGCCCTCAGAGAGATCAGCCCATTTGGTGATGGACCACGACCTGGGCTCCCTGGAAGCTCCACAGAGAAGCCAGAGAGGAGGTCACAGTGAGCTGAAGTCGTTGGCCCCACATTGCCTCTGAAAAGAGAGCAGCAGAAAGGACACAGATACTTAAAGCAATCTAGAAAACCCATGCTCTATTTCCATGCTCTCTTTCATAGGATAATTGCCACTAATCAGAAATAAACATGCATACATATATTTATACATTCCTGTGCAAATTATATATTTACATGGGACTGGGGGACTTAGACATCACAATTTTTCATGTCATTGTGGAGCAACTCAGTTAGCAAATGCTAATAAATATTTGGCTTTTGCAAATGAAACATTTTTTATGTGCTGCACCAACAGGCAGGGTAAGAAATGCCTGCTGGCAGGAAACATGCCTTGCCTTGGCTTTTTAATCTGGCTCCCATTGGGCTGCATGGCTGGTGGGATGTGCTGTGTGGGCGTAGGACAAGCAGCAGTGGTGTGGCATAAATATTCTGATCAAAGCCAGGTTTATTGGTGGTTCCAGTCTGCACTAACGTGAAAAAGATCACAGTTGCATGAACTTATTGATGGGCAGAGCAGTAGCCTTGGAGGGTCTGGCATATAGAAATATGACCCTGAAATTGGACTGATCAGCTGTGTCCCTCCTCTTGGTGGGGAGGTCTGAAATGGGCACAGTGAGGTCATGTTTCGCTCTGTGTTGTAGAGCCTTTTTGTTTGTTTATTTTGCACATGGCTCCTGGTCCATGTGCAGCAGCCTGTGGCTTGACATTTGAAATTCAACCTCTAAGTGGCAATGGCTGGGTTGGTCAGATACTTAGGTCAAATATGACAGCCTTATTTTCTTGTTGGACACACTTGGCTTCTAGAATTAGAGGCTTGCTTGGTCCACATAGTTCCATTTTATTTTTAGCATTTACCAGTAAAATTTTAGGATGGGAGCTCCAGCTTATGTTATGTTTGTACAATGCTCAGCAAAGTGTCCTATAATGGCTCAGACTAATTTTTTGTGCTATAATTCTAAAAGGAAACAGCTAATATTTTTTGGTTCCTTGTATATTATTTTGAAATACCTGATTAAGAAGAAAAGGGATTTGAATTCAAGTTATAGACAATTTGTTTAAAATATAAATTTTTAATAAAGCCCTCTTTCTTTCCTAATAGAGTATTTTTCTAGCCCCTGCTATTTGTCCTTCTGCTGTGCCTGTCTCTCTCACACCAAGCAGCAGCAGGATCTGGATGTGAACACCATGTCCTGACATGCCAGGCCTGACTTTTCACACTGATGTCCCTTTGCACACCACAGAGGCACTGCTCCAGAAGGGAAGAAAAAAATATATTTGCATCCAATCGACTGAGCTCTTTAAGTGCTGAAACTAGTAGACCAAATGAGTTTATTAGATTATCATTGCGGAAGTTAATAAAGAATTAATTTCTCTTCATGTGACATCCAAAGGCAGTTATTTCAGTGGCCTGTCCATTTACACAAAGCCAAGTATTTGTCAAGTGTCAAACTCAATTCCCATGACCCAGGCCTCCTCAATAATTCTGGATTAGGAATACCCTTAAATGACATTACAAAAATTTTATTCCAAGATGCATTGAGCTCCTGGGACTACTCAGGAATTTCAGGTTAGTGAAGGTTATATAGTCAGCAAAAGCTTGTTGGATATAAGACCTGGAATGGAAGGATGGGGTGTGCAATGTTTTTGTGACAGTGGAAAGCAGCACGAAAGAGAGAAGAAGCTGATTTCCAAAACGGGATCTTTTATTCCCTTTCTCTCCCCTGGAAATAATGCAAAGAGGGTTTATCTACATTGCAAAATAAGTGGCCAGTGTGATCTCCAGCCCAGGAAATGCTGCAGTGCTGCTGTAGAAAGAACAGCGTGGGTGCTGTGAGGGGGAGGAGGAGGGGACAGAATTAAGCCATCAGTTGCTGCTCTGGGAATTCAGTGCTATAAAACATCTTCATTTAGAGAAGGAGTCGAGAGTTTTGCACATTCCCGACTACCAAGTCAGACATAACATGAAAGAAAGAGGAATCTCTTTGATGTTTTCCTGTTCTCATTAGATTTAGACTAGAGATAAACTAGAGGGAGACTAGGAACAGGGATAGTCTGGATATAAGGATAATCAGAAGGTAGGGTGGAAGATATCCCAATAGATAGACTGGATACAAGGAGATAATTTCTCACAGTCAGCTTGGTGGAACACTGGAACAGATTTCCCAGAGAGCTGTGGATGCCCCATCCCTGGGAACATCCAAGGACAGGTTGAATGGGTCTCTAAGCAGCCTGGTCTGGTGGGAGAAGCTGCTGCTCACTGCAGGTGGGTTGGAATGAGTGACCCTTAAATGTCCCTTCCAACCCAAACTGTTCTATAATTCTGTGATTTACCTCTGATGTCCAGAAACACAAAGCATGCAGGGTGGACACACAGCCTCCTCTAAAAGGGAAATGGTGTAGGATGGGACTTAGATTCTAGGCAAAGGATGGTAAAAAGAAAAATCCATTTGCATCACTCGAGCCATCAGAAAAAGAGAATCCTTGTGCATACATTGACTTTATTTTATTTCAAGGTTATATGAAAATGGAAAGCTAGATGGTAATCAGAAGGAAGAGATGCTGAGCACTGGACCCTTCCAGTTGGGATAATGCACCTTTAAAATGTAAACAGACAGTCTCAAGCATTGTTTTAATCATTAGTAATTTTTTGTTTGAAGGAGTCACTCCATCATCTCTACAAATGAATTTCCCTCCCTCCCCTCCATCTCCTCTACTTCTCCTTATTGCCAGGACATTGAGAGTGCTTCCCCTCAACCTTCTGATTAATACTGGAATAAATCTGTCTGAGAGTTGGGGTACAGGACCTTCAGCTGGAAATCTGTCCCTGCCAGTTTCTGCCTGTGGGGGAAACAAGGACCTGACTGTGTATTCCTTCTAATTCCACAACTGTGTCTTCTTCAGTGATGTGTGGATGGCTGAGAGCAGACATTGGGAATAAGAGTGGGCATTTCCCATTTTTGTTCCCAGGAAATTACTGTCTAATAACTCACTGCCCAGCAAGGTTCTGAGAGTGAGACCTGAGAGTTCATCTCACCTACCCTCATGGTCTGAAAAATGCTGAGAGTGCAATGTTTTTTACTGCTGAGAAGTTAAGTGACTAATCCAAGCTTACAGTCTAGACTTCCTCAGCTGTCCTGGGAAAAAGGCAAGGTTCTCCACAAACTGATTCATCTGCCCTAAAATGCTTGCCCCAGACAGAAAGGATGAATCCTCCTTCAGAGCTGCCCTGATCCTGATTACAGAAGAAACTGGAGCTACCAACCTAGACAAGGTGCCCAGCCTGGATGTGTTGTGTGGGGTGAGTTGATGCTGCTCAAAGGAGCTTGGCCTTGTGATTAACCCTGACCTAAATCTTCGTTTTCAAAAACTTGTGGTTTTAGTCACACAACAAACAAAAAAGACACAACATTCATAAACATTTGAGGCAAAGATTCAAGTGACCACTCAAATCTCACTATTCATTAGTGTTGGGCTTTAACCAGGTGCATGTTTGTGATTAAAACTAAGCATGTGTTTAATTGCTTTGATGAACTGGGATGGACAACAGTGTTTCTTACCACCTTCAAAGTTGAACATAGCTGTGTGAGTACCTGAGATCCATGACTTGTCTTTCTCCTAGTGGAGAAGACTTGTGTGTTGCTCAAGATTGATAGAAAAAGTCAGTGTTAGAGGCTTTGATGCAATATGTGATTTAAAATTATTCAAAATCTGGACAGCATTCTCAAGATTTTCTGCACGAAAAGTATCTACTTAATTTCTGTGCACAGGAATTGTGGTGACCACAGTTTCTCCAAAAATAAGTCTGGAAAAGGTACTCATTTGAATGAGGAACTCTTGCACCTGTGGGGGTGATTACCCACAGGGGCTGAGGCACATGAACTGAAGTTTCTCCTACAAAAATCCTGTGTCAGTTCACCTACAGGACCAAAGACATGGCAAACTAGAGATGGCTCCAGCATTTGAGCTGGGGGTCTCCACCACCTACTCCCCTCTCTTCTCCCCTCTTCTGCCCAGATTAGCTTCAGTGGGTAACATGAAATGAAAGCACACACACTCCCTGCAGTGAAACGCAGGGCAAAGCTAATTTCCATTAATAAATATTTCCCATTCAAGTACCTTGGAAGTGAGAAAGTGACTGACAAAAACTGGGACAGGGTGACACGAAATGTTGTGACACTTTCTAAATCCTCTTGTTGGAGCTTTTGCACCTTCAAAATCTAACCTGTTTTTATGAAGTTATACACCACGAAATTCCCCTCCCCTGGTGAAATCCCAGGCCAGGAACCCTTTGGCAGCCCCTGAGCTCCACCACTTCACCCTCAGTGCTTGTGACCAGTGCATGGTGGGCCATCCACGGAGAGGGAGGGAGATGTGTGCCCAGGAGTGTTTCTGCCATGCCCGTGGTCCTTGGCAGCAGCCCCTGGGCTGGGTGATGAAAGGTTTGCAGGGCAGCAGGACTTGGGTGGAGTTTAATCAGCTCAGCCCCGCGTCCTGCGGCGCTGTGACATCGCAGTGACACAAAGGGCAGGGGGAGGACACACGTGTGATATGGAAACAAGGGCTGGGCACGAGGAAAAGGGTCTGGAACAGTAATTCTTTCTTTTCTATGGCTGATTGTGTCTGAAAATGTGACTGTTCTGGAGGCACTTATTTCCAAGACAGAAGTAGGGATCCGAGGTATAACCTTTTCCTTTCTCTCAGGGGAGTCTCAAGAGGTGACTTTGATTTAGAGCTTGGCCATCCTCCTCCTATTGAAAGTCCTTAAATAATCTACTTTTCCTTCTTTTCAAAGCAGAAACCCTTCTTGTCTTTCAATATCAGATTAAGATGTTCAGGAAACACAAATTCTGAATTTCCTCACCAGGAGCCTCCAGGATGAAAGTGTTGCTTGGAGTCTGGGGGCTGGAAATTAGCCTCGGGGTTTGCTTTGCTGCTTTGGGCTACCAAAGCCCAGAGCTGGGCAATAATTCCAGGCAGTGTTTGCGAGGGCGTGTGCATTGCCTGTTAATGGTCACAGTGAGGCTCAGGAACAGGACTCTGTTGCTGGGCTGGAGCATCTAAAACACCTGTCTGGATAACCAGAGAGAAAACTGCTTCCAGAGGAGTTCATTTTTTGCTTCATTCCCCCCCTTTTCATTCTGCTTCCTGCTGGATTTGAGCACTGTGTCCCTCCCTTATCACCCTTATCCATCCTCCCGGCAGGGCAGCAGGGAGGGGCTGAGCCGGGAGCTGTCAGGAGAGGGCTGCACATGGGAGAAGGAGGGGCAGCTCGTGTTCCCAAGCCACAGCGGTGGCTGGCACAGCTGGGGAGAGGTTAAACTTTAACCAGCTGGGCTCAAACCCTTCCCGGGGCCAGCGAGCGCCTGCAGTGCCAAAGCGGAGCTCGAGCAAGGAAGACGCTGAGCTGCTGGATGGTGTGTGGGTGAGAACAAGAAGGAGATGCTTTTCCATATCTCTCCCCCTATCCTGCTGGGATGTTGCCTGGTTGGACAGCAGGAGCCCCCGGGAGGGTTTCTGCCCCGTCCTGCCTGCTTGGGTGTGTCTTTCTGCAGAGCTTCCTTGGAGAATGGCTTTGTCCCCGGGTCGTTTCTCTCCCTCCTGTCTCTGGAAGCTGCAGGACCCTGATGAATGGCTCCCATATCCTGATCAAAAAGTCTCCCTAACAGTTTTAGTGTGTTTGTGTCCCCCTAGTTAAGATAAATTAGACAGGCTAATGAGACTGATTAGTCTTTAGCTGCGACCCTTGGCCTCTGGGATGTACTTTGAGCTAATAGAGAGAATGGGGATTATAGGCTGTGATAATGTGCTTGTGTTGGCCTTTTAAAGGAAAACACATTTATTGCTACTTAGAGGAAATTGATCAAACTGTGCTGGAAGCATTTCTATGGACTGAATATGGAATTTTTATTAAGTAGGTGATTCAGGTTCAGCCAAGATTGCCGTATTGGAAATGGGAGGGAGATATTTTAGGAAGATTCCACCTGCTGGCTGCCTCTCCAACTGATAACAAGTTTCAGTCATCCCAACTACGATCTGCTGCTCTGCATGTCAGCTGTGGAGCTCTAGGAACTTGGACTGCAATCCCCAGGTCTCCTGGCTCAGGTCCAAGCTAACAAATCATCAAAGACAGCCAGTTGTGTTCACATGTTTACTAAGGGTTCAACTATTTGGTTCCCTTCTCAGTCTGCAAAGCCAAATGATTCCCTGAGTTACTGGGATCCTGAGGCAAACAATGAACCATCACACAGCCAGTTCAGAGCACAGCAGGATGCTCAGGGGCCCAATCCTGTCCTAAGGATAAGGTTTGATTCCATAGCCTAAAGCCTCACATTTTCTGCTTCATGCACAATAGGAGCAGTTGTGTTCCTGAAAGTTTTCTCTGTTAATATCAGCTGGAATTATAAAAATAATAATTCTTCCTTCAAGCCCTTATGGACTTATGCTCTGGGTGGGTCTGTCCCTCCCTTCCAGTATATTTGGCAGGTTTAGCGGGTTCCAGCGAGCTTTGACCAAGTACTGCTCCCAAATCCCCCAGGTTTGGGTTTGGGTGGGTGAAATTGTAAAACACTTTGTGCATTCTCACTGGGGTGGATGCAAAATGCTGCTGCACCCCCCCGGTGGTGTTCTGCCTCCACTTGGTGCAGGGGCAAATGGCAGAGGAAACAGCAAGGAAACCAAGGCAAGGTCAACTCAAACATCACATCTCACAGGGGCTGTGGAGAGCAGGTCTGCAAATCTTCTGACAGAGGAAGTGCCCAGCTGAGCTGCACTGTAGCCAATGCCAGCCTGGGCTCCCAGCAGTAATGCCCTGCTTGCTTTCCATCTGGACCAGAGCTGATTTTTGTAAAAGCTGTTTGACCTTACTCACATCTCATATCCACCTCCCTTTGCTGATGCAGGCTGAGTGGTTGCCTGGTTTTCCAAAGCTAAATCTCTCAGTCACTGGAAGGTGTTCTCTGTCCCTCTGGCTCTACAAGGAACCAAAGGGGATGAGGTGTGCAAACCCCTGGGCAGTCTCCTGCCACATCTGATGTCCTAATATTTTTTCTCCATTTCAATGGAGCAGTGACTGAGCACCTGTTCTGTAGAGCTCAGCAGCCCAACGTACACTTCCATTCATGTAAAATCACAAAAAGGCTCTGGGCAAGTTGCAGCTTGTAACCCAATTGAACCCATGTGAAAAAATCTGATTTATTATCTGCTATGATATCGCCTCTGACATCACCTTGTCATTAATCAGGGTGATCCTTGACACTTTCCATATTCAAGCATCTTGCAGTAAATTGTCTTATCACTCTTTTACAGCCATCATGACCAAGATCTGACTCAGACAAGGTCAATGAGGACCCATGGGACTGGGAGCACTGGAGCTGCCACCTTCCCCACCTCTGCACCAGTCCCTCTTTGCTGAGAAGTGATACAGCTGATCAAAGGTTTCAGCCACAGCCCTGGCGTCCTGGGAGGGCTCTTCAGCAGCCACAAATCACTTTATAATGCTCTATCACATGTGATAAGTCCTGTACTTTGCCACCTTTCCATGCATGCTTTAGGATGCTGAGAAACCAGAGAGCAGATGTAGGAGCAGATCCTCAGCCAGCACAACCCCAGCTGAGGTTTGGAGTGGAGCTCTGACCATTAACACCAGCTGTCCTGGTGCTGTCCAAATGAAACAGAGAGAGAAGCCAGCTTCCAAATGCAACTGTCCCAGTGGGGACAACACTGAGATTCCTCAAACAGGACCAAAAATCACCACATCACAGCCCCTGGTTGCTGTCTCTGTTACAGACACCCAAAGAAAATGAGTCCTGCAGAGTGTTTTGCAGGTTTACATGGGAAAAAAAGCAGGAACAATATTCAGTAACACATCTGTATTACTTCAGCTCTGATCCTGCCAGAATCCTTTGGAAAATGGCTGTATGAACACCAAGCTGGGAAGGGCTGATCATGAATAAGTTTACCTGTGAAAGTGAGTTTCAAGGAGCAAGCCTGTTAGCAGATAAGCCAGAGTATTTTAAGTGGAAATATTCTTGTCTGTAATTAAGGATGTTCCTTTCCCCCCTTAAGTGCAGACTTTTATATTTGGGTCAAAATTTATGGCAGGTTTTAGTAACTTTTACTGAATGAGTGTTGTTATTTATTGAAATCCAGCCCATGGTAAATGTGCTCGGTGTCCCTACTGTTTAAATTCAAGGGGACCTTTCCAGATTCTTCCTCCCTGGTGACTTGCTCTTGTGTCTAAAGGTCTCTACTACCTTTATTTTAACCTGAGATTTGTCAAGGCAAGAACAGAACCTTCATAACATCTGCCATTCAGATGATGGCAGGCAAAGAATAGCCTCCAGCTGCCACTAAATCAAATGGAGTTGCACCAGGGTTGATGTTGCTTGAAATTCTTGCATCAGTGCTCAAGAGCCAGAGAGGAATAAAAAAGGCAAAAAAGGAGTTGGGGGAAGAGAGGAGAAAAGATGTGCTGCTGATCTGAAGGAGAATAGGTCACTTCCCTACCCCTCATTGGCAGGACAGATTTAGAGACTATTTTGGGGTGAAAGGGAGAAGAATACTTATTTTTCATAGAATGATGGAATGGTTGGAAAAGGCCTCAAAGCACATCTCATTTTGCCCTTCTGCCATGGGCAGGGACACCTTGCACTATCTCATGTTGCTCCAAACCCCTGGCCTTGGACAATTCCAGGGTTGGGGCATCCAGAGCTTCTCTGGACAACCCATTCCAGTGCCTCAGCACTCTCACAGGGAGCACTTTCTCCCGGATATCCCATCTAAACCTGCCCTCTCTCAGTTGGAAGTCACTGCCCCTTGTCCTGTCACTCCATGTCTTTGTCCCAAGTCCCTCTCCAGCTCTCTTGGAGCCCCTTCAGGCACTGGAAGGGGCTCTAAGGTTTCTCTGGAGCCTTCTCTTCCCCAAGCTGAACAATCTGTACTCTCTCATCCTGTCTCCATAAGATAAGAAGCTTTTTCACTGCTGTTTCATTCCAAGCATTGTGTGAAAGGCAGTGGAAGCCCAGCAGCCTCTCCACCAGCAGAAGGTTCTCTTTAGGAGCCATTTTCAGTTGCACACATTCAAATTCACTGCACTTTATTGATGACTGGAGAAAGAAATGGTCAAATCCATATAAATAAATAAAACTGAACGGCTGCCATGACGTGCACTAATTTGGGTGGTTCTGTGTTGTTGTCTCTCTGTATGCAGCCACTGGGGTGAAAAGGAGATATTTTAAGTCAGAAACAGTGTCTGTGGCAGACAATTTGAGTACAGGGAAGTGCAAAGCTCTCTGCTAAGGGGCTGGGGGAGAAAAAGCCATCATCTGAAAAGATGAATATTTGAAAATGCCAACTGCTACAGCTACTGCAGGCTTATTTACCAGCACTCTGTGCCTGGCTGGAATCGATCTGTGGGGATAGGTTTGCTGAAAGGAAACAAAAACAAATGGGGCTTCTGCTTCTGGGGTGACACTGCTCAGTTGTCAGGAACAACTGGCTGTGTCCTCCCTTGGCCAGGGGCAGCAGGAGATGCTGTTAAACACAGACCCAGAGCCTGTGTCTGTAAGAAGCAAAATGCCTGTGTGGCACAAGGGCTTAGGAGAAAATGTGTGGCATTCCTGGTGCAGGAAATAAAAGAATGTTAATTATGGAGAACTGATTTATTCAGCATAAAGCCACACAGGGAATTTGAGTTTTTGGAGTCTGAGAGCAGAAAGCACTGACAAGATAGTTTAGAAATAAACTTTCTGGATTTACTTTGCTCTCCTATGAACCTGTCATTTGTGCCTTCAGGTACCAAATTATACCTTCCCCTCATCACTCTTCTTATTCCATAGGTGGGGAAACTACAGAGAGAAGAGCAATATCTCTGCAGAAGGACTGTGCACTTGTCCAAGCTTTCATCAGCACACGGAGGCAGAACAAGAGCAGCCTAGGAGTGTTTTTGCTGACATACCTGTTCCTGTCCAAGTTTGTTTTACTCCTTTAAACAGTCCTGATTTTAAAGCAGAATGGTCAGAAACCAGACCTGAGGCACTTCTGTAGTGGGCAGTTTGTTGAATTAACATGCTGCTACCAGCACAGTGTAGCTTTTCCTATGGGATTAATCCCTGATGTAAGGGATATACAGGGTTATACTGGTGTAACTGTGCTCATACTGGGCAGGGCAACAGTAAAAAAAAAAAAAAGAATTAAAAATCACACTTCTGAAAACTCATTAGCAAAGAGGTCCAACCTGAGCTCAGGATCTGAGCCTGGAATGAAGACTGAGGTGACACAGAAAGGTCACTGTGGAGAGCGCCGGCTGTGAGCTGAGCTGAGCTTTGGCTTTGAGCAAGGATGTAGCTTCGAGTAATCCTGGCATCCTAAGGCCTCAAGTAATTCCCACTTGTGTTTGCTTGTATTTTTACTGGCTGTCTTTTCCACTTCTGCCTCTCGGATTACTAGGGCTGGTGACAGGGAAATATGGGAACAGCCACCCAATCAAATTAAAAAACATTAGAAAGGTCAAGCGCATACAGGTTGCTTTCACACCATGAGTGGGAATCAGATTTCCTGGTATCTCAGTAAAATGCCAGATAGTGTTAACCAGATAAGGAAATGGGAGCTTGTAAGTCTAAAACCAGGAGTAATTTGCCAGGGGATCTCTTTCCAAGGAAAAGTGTGTGGCGGTTTGATTGCTTTGACATTTCTACCCTGTGGATGAAAACAGCCTGACTGTGCTTTTGTGTCTTTCCCTGCCCAGGGTGGTCCTTGTACCACAAGCATGAGGTTTTGCAGACCTGCTGATGCTGTAAGAAGTTGGGAGAGGAACAGTAAATTAATTCAATATTTTTTCTTGAAAAATATCACTAGGAAACACCTTTATCTGAGAGGGAATCAAGGTGCTGAAGCCTCATGTCCCAGCTGAAGCCCTGACAGATGCCACCTTAATGGTCCCTTCTGCACATAACTGAATCTCCAGCAGCCGGTAGAGATAAAGTCCATATGGTTTTGTACTTAGACTTTCCCTTTTTGGGAAAAGGGGTGGTAAAGGGTTCTAGGTGTTGTAAATACCAGAACTACCCAGTGAAAATTCACAGAGCAGCATGTCCTTAGTAGACAGACCTTCTCCTCTTGAAGCACCACCTAAGTAAACTTTTGAACATGGATTTTTGGAGTCACAATTGGAAGTTTAGACATTTTAAGGTATAGACATCCTGGGAGAGTTCTGCCACCAGGCAAGACCAACTTTGTCTTTGCTTGACTAGATGGGCAGCAAGCACCATACAGTGGGAAACATCCTGTTCTACTTTTCTTGGTCATCTCTTTTAGATTTGTAATGACCATGAGCTGTTTCTCAAAGGTCTTGCTTCCACTTTGTCCCAGGATCAGTGGTTCATTCAGGATTTTGAAGAGTGTTGCACAGGAACAACCTTCTTTTTTGAAGATAGCGGCTCCTGAAATAATGAGTAAGTAAACCCTGTCACCTTGACAGGCTAACATTTCCATCTCCCCCTTCATTATTTATTTATGTATGGTTCCTGAAACCTATTTCCCAAATTCTCCACCCTCACCCTCCTCCCCCTACTTTGTTTTAATGAATTGAGGATTGAATTCTAGAGCACATGCTTGAGTCAGAGATGATAAAGCACCCAGTCTCTTGGCAGTCCTGTAAATGCTACGATGGCTCCCAAAGAGTTAATTCATTATGGTCCATTGTCCAGTCAACTTTATAGCTAGCAGCAGATTGGAGCCAACTTGAAATGCTGAAGTGGGAATGAAAAATGAGCAGAGCCTTGGTGTGCATTAAATATTTAATATTCTCTCAGTGGGAGGTGTCAGGAAAAGGACCATATAATAAATACTACAAGAGACAATTCCATCACTGAACTCGTCTGTTAATGACCTCATTTGCTTTGACAGAAACATTACAGATGCAGCCTCCTCGCTTCTGTGGCCCTAATAAGCAGCCACATTTCAGTTGGGAAGCAAATTCCTGCTTCTGCAACGCGGAGGAGTGGGTTGGAGCTATGATTGTCTCCTTCTCCCTCTCTGTCCCCCTCCACTCCACATATCTGGGGCATTTAGAAAGAATTTTGTATGGCATGAAAGGTATTTGTGGCAGCTGTGTGATTTTGGCAGGAAAACCGACAATTTTGTCAAACTACCTGGAAAACATGAACTCAAGAAAATGTTCCCTTTCCTTAGAGGAGAAAAGGGCCTCCCATCTCCTGCCTTAGAATCACCAGCTTGTGAACTGTGGGAGCTTGACAACAGAATTGATGACATGGTGGTGACAACCTCCAGTTTTATTCCCTGAAGGCTTCTTGTGCCAGGAATGAAAGGATCCTCAGGAAGGTCCATCCAGGTGCCTCCTGGTGAGTGTTTCTGACTTCAGCAGGCGTGGAGATCTTGGATCCCATTGCATTCATAGGCCACACGTTGCCCACATCACAGGGTTTTCTCTGCACTGCTGTGACCTGCAGCAGTGCTGGTCCCACAGAGGGGTGTTCTGCCTGAGCCCCAGTATTACAGGGGCTTTGGCTTCAAACTGGATGTGAGCAGCATGTTTTCTCTCTTCCACTATTTATGTTTGAAAGGTCTTCAAAAGCATCCCTGCTCCGATGGCTGGAAGCCAGCTCTACATGTATTCTTATCCAGTTCCTGTGGAGTTGATCTTTGCCAGGTTTCCCCTTCAACTTAATTAATTCTTTTCCCGCCTGGGCAGATAGATCCTGGGATGTTTGTATCACTTCTCAGACTCTTTCCTTTCATCCTGATTGAGCAAATCAACCTCTTTGTGTTTGTCTAAAAACATTCCTGATGGCCCTCAGCATCCCAGTAAACTTTTCTTCTTCTCTCCCTGCTTCAGTTTCTCTTCTTGAATAGCAATAACTGATGAGGTTTAAAATGCTCTGTAAAATGATGCACATTCCAGCTTTTCTCTAATGGGAATTCCTCTCATTCAGTCCCTGCATTACCCTGTAGGGCCAGCTTGAGGGCCCAGTTCTCTCCTCCACGGACAACTGCTGGGTTAAATTCGAAGCTCTCAGTATTAGTAGTCCTGGAATCCACCCAAATTCTAACACATTTCCTTTCCTTCTTACTGCAGCATAAAATCATGTTGAATTTCTCTGAACTTCTCATTTACCTCCAGTACTAACTTATTCTCTCCTCCAAACTTTCTTCTAAGGCCTTGCATGACTGCAAAATTTTAGCAGTTTTCCTATATTTGTCTAGGCTCTTTTATTCCTTCTCTTTAAAAAAAACAACAACTCAATTTACTCAGAGAACTACAGTAGGTTTTGTAGGACATTATGTAGAGTAGGCAAAAACTCAGATTGTAAAAATGAAGAGTAAAAATTAGCTATTTGTCTTCTACTTAGGTGCACACTGGGAGGCTCAGACTCTGCTTTGAACACCTGGGCTTGACAATACTCTTCCTCTCTCTTTTAAACCAGCAGTTTTCTGCCTCAAAGTGAAACTTGAATATAAGCACATTAAAAATTGTAAGGATCATGAGATTGTGACGGGGGCCTAGGGCCTTTATAGTGCTAGAGGCCTGGACAGCCAGCTGGTAGGGTAGGACTCCAGAACCCAAGCTCCAGTGCCAGCATCTTTGATTAGCATCTGCTTTTTGGGGTGGATTATAACCTTATCATCTTCCTCCTTCCCTAACACCGCCTGAACTGAGGCCAGTGATTCAGGAATAGATGTTTCTTCTGTTCCCTGATGGGATCAGGGTGGAAGAGGCCATTTGCTGTGCGTGGCATGGGATAAGAGGAGGCTTGGCAGAGTGAAAGGTGAGGCTCCTTCCTCTGCTGCTGCCCACACGGACCGTGGGGCTGCGGTTCAGTGGGGTGCAGGGGGAGGATGCTGAAAGCAAACCAGCTTACTGCAGGCTCCGGGAGGAAAGGAGAGCAGGAATGGAAATAAAAAGCCAGTCCGAAACGGTGAGGGAATGTGGCTCCCGCTCGCCTCTGGCTCTGTGTAGGCTGCCGTCACATGCCACACATTCTGCGCATTACAACAAGGCGGTTGTTTGTAGCGCTGGATCCGTGCAGCAGGGAGATAAGGTTCTGCCTTTGTATCAGAAGCAGCTGCAAAGGGGCAAAAAGGTCTTAGAACAAGAAATTAGTTCATTTGAATTCTCCCTCTCTCTCTCTTTTCCTTCTTCAAGCCAGACAGAAACAGCCTCTCCTTCCTCTCCCACCGTGCGGGCGGTTCGTGGTACCAGCAGGAATTTGTCTCTCTGCAGCCTGTGCAGGGTGGGTGCCTGGCTGGGGGTCTCTCCCAGAGGATTTGGCCCCAGGCCTGGACTCACAGAACAGGCAATGGGGTTGCTAACAGAGGAGAGCTCCTGGCTCTGAAGGTAGCACAAACCCACCATTCACAGCCAGGGCTGCATCTGATGCTGCTGGGCTGTGGTTTAACGAGTCCCTGGCTACAGCAATAAGACAATACCAGGCTAGAGAAAGCTCTGGGATGGCACAAGTCATCCATCCCATATCCAGCACGGGGAGAAGGAGAAAATACCTGGACAATATACTACTAGGCTGTGCCATGTCCCATTTGTAGTCTGGAGGAATTCAAAGGAACCCGGGCAGGCAGCCTTGAGCATGACATAGCTCCTGTCTGAGTGCTTGGCTCTGCAGCCTTAATGATGTTCTTTTAATGTAGCTTTTAAAAGTGCATAATATAATATACATTGTCTGTCCTGTCTGCCTTTTATAGCTTTAAAAAATGACTCAGGTATATGCTGTGACATATGGATCCATTCCACCCCAACACACAGACAGACACTCTGCCACCTTCCAGCAGTTCCTGAAACACCCTGTAAGGTTGAGGTTTGCTCTTAAATAATTATTGCCTGTGCAGTAAAGAAATAACCCTTTTTTGCCTTCAAAACATTGCAGTAATAATTTCTTAGTCTTTGTTTCTCAGGGGTTAGGCAGTTCCCTGGCTGTTTCTCCGGAGTTCATTGCTGGCCATGTAGGCTGGAAACCTGTGAGTAAATCTGGAGAGGGCTGCAGAAACTGCTCAGTGCTGCTCCTGTCTGTGTGAGAGGGGTGTAAAAGGATGAAGCTCACGGTCCAGGTGGAAGGAGGAGGAGGATACAAGGCAGAGAGGAGATGAAATAGCCCTCAGAGCCCTGCCAGGGACTCCAGAGAGGTGTCCCCTTCCCCAGCCTGATCTGCCCACAAGTTACAGCCTTTGAGCTGGCAATGCTGCTGCTGCCTCAGAGTATGTGGCAGCTCCAGCCCCCCTGGCAATCTCAAGTCTCCCCAGGGCTGATTTAGAGAGGTCACCTGTCACTTGTGTAAAGGCCACCAGAGGTCTGTGCTGTGGACAGTCCCCACGTTCCTGGGATGTCACATAATCATTTTATTTTACACTGCCTCAGCCCTGCCAGGGGAGGGGAGGAGGAGGGATGAGACTGCGAGGTCAGCAGCATCTTTATGGATGGCAGAGTGAATGTGAGGTGAAAGGGATCGTTGCTTTTGCCTCCCCAATAAACCCCTTTTCTCTGCCTGAACGGAAGCAGCGAGGAGCTGTTCAGCTAATTTATATTAATTCAACTCCATTAATGATGAGATATCATCTCTTCTCTCAGCAGGAGAACCATCAAAAGGATTTAATACCAAGCTGCTCTTCTGACAACCCCATGTTACAGCCTGCAGCCACTCCATGGCTGGACTGAACCTTTCCCCAGCCACCAGCTTTTCCCAGGGCCTCATTAAGAAGGGCAGTCTCACACTATTATAATTATTTTGGGGTGAGTCCTCACATGCCTCAGCACTGCTCAGGCACGGAGGAGCAGCAAAGCTCTGTGGGGAAGAAAGGACACGACCCCTATGCTGTGTCTTTCCCAGGCTGCTGATGAACATGGGACATCTCAACTGCTATGAAGCCACAACCAGCATGAGTTGCCATCTGCTCTCCTGGGCTGCTGCAGAGTAGAAAAATCCCATTTTTTGGAGGCAGGAGTGTCTGGTGGCTGTGGGAGCCTCCTGCTCTGCTCCTGGGCAGCAACAGCAGCGGTGTTTTGTGATGCAGAACAGTCCTGGCAGCTCCCCTCGGACGTTGCCCTCACCAGGAATATGTCAGAGGAACAAGCACCTGGACCATCAGAAAATTTGTTTCATGAAGCTCTGTGAAGTCAGTTTTGTGGGGTTTCTTGCTCATTCACCACGGGGATTCCGAAGGATGGGCAGTCTGGCATCAGGCTGGTGGAAGTCAGGCTGATGTGTTAGGAGGGACTGAGATTCCCCCCGGGGTTGGGGGTCCGGGGTGTTTCTCAGTAGAGAACAGCACTTGGAGTCCCTGCAGAGAGGGGGAAACTGAGGCAGAGGTGGGGGACATTCATGGCCCCTCAGTATGGAGCAGTTCTGGGACTCAGACATCAGCCCTGGGACTGGACCCTGAGCCAAACCAAGGACCAGTGGTCAGTTTTGCCCCACGGAGGGCTGGACAGTGCCCCAGGGGTGGCCATGGCAGGTCACGGTGGCTGGAGTGGCTTCTGGTGGCCACGTGGCTTGGATCCAGCAGGGCTGCAGAGGAGTCTCTTGTTCCCTCATCCATGTCCTGGCAGCAGGAGGCGAGACTTCGTGCTAGTCATGTAATTTAATTTCTCTCTTTGCTTCTGGCTGATAGTATTAAACTCCTGGCCTCCGAAACACACATACAAATCTCTCTTTTTTAAAAAAATATTTTTATATTAACATATTTCCTTTTGAAACTGTGTGAGGCTTTTCTCAAAACTAATGGATTTTTTTTCTCCCCTTGTCTGGGCCAAATGTATTCAAATCTTAACTCAGTTAAGTCAGAAGATTCCTATCGTCTCAGCAGGGAATCCCACCCTTTATTCCACAAATCAGCATCCTTTTTATTTGACTTTCTGATCTCCAAAGGAAAAGGGATGCTTTTTTTTTTAGAGGTTCTTTTTTTTTTAGTTTAACTCTGACGTTGATGTTGCAACGCTCTTTGATAGCCGAGAACACAAGGACTGACTTCAGGAGCAGCTGAAACTTCATCAGGAACCAAAATATAAGAAGAAGGGATTTGGAGTGGGAAATGGTAGAAAGTGATACTGTTGAAACAACCCTTTGAAATTTCCCAAATGATGTTTGATCTGTGAGTCCCTTAAAGCTGCTGCAATACCTTTAGTATCAAAATGATCTCTTTTTTATTAAGGGGGGCCAGGAAGGAGAGGTATTTTAATATTTTTTGGTGACACTCAGAAGAAATAAGTTTAATTTTAACCTGTAATGGTTCCACCTGGAATTATTATTTTTACATGTGTTTATCTGGGATTTAGTAGGATTCTTTCATAATTTTTTTTCTTCTCTTCTGCTTGAATAATACTTTATTTCAAAGCACCAGCAGAAGAGACACAAGGGACTGAATGCTATGGAATAGATTACTCCTGAAACATGGTGTAGTCCTCCCTTATCCACCCCCAAAATACCAAGCCACTGGAAACGAAAACATGAAATAGAAACTCTTTGAGGTGAAGAAAGAAAGGGCCCAAGAGCAAAATCAGTACAGTGGCATCAAGCTGCTGGCAGGATTCTGTGAGCCCTGAGGCAGCTCTGGCCTGAGATGTTGCCCCAGCCCTCCCATTGCCACTGCAGTGGTGCCAACTGGAGCCCAAACTGGGCTGAGCCCTCAGCAGTGGCTGCAGGAAAAAGAAGAGGAACTGGTGAAAATCCCTAGGGAGAAATAGGTCTTGAGGGAATGACAAGGAGTATGTCCAGGCTGTAGAGAAAACAAGCCTGTGGGGAGAAGTGGCTGCCTTGGTTGGTGGGATAAACCTGGGAGATATTTGTCTTGCAGTTTTTTTGGCATGAAGAAACCAGCTATAGGTTTGGATGGTCAGAAAAAATATAAAATACCTCGTTAATGCCAACCCTCCACATAGCAAGGGCAGAGCAGGATTTTTGTCAGATCCATCCAGGTCAACAGGGCATGTATCCGTGCCATGATCTTCCCTGGGTTATAGTTTCCCCACATTAATTTTGGGCATGTACTCAGGAGCTGTTGTACCAAGTGTCTGCCTGACTCCAGGTCATGCTGAGGAAAAGACACACATTTTTCTGATGCAGTAGAAAAAGCTGCTGTCTAAAGTGAGCCAAAAAGCAGGGCACTGGGTGCAATTAGCATAGTTTCATTTCAGAAAGCAACAATTTGAGCAGGTCACCTCCCTTGCAGATTGCTCAGGGAACAGGCTGCACCTACACAATCCATCCCAGCTCCTTACTCTTGTAGGAAAACAGCACATAAAAGACTGTGTGGATTAGATGGAAAGGAGCATGCCTGTTTCTTCTGCAATTAATATCATATGCAAATGAAATGTTTCCACTGGAAGTTTGCAAAAAGGGAATGCTGCTACTTACTCCCATCTCTGCTGAGCTAAAAGGTTTCTTGCAGATAGCATTTTTCATGCGGTGCTGGTGTGCTTTACAGTTATTGAGCCCTGGCAAAATGTCTGTAAATCAACACTGTATGGATTCGGCATACATCCAGTTTGCAGGAGCTAGCAAGTCACAGGGATTAATGGAACAGTATGGGACCTGTTTGACTGACAGCACGGGGGAGATGGATGCAGGTTCTGCTCTCCCTGTGGCTCCCACTCAGTGCAATGGGTTTTTCTCCCTCCCTTTGGTGTCTCCAGGCTGCTGCTCTGAGATGCTGAAGGGCTGCTGTGCCCCTGCAGAGAAGGGCACATTTCATGAGAGGTGCAGGATTGCCTTTGCACAGCAAGTGCAGTGAGAGCAGAGTGCCCACAGCATCCCTCAAAGCCAGATCAGTTCTCTCACAAGGGTGGGATGCTGTTAAAATGTGGTGAAGATCCTGCACACTGGTTGTCCTCAGTGTTTTCAACTCCAGAGGGGCCCTGGACCCCAGCATGGTGAAACCCTCGGTGCAGCTGAAGGTCTGTGGCACATGGGCTCTTCTCCAGAAGCTGGCAGCTTGCTCAGGGCATCAACAACGTGCTCAAAGAGCCCGAGGAGGAAGGGGCAAAGGTGTTCTCTGCCTGTCTCCTGCAAACTGTCACCCTCCAACACCACACACGCACTGCAGGCAACTTTTCATGGCACTTGAGTAGAATAAAAATGATTGAAACCATCTTCCCTCTCCAGCACTGGGGTCTTGCACCCAGGTTACTCTCCATTAGACTTTACCAGGAGACAGTTTTAGCCAGGGTGCTAAAAACTAATACTAAAACATAAATTTGCATTTCTAAACTAGGACCTCATGCCCTCCTTTGGAGAAGAAGCATTTTCCCTGCTCCTGTCTCCAGCAGTAATATATTTAAACCTTCGAGGTTCCCATTTCTAAGCTGTGTCTTTGCTTAGTATGGTTCTTCTGGTGAGAACCAGGCATTTAAGAAAACCTGCTTGTCGTGAACGGCACATTGAGAGTGCAGTAGGGGAGAGGAGTAACTCTCTTAAGCACAGCTATGTGCAAGAGGCAGAAAACTGTTCAAGAACCCATTCTAGCTGAGAATCAAAATGCATGGCATCCACAGATGTTATAAAGTAGGATGGGAGTTGCTGGGGTCAGCCTGAAGCTACAATATTAGGAAGATGATTTAATATCTTAAATCAGTACCAGGGATGGCAGACACTGAAACTGGGCATTTCCTAAAGAATTGCCACAATTAAGAGCCATTGCATAACCCCTCCCAGTGTCAGAATGGGGCTTGTTTCTCAATCCTCAGTGGTTGTGAAAAGGCTCTCACACAGTTATGGCAGTCCTAAGGCGGTCAAATGGGGCTGCTTCAGCGGGTGGGAATCAGCCTCGCTGGAAGCTGGAACAGAGATCCCTTTGTTCAGGATTTGAAAATCGATGCTAGGACAAGTTTACTTACAGTTGCTCTGGTTTTGCCCATGGTGGCTGTGGGAGTTGTCTGTAACATCAATAAACCAGGCCTGGATATGGCATCCTTAGTTCATATCCATCCATCCTCTCGTAACAAGGGCTCACCCCACAAGCCCAGGTCCCTCTTGTCTACCAAAACCTTGGGCAAGAGGATCAGAGAGAGAGCTTATGATAAAGAAATAAATAAAGAAGTCTAATTTATGAAGCAAACCTTTCAAAGCGTTAAACCATTCATAGCTTTATGACTACATATTAATCTGCTCTCATTTATTGCTTTGTAAGGCTATTTTGACAAAAGTTCATTATCAAGACTGCTAAATGCTTTTAAAACATTGATTGGGGGAATTATTACATCACGGTGATAGACACAGTGTGTTAAGATGGATTGTAAGGCTCGGACCATCTGAAATTTCCCCCCTTTTAATTGGATCGATCCCCAGAATAAACGAAGTTTAATTGAATTTTCAGGAAAATTGAGCAGTTGTTTTCAAGTCTCTGTCAATACACATTATTTCAATTACATGATGATAAGCATAGAGAGAGTTTGCAAACAGCCTGAATGGAGGCAGAGGCTGCACACCAGAGAGGCTCCCTGCACATACTTGGCTTTTACTTTCTTTTTCCAGGATGAGCTACATTTCCCAAAAGCACATCAGCAAGGGCAGGGGCCCTGCTCCTGCTATCTGGATTTCAGAGGATGATTACTGCTTGTCCCTCCTTTTCCCAGCTCTGCTTGTCTCCTGTCTAGAACTCATTCCCTGGGGTTTCAATAGTCTCTTCCTTACAATCTAAACAATTTTTCATACAAAACCCAGGCTTTTTTTGTCCCAAGACCTCAAAATTACTTCAAAACATTGACCAAGGTGTGCTGGCTCAAGAAGATTTGCTGAAGTGAGGTTAAGAAGCAGTTCCCCTTGCAGTCTATCCTGCTCCACTTCCAAGCAACAGGCACTTGTCTCCCAATCCCTGCATCTTCCCCACAAATGGAAAGTGCTGGTGAAGCTATGTTGGAGTTCATGTCAGGAACATGAGGAAGGGAACCATTATTCAGGGAGTGGGGCAGAGAGCTGGAGGCAAGAGCACAGGTTCACCTGCCAGCTTTCATCCCCTCTACCTGTAAGGCAGCACCAAACCCAGAGGGGCAGTGAGGCTGAGCACCTTTCTACTTACGCCGGGACACCTCTTCCAAAAGAAGCAAACACCATTAGCTTGAGGCTTTTGGCAAATTTCTGGGCCCCTTGGAAATCTTTCTTCAGCTCAGAAATATTCCCTCCTCCTCACAACCACTGGGTCTCTGCAAAAAAATGATGGGAACCTTGACCAGAGGAAGAAGAATTTGGCATTTCTTGGGGACGAACAGCGTTGATGTAGAGATGCAGAACAAAGCATTCCCCTGGTTCTCTTCATGTTTCTTTGAGCATCCAATTAGCAGAAATTCTTTTGTGCAGTGTTTTCCTCTTTCTTGTTGGTAGAGACCTGGTGGTGGTTTGGTATCATCTTCAGTGTCCTGAGATGCTCCCTGGCAGGGTGGTCTTCACGCCTTCCTGCTGCACAGCTCCCTTCCCTGACACAGCTGCAGTGATTTGAGAGGCAACGTAGCTGAGTCATTGTCTTTTGTATTTTCTTTCATTGAATAGCCACCCAAAAATTAAGATCCTCTTCTAAGGAAGACAATACCATATAAAACCTCTCCACAGTAATAAAAACCCCTTTCCCCCGCTTCTTTCACAGTCCCAACTCATGGAAACTTGTATGAGTTATGGTGAATCCCCCAAAGAAACACAATGTGCAAACTCCTTGCAGATGAAGGCATTTCTCTTCCTGTTTTTTCACCTTTAACAACACCTTTCTGTGTTCACCAAGGACACTCTGCCCCAGAGCACAGACAGGAGCAGTCCAAACCATCATGGGACACTGGCATCCTGTGGGATGGATCAGAGTGCCTGTGCTGAGCTTGATGCACCAGTTAGGGGTGATAATATGTGGGTTTCAGTCTGATAACACCACCAGGAAGGCAGGACTCAATAGCAGCAATGTTGGGATATCCTGGAACAAGTGGCAAGATGTCTCTCAAGCTGCATCTTGGCCCTCTGGAGTCCAGGCAGGATGTTCTGAAGCTCAGGGCTTGGTGATTGTGCCCTGCTCCTGCAATTCACCTGCAACCTCCTGTTTGATTCCCCTTCTCCATCCACCTGCACTGTTCCCCTGACCCTGAGCAATCCAGGTGACACCCCCTTCCCTGAGAGCTGCAATTAGAGGCTGGCATGGGCAAAGTGTGCTGGCCTCAGGGTCAGGGTAGCTCCCTCCAGGGCTCCCTGCTGCAGCCGCCAGCAGAGGCATAAAGGATATAGCTGTTGTTATAGATTCGTTAGTTATTCATTGTAACAGCCTTGATCCTAATGAATTCATTTGGTATTCATTGGCTGTCACGCACAGTTTTGTAAGTCTTCAGCTCTAATTTAGGACAATTAAAATGAAGTGTTAGCAAGCAATGTTTCCCCTGCATTGCACAATCTATAATATTTTCTTTTCAGGGGAGGGATGCAGACTAACCCTGCTCACGCTGCTGATGTTATCAGGGAGTGAGATCTTACAGCTTGATCCTGCAATGCTTAATGAATTAATACAGCAGATATAATTTTCATGGGTCAGTGTGTTGTGCTGGCCTGCAGATCTGTCTAGATTAGGCCTAGGGAAAGACTAATTGAAAAATACATGTCTTGGTTTGCTTAAAAACAATAAACAGATATCTACCAGGGAGAAACGTACAAACAAGATGCATAAAAGCAAGCCAGCGATTTGTCATAGGCTTCATAGTTCATGTTGTAAATTAGACAATCTTTCATAATCACAGGGCTGGGGGAAGGGGAGAACCGAATCAATTTGCCTGTAAAATTCTAAGTCCTTTTGAAAACACAATTGAAATATAATTCCTCTGTGTTTCCCAGTTAATTATCATTTACAATATTTCTGGCATCAAAGCTTTACTAGCATGGAGGGATCATTTCTTCATCACAATACCACTTTCAGGATTCATTTATCTTGTCTTTTAGACTAATTATCCCCAAATTCACCAATAGACTGTCACACTTACATGCTCCAATAAATGTAGTTTTAAATCAGCAGCTTACTTTGCTGCAGTGGTACAAGCTTTCCTGAATTGTGTCTAACTAGAGTCATTCATCTGTGATCACAACACTAAAGGGAGAACAACAACATTAAGGTTTGTATGAATGATCATGCTTATTTATATGCAAATACGTCTGACAAATCAATAATGTATGATTTAGCTGTTCACTGTGCATTAGTAGAAGTGCCGCCAGTCCCAGGTGGCGGCCTCAAAAGGATCCTCAGCTCTTCCCCCTCCCCGTCTCGGTCCCGATTCAGGCGGCATCTCTGGTCAAGTGGCTGCGGGATCAGCTGCTGCCTCCTCCCTGCGTGCTGGTGGCACTGGCAGACACCGCTGCTGCCGAGGGGATGGAGGGGGGAGAGGCTGCTGGGGAGGGGAAGGAGCCACAGTGGGGCTGTGGGACTGGGGATGGCAGCATCTGACTGTCCACAGGCTGGGGCCGTCACAGGCTTGTTCCTCCAGGTTTCAAGCTGATATGGAGCACAGTAACAGCCCAAGTGGAGTCCGTCCTGCCTGCCAGCCTTTCACTACTCTGTCCTACCCCCTTTTCCCATCCAGAGAGCAGCTGTCTGTATGAGCTGCCCGCATTGGCTGCAGAGGGTCTGCCACCCTCTGTAGGGTCCAGCCCTTCTGCACAGCCCTGCCTGGGCCTGCTCTGCAGAGAGGGCTCCTCACTCACCCCAACCTCATCCCCTCCACTCTCCATCGCTTTCCTTTCTGCCCTGCCACCCCCAATGGTGAGCAATACCAAGCCATGGGGTTTTCTGCACCATCACTCCTCTCAGAGAGGTGCTTTCCCAAGGTCTCAAAAACTCTCTTTTCTTGGAAGGAAAGGGGCAGGAACATTTGTGGGTGTGTGGAGCTGTGTTGTCCATGTCCTACACTGTTTGTGCACACCATGATGTATCTGCACCTGCCTTGGGGACCAGCTGTCAGGGTCTAAGTGATAACCAAAATAAGTAAATATTAAATATTTCTGTCTTGTACCTGAATAAATGTAGATGCTGGGATAAATGTTAACATGGTGTGAATTCTTGCATTTCTTCTGAGCTGTGTTTATGGCTGTGGTGAGTTGGGCTTTCAGCTAAGGCCAGAACTGGGTTGTGAGTCAAAAAACCGAAGCCTGCTCTGATCTATTGTTATTCTTGCTATATGCTTCAGGCAAAGAAGTAATCATGTCCTCCTGACCAAGGCAGACTGAAATCCTTCTTATTCAGTTGGCCAGAAAAATCTGGATGCTATGGTGAAATATAAATAGTTTTTGTTCCCCCTACAAACTCCCCAAACCATCTCCAGGAAAGGGTGAGAATGGGTGGAGAAGGCTCTGTGTGTTCCCATGCAAAGGGAAAGGGCAGTACCACCTGCACCTGCCGACTGTCCGGGGAGAGGGGCTGATTTATATCTGCTTTACAGGACTCCTTGTCTCATCCTGGCATCACTCGATGTCCATCTCAATTTTCTCTCTGCCCTGGGTATGGATACCCACATCTGATACAGGGGAGTGCAGGCAGTCTGTCCTGGAGCTCTCATTAGCCACGACAGGTGAAGAGAAGTGCAACTTGAACAAATGCTGTGCCGTACACTCTGTGCCAGGGATAAATTGCTCAGTTGTTGCCAGCTCTGGAGGAGCTGCTCAGAAAGCTGTGAAAGCAAGCAAGAAATCCCAGCACACACAAGGCTGGGGGGACGAGGGGAGGAGTAAGTTTAATGGCCTGCATGAATTGTCAAGCAAACCCTCTGCAGACTTCAGCATCTTCAGTGGCACATTCTCGTTCTGACACAGAAGCGACATTTATAGGTTGTAACTCTTAGGAGCAGTTGGTCTCTCTGGCACTATTACACTTAAATGTGAAGGGCTTCATCTGCTGACTATCACAGTGGAAAAGGCAAGTTGAGCAGTTAAAGTAACAGCTCAGGAAGATCCCCCAGGGATGGAGTGAGCAAAAGAGAATAATCAGGCATTTCCACAACTTGCCCCAGTAGTGTATTAGTTTCTGGCGACTAAGCTGCTTTTAGCTTTCCCAGTTTATTTTTAATCGTGTCTATACAACATGCTGCTGGTATTCCCATTGCATTTATAATTATAATTGGCTATCTAACTAAATAGCCTGTGGATCTGTGTGCTGGGAACATGCTGTGCAGATGTGTTGGGCTGTGTGCACACGCACACAAACCTGCACATCCTCACTCCCCTGCCCTCACACATCCCATCTAAAAAAAACTGTCAGAGATTGAATTAGCTTAGAAATGGAGCATCTGCACTACCAATAACTTCATTACTGGGGAAAGCAGGAAACTGTGTTTCTCAATGAAGCTCAGATTATGAATCCGGTCATTTGCATTGGAATTTTAATGGGCATGTACAAAAAAGGGCTGGTACCCATCAGTTCCTCTTTGAATGAGGCGTAATGTGAGGGAGATGCTGCACACTGTCAACAGATTCTGGACAGAGTGGGAGGCTGTGGTGGGCAGACACATCCCCACCAGTCCTGCACAAAAGCAGATGGAGAATTGGTACTGGTGCTCTGCTGGGCCATTCTTGACATGGAGGGTGCAGATTGATGCTTTAAAGAATTTAATATCCTTGCCATGTTTGGTCACTGGACCTCTTTGCTATGATGGGACAAGTGATGGCCAACATCCCAAGGCTTGGACCAGTCCCCTGGGCAGGGCCTTTTTGGGATGAGATCTGAGGGACTTTCATGGAGGACAAAGGATTTTATGTGGAGTTCAAGTCTGAATGCTTGGATAATCTGCTTCAGAAAGAGGATCCATACCCTGAGATACAGTCCCATATAGACTGTGATGTACAAGCCACACTATTCACAGGGAAGAAGTAATTCTTGCTTTCATACACTATTTTCCCCTTTCCATCAACCCAGACTCACTGACATAGCAGGTATCATCAGCTGTTGCAACAGTTCTGCATTTTGGATGATGCTTTTTCTACAAGGTCTGGGCCTCTTTGCAGTCCTAGCAGGTTGATGAGGCTTCGTAGGGGGGCTCCCTATGAGTAGAAATACCCTGCAGCTCTCTCTGGAGTGAAAGAGAGGAAGACTACATCTCCCAGCAGCCCCAGGAAGGAACAGGATGAGATTTTAATGGTGGGTTTAATTCTCTTCCCAAGAAAATGGTACTTGGAAAGTCAGTCTCTCATTAGCATTCTGCGGCTTTTGTTTTCAGTAATGCTGAAGAAGTTCACAAGAATGGGAAAAGACATTTGTTGCATCAGTTTTGCAAGAGATTTTCTCAGAGAAAGTCCTGCACACACAGAAATAAGGCAGATAAAGCTCTCAGCCTGCTGAGGCTCTTCCTGCGGGGTGCTTGCTAATATGAAATATTAAAAGTGCCACGTTCTTTCCTTCACATATTTCTTCATGTTCAGTCTGGCCACTCAGTTGATATGTAAATAAAGTGTACCACCACTCCATAAAATGCAGATACTCTGCATTATTTAAGCTGCGAAGGTGATGCATCATCCGTTATGTGGCTCATTGGGGGAGCCCCGCTGTGTATTTGGCAATAAAGCCTCAGAGCGCCTCATCAGAAACAGCAGTTGGTCCAGGGGAAGTTCATTTATGCATGAAATATTCACAGAGCAACAATGCAAACCTTAAACATCAGTAATTGTTAGATTTCTATTGCCGCTAACTAGTGTCTCTAAATTATTGCAAAAGACCAGCCAATTTGCAAATTACATATATTTGTCATGCTCTTGTACCTTTAGTGAAGAGCCCATAATGGTGATAGCATTTTTAATGTACACAGCCACTGAGCCTCCTTTGGAGAGCTAGCCAAAGACTAGCTCTGTAATGGGAAGGGTTGGCCAGGTTTCTGGAGAAAGGCCCTGCTGTATTAACTGAGTCATTGCCTGCAATTTTTTCCCCAAATGTTTATCTCCAGCTTTAATACTAAGAAGAAATTCCATCCAGGATGGTCCTTCCACTGTCTGTGGAGAAATTCTGTCTCATCCTGACACCAGTAACACGTAGGGCCATGACATGAACAAGCCCAGCTCAGGTTTTTGCAGGGTTTCTGCCATTCAGTCCCTGCCACAGGACAATGCCTTTGTGCATGGCCTAAGTGGTCTCACAGCCAGGGAGCAGGACCTCTGGAAAACACAGACTGAGGTTCTATGTTGAGAACAAGGCAAAGCAAATGCCTGATGTAACCCTCTCAAAGGGTACAGAGCTGCTCCAGGGATACAGATACCTGGGGAAATTTGTCCAGGTCTGTTTGTACCACCCTGATGGTGGGCTCTGAAAGGAGGAAGGTGATAAACAGATCCCCTGGTTTTGAGCAGTGCCAGAATTAGGAGTGATGCTGGTCCAAGGGTTTGTGAAATACTCTTGATTTCAAGCTGGGGAGTTTTCAACTGCCTTTAGTCATGCAGAGTATGAAGACTGGAAACTCCAGATGGGTGCTCTGGTCCTGCCTGTCATGCAGTACCTGTCTCTCTGTCTCCACCCCTTCAAGAGCTGCAGCCAGAGCAGGGCCAGTGCAAAGGGATCCTCTCTGCTGGGAGCCAAGTGCTGCCACAGCAAGGGAGGAATTCATTTAATAACTTCAGATTCATTACTGTCCCTCCCTGCAAGACCCAAAATAACATCTGGGAGACCAAAGGGTCAATTAACACTCAGAGTCTCTAATCTATCAGCAGATTAATTTCTGAGTTGCTTTATGACTGAGTGTTGCCTACAAAAGTTGGAGAAGGAAAATGTTCTGTCCCTGTCTTTCCTCTTCCTGGTTAATACTTAACAGAAGTCTTTTAATATGCTCTTCCATTCAATACAGTAATAAAATACAGCATCACCTTTGACAAATCTCTTCCTTTCCACAGAGGAAAGAGTGTATTTCCCCAGCTGGCACCGTGCTGCTTTGTGTTTTACACTGTGTGTCTCTCTGGGAACAGAGGCTGCTCCGTCAGGTTGATAAAACACAAACTCCCCAGGCATATTGGTCCCTTGGGAGGAGTCATTAGCTTTGCAGAGGATGGGGCCAAGAGCATCATTTCCTGACTGTGAGGAGTGGGCAGTGCTGATTTTCTGTGTGTCTGGTTATCCCAGAAGAGGTTAATGGCTGTGGTGGCACCTCCTCCCCACCATGGACCTCAGAGTAATCTCCAGGAGGATTTGATCCCTTCTACATACAAACTGTTGTCTGCTGACAAGAGGGGGAGGGGGGTAAGGAGAGCTTTTTGCACCTTTAGATGACCCACAGTCATGTCAGACACGAAGGGCAGAGGGGGATGGAGCTCTCAATGTGCTTCCAGAGAAAGGGCAAGGCCCTCTCTGCGAAGTTCACTTTGGCTTCAGAGATGTGACCTCTGTGCCAATTCTGCAAGTGACAGTTTTAAATTTGCCTTGTCCCAATGGCCTTGTCTTTGTGATGGGCCAAAGAGGAGCTTTGCAAGCAGGTGTGAGCTCAGAGAGCAGCACTTTGTCTGCTCTGCTTGTTCCATCTCAGACCCTCAGTGCTGCCTCTGGAAGAACAGAGCTTGGGATATCAGCCATGTGCTGGTGTCTCTGGACTGTGAGAGCGAGATTTTCATCTCACAACAGGGTCCTCAGCATCCTCATTGCCCCCTCCAGAGCTTGGGCTGAGGGATGTGTGAACAGCTGGATTTCAAAAGTGGAATGAGTTAAAATGCTTGTGTTGAACATGCAATTTAAACTGTCTCAGCTCTCCACCTGCAAGCTGGGGCAGCAGCATGTCTGTACTTCCTGGGGATGAAAGACACATACCCCAGGAATTCTGTAGTGCACAAATATTGCAGGAAAAGGCTCTGTGAGTGGGTGAGATGACTGGCTTCATCCTGGCTCAGCTTGGAGGAAGGAATTACATCCTCATCAATCTTGTGCAAGGAGGCAGCTCAAAACCAGAACCTGAGCAGTAAACTGGCACCTTTTGGCTACCCAGCAGGAGGTGACAATAAAAGCTAATTTAAAAAAAAAAAAAAAAGTGCACTGGAGTTTTTAGTCACTTAACAAAATGAATTTCTGTGCAAGTTCTGAAGCTGAACTCTCTCAAAGGCGATCACTCCTGACTTCAGGTTTCTCTTTGACTTGTTTTATGATGTTTGCTGAAAGTTCAGAAAATTAAATCTTTTGTAGTTTCAGAAATGCACATGATGGATGTGTTTTGGGATTCAAATCAAGGGAGGGAGTATGCTTCTTTAAATTATTAGTTTGGCTTCCCTCCACCATGCTGCCGCTCTGTTAATTAAACAGCGGACATATGTTAAGGCTGTTTTACAAGCATCTGGAAAGAAAAATTAACATTTTTTATCACTGTCACTGTAATTTCTTAACTGTATGTATATGTGGGCAATATGAAAATTAGTTTCATTTAAAAGTTGCAGTGGTTTGCTTTGATTAGAAGACAAGCAGTGAAGGAGTGAAGGAGAAATCTGGTAACTGAAGAAGAATCTGGACTGGGGAATGCGAGGCAAAATGTGATGCTCAGTGACTCTGGTCAGCCTGGGTGATTTAATGGTGTATATTTGTATTAAAACAACTCTGCTGTGCATTTCTGTTGGTGTTTTAATGGTATTTTACACACAAAACAAACAGCCCTCTGTGGAGCAGGTTTTGGATGGTCATTTTGGACTTTGTTCTGTACTCCAGACTGTTTGGCTTCTCTCACCCTGCAGCTCAGGACCCCCCGAGCCTGGGTGCACTGGCACAGGGGCTTGGGTTGAGCCTGGCACTTCAGGACAATCATTACAGCTTCAAGCTGTCAGAAGGCAGGCTTAAATTGGATATTAGGAAGAAATTCTTCTGTGTCAGACACCAGCACAGGTTGACCAGAGAATGTCTGAATGACCAGAGATGAGACTGTCCCATCTCTGGAAGTGTCCAAGGCCAGGTTGGATGGAGCTTGGAGCAGCCTGGGAGAGTGGAAGGTGTCCCTGCCCATGGTGGGAGGGTTGGAACTAAGATGGTCTTTAGGGTCCCATTCCAACCCATTCTACAATTCTGATTCCATGATTCCATGATTGATTCCATGATTCCATGATTGATTCCATGATTCCATGAGTCTGTGGTTCTGTTCTGTGATTTGGACTGTACTGTCCCCCTCACAACACTTCTTGTACAAAGTCTTCCAGAAGGGGAGACTTTCCTTCTGGGAAATGAGGATCCTCAGGGCTTAGCTGTAAAAACAGGTTCACAGTGGTTGTACAGGATCTGTGGGTGGCCTCTTTCAGTCTTTTCCGCCTCTTTCAACCCAGATGAGGCGGCCAAGATGAAGAAGAAGAGTGTGAAAAAAGCTGTCTGAAGCTGAAAGCTTCTTTCCAAAGTTGGAGGCAGCAGCAAGCCCTGCTCTGGCCTGGGCTGGGGGAGCCTTCTCAGGTTGCACAATGTGCTGCACTCTGTAAATTAAACAATATGTTCCTAAATTGACAGATTGGACAGACTCCACTTCCAGGATTCCCAGTCCACACTTGCTAATTATAGCAATATGTTGTTTATCAGTGAAGAATTGTCCAAATCCAAATTTCCCTGAGTAATGAGGTACACTTAACTCCAGCTGGATGGGATAGGCTGTACAATAGAATAGGACAGGGATTTCTGCCTGTTCCCAGGGCTAGGGAAGTCACAGACTTGGGGCCAAACTGGGGCAAATTTACTCACATCAACAGGCCATATGAAATTGTTGGGGCTGTCCCTAAGAGCAAAGGTCTGATCCAACAGCCATTAAAATCAATGGTCCCTTCATGGGGTTTCAGAGGCCCTTAGAAGGAGCACGAGGTAAGCAGGATTTGGTCATAAGCCTGCAAGAAAAATGAGCAGTGAGATATCTGTATGAGAATAGAGAGTACAGAAGGTTATTTGGGGTTTCCAGCACCTGACTGACTTACCTTAACTCTTTTTCTTTTTCTTACAAACCCAAAATTTGTCTCTTGATTCTTTTATTTTCAGCCAGAGAAAATTCAAAGGCAGAAACCATCAAGAGAGCAGGCTGAGAGCAGAGTGTTGTTCATTTATCCATGCTGCCACGGACCACATTCCCCTGGAAATCTTAATGAAATCGTTAACACACCTTCATCAAGGCAGCACTGAGCCTTGTAAGAGTGGCAGGGCCAGGTCCTTGCCGGGTGTGTGACTGGCCACCATGAGCAGTGGTGGGGCTAATCCAAAACTACCAATTATGTCTCCCTCTCTCCATAACCCCCCCTTCTCCATCAGTTTCCTTACAGCAATAAAAAGGGTAATCTGTTCATGTATCCCACTGACAAGTCAGCTGGGATTTCTGCTTTAACCCAGGTGCTTGCAGGGGATCTGAGTGAGGGTGTGTTGGCTGCCTGGTTAATGTGTGCATCGTGCTCCTGTTGCTAAAATAATAAATGCAGGAGCCTGGACTGTCAAACAAATGAGTCTCAGGCTCCTGATGATATCACAAACCACCAGGGCTTCACTCTCACAGGTTGCAGTTTCATCAACCCCCCTTGCCTATTGATTTATACCTACAGAATCCATCCTTCTCCTTATCCATTACCCTAAATGCAACGTTAACGTACCAGAGAAAATCTATTTGAGTTCATTTGAATTTTTTTTAGCTCCTGAATTAATGTTTTCTAAAAGGCTGTTTTAATCAGGCACTTTTTTATTAAAAGAAATATTACGAGAATAAAACACCAGCCCCCAAGGTTCAGTCAGTTATGGCAAAATAGCAGATTTGGCTCCTGCTATCCCACTGTGCTTTTTCTCCCTTTGCAAAATTAGCAGTGTGAATTAGATCCAAGAATTTTAACCCTATTTGACCAGTGAGAGTTAACTGATGAACACAGGTAATTTATTTGACGAATCAGTGTCAGGGGGATTGGTGAGGGTTTTATTTCCATTCCTTCCAATAATAAAAAACAGCAAAATTGCAGATTATGTTATTAGTTTGAGTTATCCTGCTACAGTGATTAGGAAGATTTGTCTTTTTTTTCTGCTTTTATTGACAGGAAGTTTCTGAAAATAAGCCTTTGTATATTTGCATGAGATAAAATGTTATTTTTGCATGTGGTGCCTGGCATTATTGTCAAAGCAAGTGGACAAAAATCAGCTCAAGGTTATGTATTTGCTTGTTCATTGCTCCATATAAACTTTTAAGTCTTTTCTTGTTTGCAAGGTTCTTGCTTCTGTTTAAATCACATTTTCAGATTTTCCATGCACAGAAATTTTACCATCCTCTTTCATTTTGTTTTTAAATGAAAGGTTTCTAGGCAGTCATTTGTTTCCAGAAATTAGGGCTTATAGGAAATCACTATCTATCCATCTCTCACAGTCTGCAGCAGTGTCATGGGACACAACAACATGGATTACCCTGAAATGTTTGCAATATGTATAAAACAACCCAAAACACACAAATCTGAAGTTTCAAATGCAGCTTTTCCCAAATGGCAAACACAGAGTGCAATCCCTTGCCTTTGTAAATAAAGAGCTGCAACTGATTTTATCTTATTCATCTTTCTGGTGCCCATAGAAAGATAAAGTTCACCAGCACCACTGAATGTAGCTCTACATCCTTAAGTGTCTGTGACTGTGATTTGTCATACAACACACACACACATGTACTGGCATTTTTGGGGTAGATTCAGCTTAAATGCAGGCTCAGAGTGAGTGAGGGGGAACAACAAAGTTAAAAAAAAAAAAAAGTAAAATGAAATTCAGCTTAAAGCAGGTGGGCAGCAAGGAGAGGGAAAAATGAAGGTCCCTGGACACCCAAAACCAGTCCTGTCACTTCCCAGCTGTGAGCCACTGGCTGCTGTAGTAAGAGGCTTTTAGGAAAAGGAGTAGGGACGTGTTCCTCTGTCTGTAGCTGGTCTCAGTTCTCTGGGAGCCTCAGCACAGCAATCCTAGAATCATGGGAAATGGAAACCCAGCAAGGATTAATTGCATTTGACTATTTTTGGAAGGTTGGGAGGCAGAAAGGATTGTCCTACTCAGGCTGGAACTGCATGTGGATACGGACCAAACCTCGAAACTAAGCATCCAAAAATTCCATTTTGGCTCTAGACTTTGCCCTAGCATTTGTTGGTGCAAAGTCCTGCCTGCATGTGACTGCTAGATGGGAGGGTGGAAGGAGAAAGAATTTGAGAAGAAAAAACAGCTATGGGGACTAGTTGTGAATTTGTGTTTAATTCATGAATGATTTAAATGAAATATTTTTGATGATTTCTATTAAAAGAGATTTCCATTTTCCTTAAACTTCTTTGTAAAGCACACTCTGGCTACAGTTTGCCATGAACCCTTCTACTTTCAGGAATTTCTGCTATTGGAGATCAGTTCATCATAGAATTGCACAATGGGTTGGGTTTGAAGGGACCTTAAAGCTCATCTCATTCCCACCCCCTGCCATGGGCAGGGACACCTTCCACTATCCCAGGTTGCTCCAAGCCCTGTCCAACCTGGCCTTGGACACTTCCAGGGATGGGGCAGCCACAGCTGCTCTGGACACCCTGTGCCAGGGCCTCCCCACCCTCACAGGGAAGAATTTCTTCCTCATATCCAATCGAAGTCTCCCCTCTTTTCATTTCTCCTTCTGCTGTTGGACATTCCACATCACCTGTGGTACTTGTTTTACTTGTTTTGGCCAGAGCTATCCAGGGGGAATATGTCCATCTTGAGATGTGTAACTCTTCCAAGTGTTTGGTCCCTGTGGCAACCACAGGCTGGGAAAAGTATGGAGCAGACTTGTAAGGTTTGCAGGATAATTTCTCCCTGTATAAGAGTCCTTCACTGTCACAGTCTTTGCCTGTGTGGGTTAATAAAACCATCTATCACACTTCCTGATGACAGATGTCTACATGTCCAAATAATACCCAGCATGGAGAGCTATGCACTCTGACAGCCAGAATCAGGTTTCAGAAGAGATTGAGACGACTCCAGAAGTGAATGGAATGCACAGATGTTAGCAAGCCTGTCCTTCTGATTAAGTTTGCTGCAATGCAGAAGGTATAAATATGTTCAGATGCTCAGAAGGCCATGGGAAATGAGAGGCTGTGTTTTAGCACCCAGCACTTTTGAGTCCTGGGGTAATCCTGATTTTAAGTACACCTTTTATAGACCAATCTGGATGAATTGTTCTACAAGTTAAATGAAGCAAAGACTTTGTAGAAGTATTCTGGCAAACAATATAATGTATCACTTAAAGAGCTATAACCAAGCAAGTGGAAAATGCAGCTCTTGTTGCAATTTAAGGCAGAGTAACCATAGTTCATATGTGTTGTGGAAAATGAAAACAAATATTAGTAAGCAAATAGGCATTGTACCCCGGTGCACTCTGCTACCCAGAGATCAATGTATGGTGTTAGTAACCATCCTTCAGGCAGCTTCTAACTCTTAGAAGATGCAATCCCAGCATTTTCTTCCCTGAGGAAGGAGGCCTTTATTCCCACAATGTGGTGCTTCAATTTTTGGGACAAAGCAGTCACATCTCCGTGGAGTCTCCTCCAGCCCAGAGGAAGGGAGGCTTGGGAAGAGCTTGATGTGAGAAGAGCAGGGATACGTTTCAGACTCACACTGCCCTGGCTGTGAGCATCCCAGGTCATGTCTGAGGGTTATGGATTTCACACCTTTCCCATCCCTGTGACTTCACCAAGCACAGCTTTCCAAGGAGAAGTGACTTTCTGCAAGGAGAGATGACTTTGGAGAAGTTTGTCATGCTGGACTCTGATAAACTGTGGTACAATTCGTGCTAGCTGGATTGTCAGCCTCTGGGAGCAGATGTCCAGGAAACACAAGGAGGTCCTACACTAAGGAATCCTGTCCCACTAAGGAATAAAATTAGCCTCAAGAAAGTTGTTCCCCAGCAAAGAAATCCCAGCAGAGGAGAAGCAGATGATAAAGCAGAGATAAGGGATCTTCTCTTCAGTACTTGTTCTTCTCCCTCCATTCCAGGGCTGCACCAGCACATCCTCATTGGTTGCTTCCCAGAGTCTCAGAAAATCCCCAGGGGCTGGTTCCAGCTGCTGTGTGTCTCTCAGCGGCGGTTCTTGGGCAGGGAAAGCTGACACTCCACAGACACAACGTGCTAAACTCCAGTGTCCCTGCACGGTGCAGGAATCCTGCACAGCCCAGCCAACTCTTCATAAAGTGCTGCCTCAGAGTGACTCTGAGGAGGGGAAGTATCACATTGATTATTCCTGAATCTATGGCCAATTACATTATTTTATTCAAAATTATACCAGTAAGGCATAACGTTTATGGGACTGGAAATGTCTTCTGAGTGACTGCTCCGGATGTCGGAAGTGCTTACTGCCCTGGGTGTCTCAGGGGTCTCTGCCAGGCTGGTAAATCTGAAAACCCTCATTCATTCAGGGCTGGAAAGCACTTTAGTCCTGAATGAAACACTGGAAGAGATTTTTACACCTGGGTTTTTATAGCCTGATCTTAGTAGAGAAAAGGAATATCTCTGGGTTTCCATTTGAAATGACCTCAGAAATAGCTTGTTGCAGCTAAGCTGTTTGGTTTACAGTTATTCCCTTGGCTGCTCACTTGGGCTTTGTTTGCTTTAAAAATCACAACTGGCAGTAGCCACCATCCCTTCTTTGCCTGAGTCCACTGAGAGACTAAACTCTGAACTCTGCCCTCCTCATTTCCTTTCCCTTTCCTGTGAGTGCTCTGCCTCTCCTCTGCTGTTCCCTCAGAACTGCCTGACGTTAGCAATTGTCCTCCAACCCTGCCAGCATGAGTTCCTGTGTGTTTGTGTGTCCCTGTGTGTGTCTTCCTGTGTTCTTGTGTGTTTGTGTGTGTTTCTGTGTGTATTTATGTGTCTTTCTGTGTTCCTGTGTATTTGTGTGTGTTCCTGTGGGTGTTCCTGTGTGTTTCTGTGTGTATTCATGTGTGTTGTGTGTTCCTGTGTGTATTTATGTGTCTCTCTGTGTTCCTGTGTAT
>JACBWW010000027.1:7276666-7357904 GCA_020086605.1 Lanius collurio
TGTGTGTTCCTGTGTGTATTCATGTGTCTCTCTGTGTTCCTGTGTATTTGTGTGTGTTCCTGTGTGTTCCTGTGTGTTCCTGTGTGTTCCTGTGTGTTGTGTGTGCTCACACAAGCCCAGGGAGCTGCTGCACAGCCACATCCTGCAGACCTTGGCACAAGGGACACAGCTGACCTTCCCATGAAGGGAATGGAAATGCATCTCCAGCACACAGAGGGTTAATAGCTCTAAATCTAAAGTACTCATCTGCAATCTCAATTTGCTCAGAGTCCAGCAGCTGCATTAGTTGAGATAATTCTGTCAGTGAGTGCTGTTTGTACCCAGAACATGCCTGCTAAATTTGTTAAAGAATACCCCAGACTAACGCATCATTACACTCACAAAGTCATCTATCTTTTACTTCAGATTAATTCTTTTTTTTCCCTCTCTCTTCACCTCCTCCATAAATCCTGGTGCACTTAATTAATTTCAGTTCCAGTGTAAGGTCCATAATACAGAATTGTTCAAGCAAACACAAAATTAATTATTCTATTTACAGCCTTCTCATTGAAAGGAGCATTTCATCTTTCATAATTACATTTTGGAACGTCCAATTATGAATTCAGACTTCTGCTGTTTTGCATACCATGATTGTATGCGAGTGTCTCCATGCCAATGAGAACCAAGATTTGGGTCTCACATTTCCTTCCAATTAGACTAAATTCAAGTACAGTTCCAGTCTGAAAAACCTTTTCAAGAGGTGACAGAGGGAGAGGGTGGGACATGAGGAATGCCTGAAGAATCAGGTTAAAAAATGCATCTATGAATGCATGTTATCATTTCTTCTCCAGCAACAGAGATGTCTTTATAACACAGCACAAGGCTGCTGTAGCTGGTTCAATAACCCTACCAGCTGCTACAGGCTTAATTCTACAAGCAAAAGACTTTATCAAGCTCTTTTTGAGCTAATGGAAAAATTCCTTAGCTTCTATGGCTTTGAAAAGGGCTTTTGAACTCATGCACAAGTTGATATATGTTATACCCTTGATTTGTGTTAATTATATCAATTGTTAATGCCTTCTATCACAGTAGCTGTTTTCCTCAGAGCTGATTTGTAAGTGAAATCTGAAGCTGCAAAAGTTTCCTGCTTGCTGCAAACCTGGGGCAGGTTCAAGGAAGGTTCCTTGTGTTTTTTGAGAGTTCTGGCCTCAACCCATGAAGCAGGGATGGAAAACCCGGGCTCAGCAGTTCTGAGTTTTGCCTGTCCACAATTCCCCCTGGAACTAAGGTCTGTGATGGCTGTTTGGTTCCCTTTGGAGATGCAATGCCATGGGATGTGGGATGCTGTAGGAAAGTCTTGACCTGAGACCTTACCCTCCAGCAGCTGGCAGCTCTGGGAGGGGACTCAGGAGACCTGGGCTTGAGTGCCAGCTCTGTCACAGGTGCTGTAGGTGATCTTGAGCTGGGGTTTCAGGCTTGACCTGCAGGCTGCAGGTGGGAGCTATGAGCTGGATGAGGCTGTTGGAGGTTGCTGGATGGACAAGCAGAGCACAGCTGCCTCCTGTCATCCCAGCACAAAATCCTTCTGTGACAGTCAGCTTGGCTCCATGGGAACATGGCTACAGCTCTTCTTTAATGCCTGGAGCTCCTGACCTCCTAAAGCACCCAGAGCTGCCTTGGCACTCCGGAGAGAGCAGGAGCTGGATTGACATCTGGCTGAAGAGGTCACCCAGGCAATCCAAGGCTTTTTATGCTCTCCATCTTTGCATACTTGAGAAATGGCCACAGTTGATCTGACCTTTTAGGATATCTGGTTTAAAAATTACTGCCCAGTACAGCTCGAAATGAGCTGGTATAAGAGCTGCAAAGTATCTCTGGAGTCCGCCTGTCAAATTTGATCATGCCCTGAAAAGCCAAAATGTGCCCATCTCCTTTAGAAACACAAATAAATTGCTTTAGCCTTATCTAGAGTTTTACAGTGACTGCTGTCCTAATGGGATGAAGCGTGGTAATCAACTTTATAGAGCATATTTCCATGGCACACCCGTTATGTCATGCCTTGTTTACACAATTGGAATTAGGGATTAAGAGGTACACATACTGGGCAGGAGGCCAAAAATACTTTTACAGCCCTGATTTACTGGCTAGTGCATGCAGGACTCGGGAACAGTGCGTGCATCGGCTGCACTGGGAATGGGACTGGCAGGACCTGGGAAAGTGCAGTGTCACATCACAGTGGCTGAAAATAAACCCAAGGGCCAGGCAGGTGGGCACTGAGTGCCACCACATGAGCCCTGGTGGGGTGGATGGGTGGGACAGCTGCTGCTGCTGCACTGGTGTCTGTCCCCCCCTCCAAACACCTCTTCAGGGGCTGCCCTGGTGCCTGAGAGTGAAAACCCCCAGGGAGCTGGTGGGAAACACATGGATGGTAATGACAGAGTGTGACCTGTCACAGTGTGCAGCTGACAGCAGGGCTGGGGAGCCTGTGCCCACGGGCACTGCCAAGTCCTGGTTTGATACCTGCACCAACAGAAACACAACACTTGCAAAGAAAACTCAGACTTGAGAGCAAAGTAGATTTTTCATAGTTATCTTTTTTATTATCCCAGAATCACAGAGTCACAGGATGATTTGTGGTGGAAGGAGCCTTAAAGATCATCTTGTTCCAATCCCCTGCCATGGCAGGGACACCTTCTGCTGGAATAGGTTGCTCAATGTCCTGTCCAACCTGGACTTGAGCACTTCCTGGGAGGGGGCAAGGAACATCACTGTGCTAGTAAGAATGATGTTCCTTGCCTAACAATTATACAGTTCTAGAAACAGAAAAAGTTCTTAAATACAATTAATGTGTCATTTATGGCCAGAGAGCAGGAGAGGTCGACCCTGCTCTTTGCCCACTTGCAGAACTCTCCCTGGGGAGGATCCATCCCTGCCTTACTGAGTATGAACCAGGGCTGGTTCTCTTCACACTCTCATGTGCAAACCCAGAGAGGGTGGGCTGAGAGGAGGAGCAGACTGAAAGTTCTGAGGCCAGGGGTATCCCCTAGACAAAGTGCTTCAGATTCAGAGAAAATGGGACAAGGAGAGGCAGGGGGATGGATGTGGACTCTTCCCCCCTGCCCACCCCAGAGGAGGATGCAGGGGGAGTAGAAGGACACGCTGTCCTACTGCAGCCTGCTGCTGCCACCTCCTCTGGGCACCAGTGATGGGGACAGGCACTGATGTACCCTGCAAGGACACACACATGCACCAAGCTCACGTCCCTGGCAGCCAAACCCCATGAGCTGAACCTCAGCTGGAGCTCAAGCACGTCTTCACTCAAGCTGGGAACAGTGAAGATGTTTTTTCCCCTCCACACATGCTGTTGTTAATTTGTTAGCCATGTACAAGTGTGAGGCTTTCTGGGGGAAGCCAACTTGTGCAGTTTTTAGCTCATTCAGTGGTGAAGTCTGCTTTATCTCTTGTGGGAACAACTTCATGGCTTACAAAAAGACGTAAATAATCTGTTTTAAAAGTTGTTGGAGGAACAGTGGATTTATGGGTTTTATTGTCAGAAGGGAATTATAATGACCCTCTGGTCCAGCCCCTGGCCTACCATAAGCAATTCCCGACTCAAAGCCCACATCTTGCACTTGGAGCTGGTTTCTTTTATTTTTATAAACACATCCAGTCCTGGCAGGAGGGCTTTATTCAATAACAAAATATTTTTCTTACTGTCCTTAGCTGGCAGGAGTTAATTGTTCCCTTTGTGAGCTGCGAATGGGTTTGTGCTGTTCCACCTGGCATCTCTGCTTCTGTTTGTTAATTAGGTATTAATTGCAGAGGCTGTTGGGGATTTGTAGGTGAAAAGAGCATGTGTTTATTGGTCCTGCATGGAAGGGGCTGAAATGAATCGAGTTTGGTAACAACAGACCTTGTAACATCCCTAATATTTATTTTCCAGGGGGTGTTATGGACTGATGGTCAGTGAGGCATGGAGAGCTGAGAGAAAGTTTTTGGTTATTGATTCTCTGAATGCTGCAGCTCAGATCGTGCATTGCTGGTTAATGAAATACAGTGGTAAGGAAAGGAGAGAGGCAGAGGGCTGGTTTTTGAAATATCAAAGTTGCTATAAAATGTAAAGGGAAATTGTGGAAAGTGGGTTAACAATGAGCCAGCTCCTCATTTTACAAGTTTCATGACAAAGATAGGAAAAACCATGTAAAACTGATCCTTGGAGGAGCTGGCATTCTTATAGGCTGTTAAGAACCATTGGAGAATTGAGATGGATAGCCAGAGATTTTATACCTTTTGAAATAAAAATTACAGATTAAAGTTTTCTATATGCAAAAGAGAACAAGAAAACTGGACCTGAGGAAACAATACTGAGGAGGGCAAGACACTTTAGGTATATGAAGGATTATTTTAAAGTGCTTTCCCAAAAACTTTCAGGAAATCAAAATATTGAGGTATAATTATTTCAATCCCTTCTGACTGAAGAATATATTAAAAACATAAAAAGACAAAGCTACAGTTTGGTAAATAGATATAACTGAGGTAATTACTTGACCTACAGGCTACAAGGCAAAGGTTGTAACTGAGAAACTCCTTAGGGAAGCTAGAAAAGTAAAAATATTCACTTTTCCACAGCAGACTCATCACAATCTACAAGGTGTCAGATATGGCAGGAAGGGATAGTGTGGGGCTGCAGACTCCTTCAGCTGCCTTTCTGCTTGAGAGCTGGATTTGCCAAGACTATCTGCTGTGGCCATTTTGAGAGCGCCTAAAAATTCAATTTCCAGAATGATGAAGAGGGCAAAAGAATGCGGAAAATGAGGTAGGGAAGAGATTTTCAGTGGAAGGCTGCACAATTTCCTGTTTAATACAGTATTTTAAAGCCTCCATTCTTTTGTTGTGCTGCCAATGATGTCTCAGAATCCAAAAACCTTGCATGGATTTTAAAAATGATTTTAAGTCAGTTAAATAAATGCGTAGCTCCTGATAAGGCAGCTCATGCAGAATCATGCTGTATTTCTCCAGCAGTCTTGTTGAACTGGTGTTTTTCTCTACAAAACTCATGCTCTAACCTCCCTTGCTGACCCTTGTGCTTACCTGTGCTCTCCTATCAACCTCCTGGATCAGGACAATGTGCTTGTCCTACCCTCAGCACCTCTATTTACCCAAGGTTATCAGGGGGATATTCAGTATCTATCATCTATACAAACGTCACAAAGTCATCAGGACAAACTAAAACCTGCATTCTCTGTGAAAGGAGAAGTCTTTTGTAACTTGTATGGGATTTGTGGGTTTCCCACCCTTTGCTGCCTACCCGAAAGCATAAATCCTGGGCAACAGGCACGAGAGTCTGATGTGGAAAACAAAATCAGGGATTGCAGACCGTCATTTGTTCGCTATCCTAAATTAATCCTATGTGATAATTTTTGTGGTTCTTTCACTTCACATCACATGGGCCTGTTCTGCTCATCATCATCAGCAGCTGGACAAAGCAGTGCATTCTTCTCCTTTGTTCATGTATTGCCTTCCCACTCTTCTCTCTGTCTTTCATCTCTGCCCTCAATAGAAGGTTTTACTGTCCTTGAGAGTTTGCTGGTCCTGCCCCTTCCTTCCACACAGCCCACAGATTTCTCTGATTACATGCATGAAGAGGGAATGTTGCTGTGTTTGTGTGAGCAATGGCATATTCCCTGGATGTGCCAGTGGATCAGAGACAATGACAGTTTTAGAAATGCAGATTCTTTTTAATAATGAAAGCCAGGTTTTTCTCTAGAGCAGTGTATTCAAATTGATGGTGTTGCAATGGCAATAGTGAGTCTAGAAGACTCTGCTCCCTTACCTCATGTGAGACAGTACCAAGGAGTGGTTTGACCCTCTGAGGATGTGCAGAGTGCCCAGAGAGGTGTTAGCCAAGATGATGGTGGTGAGGCCTTCAGATGAGGTTGGATCCCAGCAGGCAAGTGTGCACAGGGCTATTTTCAAAGTCCTTCACCCTGCCTTGTTTTAACCCCTGACAAAGGGTCATGGCACTGCCCAGTGGGTTCTCATTCGTGTACTGGCTTTCACAGAGAGTTTAATGATCAGCAGATGATTGTTGTATCTGGGCTTGGAAGGTGCTGCCTTGGACTGTGACGTTCCTGTTAGGCTGCATCCCCTGATTATGATGATTATTTTCAGCAGCTTTATTGCATCGATGATAAACACAGACATTCTTCTTACAAACAACAAGAAACTTTGAACCTTTTAAACACTCCCTGAACTGTGGAGAACTCGTTAAGCTGGATAACATCCAGGAAGGAAGCAAAGTGCAAAGTGCTGCTAGCCTTGCATTACTCACAGGTCCATGCAAGTGGCCTCTGAGCAATGTTCCTGGTCCACCAGGGACCAGTGAGGGGTGCCCTGAAGGAAGGGGCACCTTCTTCTTTGGTCATGGTGGGAATTTGTTCCTGCCAACCCCAGGAAAAGAGGACCTTTGGGTCTTTGACAAATGTTTCTTGCTGATTGTGTGTGATTCTTCTTCTCTCCCTGACTCACTTCTCCTTCCCTCTCCTTTCCTCCAAGGCTGGAAGTTGATTTCATTCAGCCTTTACTCTTCTGACCAGAGATTTTGAGGTCTATAAGAGTTTTGAGACTATTTCCTCCCCTGCCTGTTCTTTCTTCTGCTTACCCAGTCTCTTGGTGGGGATAGAAATACAGGGAACCTCTCAAGACGAAGGTGAAAAAGAAAGCTGTGATTGGATTTCCAGTGCTAGCAAGAAGGAAATGCTCACTTCTCTCTCTTACACTTCCTTCTCCCAAGATGCTTTTAAAAATAGGAAGGATCTCAAATTGATGTCAAACCCCTCTTTCTTGAGTTGCTCTGCAGATCACAGCAGCTGAGCATCACATTCAGCACCCAGAAAGAGACAAGAAGCCCATGAACACTTTTGGGGTTCGTGATTTGTGTCTCATCACTCCTGGGGCACTGTTGAAAGATTGTGCCTGTGAGCCATGTACTGAGTGTGCTGGGCCATGATTACAGGAATGGGGCAGGAGGTTGTGCTAAAATTATCAGAGGCAGTGGAGCCCTTGGTAGCTGTGTAGCATCTGCAAACACCAACACCCTACAGAGTTAATTCAGACTCTCTTGGTGTCACAAGAGGCTCTAAACTCTAATGATAGTGACCAAAGGAACTTACTGCAGAAATATGAGAAGGTCTCAATTTTTTATAAACATAAGCAAGGCTATATTTCCTAGGGAAATAATTATTAAATAAATAATATAGGTATATTAAATAGAAAATGTAAATTATGTATTTATTGCAGAATGTTTTGCTCTGGAAAACAGGAAGGACACTTGTTACTAGAATATCCTTGAGAGGAGGAAGTCTTTCACAAGCCAAGGAAAAAAAGACCTCCATGAAACAACATTTTTTCCTTTCTCTTCCCTCCAGCCCTATCCAAATACCGTGTGAAAGTCATTTGTCTTGGACTTGGGAGGTTTGCTTACAAAAAAAAGCACTTCTTTTTCTGCAGAGCTTAACTACAAGTTTGCTCCTTGAAACCAGACAAAGTCACTGGTTAGTCAATGCCTGGCTTGAACAGAATAATTTGAATTCCTATCTACGTAGTATTTTAAGCTCAGGTATTGGTTTCACTATATTTCTGTTTGTGCTAGCAATGAATTGATTTTTTTACTCTACTAGTTATTTTAAAAGACCCAAACCTCTCCCTTGCTGCCAAACCAGGATGGTTATTAAAGGATTCTAATATTCTTTCATTTTATTGCCAGAACTGCTTTTAGAATAAACTGACTATGTGAAAAGTAATTTCTTTATGTCCTTACTCTACACTTCAAGAAGTGTAGAGCATGAGGAGATAAGACCTTGGACACCCAAAAGAAAGAAAAAATGTTCTCTAGAACAATTCTATTCTGAAGGAAACCTCTCTTGTCTTATCCAAGTGTAGTCGCAGGCTTTTGGGATCTCAGAGAGCACCTGGTTCCTTGCAGGCTCCCCGTCCATTCTTAGTGCATTTACTGGGTATAAATAAGGTTTGTTTTTCTGATTTTAATAGATATTTTCTGTTGCCATCAAGTTGGTGGAGAAGCCCCTGCCAAAAGTAGCAAGGAGCTTCCTATCAGAGGGAAGCCTGAGCTTTAGGAGTTGCAAGGGAAGGGAGGACACACTGCTTGGAATTGTCCTTGGGACCCCCCTTGGGTGGGGTTCTTCTGACTAGGATTGGTGGCCAGCCTTTGACAGTCAGTGAAGCTCTTGGCAACACAGGTAGAGAAGCCTTGAGTCAAAGGAATATTGTACTGAAATAAATGCCAAAAGTGCCATGGGCAAGAGCTTTCAGGGCACTGTTTGTTTTCCTGCCCTGGGGAGGCAGGGAGGGGATCAGGTGTTTGCAACCTGGGCAGGAGCAGTGACAGTCAGAGCTGGATCTTGGGAAAACCTTGGTGAAATAATGAGCAGAGCTGATCAGTGTGAGCATGTGGCTTCTGCAGGTTGGTTGCTGCTTCTCTTTTCCTTAGGTGCAAGCTTTTAATTATAAGCTGGGCTTTTCTTTCACCAATCTAAGTGAAGCCACCATACTCAGAAAGTCATAGCAAATCAGTCTCTTCACAAATGGAGATTTTTATGCATAGAAGTAAACTCATAAAATTGTGTGTGAGAGAGTAAAGCAATGCCACTCTTGGGTTCTGGAGCTTGCTTTTGAAAAGACAGCAGGCCAGTGTTTTGTCCTCTCTAAATTCTTCCCATCCAGATAACATGGACCAAAAAGGCAAAAGCAAAGATACAGTGTTCACAGCTCATGGGCTTCTCCCATTGTGCATTTTTTCTGCTGTCTTTCCTGGAGGGCTTAAATTTTCTCAGTGACAGCCAGAGCAAGAAGTGCCAAGGAGAGTGAGCAGGACTGGGAGTGCAGCAAGGTCTACTTGTCATTCCTGGGGTAGATGCATTTCAGGGAGCAGGCTGAGAAAGTTTAGCCTGATTTAGGTGGTCAAGAGGGATCTGGCTTAGTTTTGCAAGGCAGGAAAAGGGGATGCATTTCCCAGCACCAGGTTATGCAAACCACTGAGGTGGAGGTGGGAGGGAGCAGGCTGGCTGCAAGTCATTTTGTATCTGCATGGAAATGGAATTCAAAACATTCCCTCTAGAGTGGTATCCAATACCAAAATTGGATTTGGGAACTCAGAGTACATGAATATTTGTGCTGTCAATAAGAGTTATCTGTATACAGAACCCTTTCCTTGTCTGCTTTCTCTACCATGCTTCCTTCTTAATTCATTTTCAGTCTTTAATGTACTGTTGTGTAGCATCCTCTCCCATTAGGCCCTGTAATGTGCTCCGATTGCCTTCAGCTTGACTGCACTTAATAGCCAGCGTAAATAGAACTTAGTGTAGCATGCACTAACATCTCTATCCATTGTCCAGAGATTAAATACATGCCACAAATGGTTTACGCATCATCAGCCTCGAGCCCTCGTTTCATAGCTCCCAACCAAAAGAGGATATTAAATTAATTTGCAGGTTGCTTTAGCAAGGCCTAACAAAAAGAGGGAGGGGGGGGAATCCTGAGGGTCACTCTGCATGTAATATCCATCAATCAAAAAAGAGGGGTGGAAAATGATAATAGCAGGTCGTTATAAGGGGACAGGTGCACACATGTTTAGCTCTATCTCCAGTTCAGGTCAAAGCTTAATGGTGTTAACGGGGAGGAATGCAGGCTATGTGAGCAGTGTGGATGTGTGAGGAAGAGGCAAAAGGGCAGCTCTGTGACAGGACACCACTGCCTCTTCCACATCTTCATGCTTAACCCTTTACTCTGCCTGGGCAAGAACTGTTGGGTAACACTGAGCTGGTGAGAGGGGAAGGAAAGGAGCAAAGCAGAGATCTCCATCTCTTCTCCTGCAGCAGCTTGTACCATTCAAAGTCAGGAAGGAGGCAGGATTGGTGTAGGGCAGTGAAAATGAAATTGAAAAAGTGCAGATTGAAAGTGCCAGAGTGCAGATTGGCAGAACCTGGGTGCACTGTTATCATGGGCAGGGTTTTGTCAAGCAGCAGGAAATGTGAATGCTCCTGATTGAAAGGCAAAAAGGAGACCTGTGTTCAGCAGGGAACATGGGCTAACAGATGAGCAGTGATCTTTGCAGGGCCAAGGCTGAGAGAACTGGGGAAACAATGGCAAAGCCACAACTCATCTACTGAAACAAGAACTGTGACTGAAGTAGTGAAATATATTTAAAGTGAGCGAGGCTGACAAAGTTGAGGGGGTAGGACTTGTTATTATGAAAGGAAGGAACCACATGAAAGTGGAGTGCACACAGACACTGTGCCAGCCCTACTTGTCAGGCTGTACTTTTTACTCAGTGATTGGGACAGAAATGAGAAAGCTTCAGTCACACTTGTGGGTTCCAATAAACAACTGGGAAGACACACTTCAGTTTAAAGCACCAAACTAAAAATTAGGCTGCCTACTTTGTGGCTATGGAAAGTAATGCCACCCAGGTATGCAAATCTTTTCTCTTTGTTTCAAGTTTGATAGCAATCCCCAGAGGTGAAGGAAAATATCAGTGATTATCACCATGATTTAGATGCCAGCATCAGGATTTTGCAAGGTCTTGTTGATGAATAATAAATCACCACATCACTTCTGGAGTGATGTGGCTCAGTGCCACATTCCCTTGCTTTCTGGGGAAGTGTGTTTTCAGGTGCTGCATTCTGTAGTCTTCATGAGGAAATGATCCAAATCCTCCCCCAAGCCCACAATAACACACTTTGACTGACATGGATCATTTTTCTGAGGCTCACAGCAAGTACCATCCATACCCTGAGAAATGATATACTGGGAACTAGAATAATTAAGTAAGGAAATACCCTTTACCATAAGAGTTTAAATGCCCAAGGACTGCTGTCACAGAAATCATGTACTTACAGTCTGTCAGCTGATATTTTAAATGCTGTTATTCTATGCCAATTTTCCCAGGCTGGAGCCATGGAAGTGAAGAAAGGCAAAGCAACACTGCATGTCAGCAAGGGTTCAGCAGAGGTTGTAAGAAAGAAAATTGCTAGTTAAGATATAAATAAGAAGCCAATTTCAAGCTATGTCTAAGATTAGTTTGGATACATTTGGGAAGGAAAAAAAAATAATAAAAACCAGTAATTTGGGGAGCAGGAGGATCTTTTCTGGAAAGTGTTCTTGATGGAGTGGCCCACACAAAAACAGAGGTGCCATTTTCCTAAAGTCTTGGTGGGCTCTGGCTGCCCCATGGTGAGCCCAAGACTTGCTTTCAGATGTGGTGGTCTGCATCCTCTCATGCTCCATTTCACCCCCAACCCCATTTTTTCCACTTCTCGCTAGTAAACAGCAGAAGCTGCTTGTCTTGGGGCTGAATGGATGGGGAAAGACAGGAATTTAATTGGGACCTGCTACAGAACAACTTCAGCCAGCTCCTGCTCCAATTTTCCCACCAAGCAGATGCTCAATCCACGTGCTCGTGGGAGTGAGGGCCAGGGAAGGGAGAGGGAGGCAAGAGGGAAGAGCCTGATGGGGCTGGGCTGCGCCGTGTGCTCCAGAACAATAGATGATCACTCTTAATTATGGCAGCCTGAATGAGCATCGCTCTGCCGGCCCCTTTCCTCGTGCTATCTGATCAATACAGCCTTAATTGCCGAAGAAAGGCAGGATCGTACACAATCACAGCACAATGGTTTAATCACTTGGACGCTTAAAGTTAATTTCAGGCAGTTCATTTCTCATTGCCTCTCACTCTGTCAGGCATGGCTTGTCTCCTTGCACACACAGGTGCACGTGTGCTCGCAGCTAAAGGTGGGTTATTAATAGCTTTTAGCAAGATTATTTGAGCTAATTGAAAATGTGGGAAATGTTATTATCATGCATAAGCTTAAAAGGGTTTTTCTTTTTGAAGGGGGTGTGCTGAAAGCATTTATTGAGACACTTCTTGGGGGAAGAATTAAAAAGCTCTTCTTTCCTGGGTCATCTCCTCCACTGCTTTCATGCTGACCTGTCCAGACACTGGGCATCCTTAGGTTAGTGATCAGGTGGTGCAGCAGGATTGGAACCTCAGGAAGATCTGGAGTGGGAATTCACCTGTCCTTTCCACAGCACCCAATCCTCTCCAGCCTTTGGGGATCTTCAGGCATGTGGGCTGTGTCTCTGCAGGGTTGTTTTTGTGGCTGGCAGAGCGTGGCCACTTGAGAAGGTGATGAGATCCAGTGTGATCCTTGGCTTGAAATAAGGGCACATCTGGCCCACCATCTGCAGAATTTCTGCTGTTTCAGATGTGCAGATTTTGCTTGGATCACATTTTTTAGATGAGGGTCTGCTGCAGCACCTTAATCCAGTTTTGAAAATTGTCCAAAAGATCCAGCTGGAAGCATCAAGTTTGGGAGCTGTGAGATGCTGGCCATGAGAGGGAAATTTGGGTTTACCTTCCTCCTCAGCAGAGCTGAACATCACCACAGCAATAGTACAGGCTTTTCAAAAGCCTCTTGTGATGCTGAGTGCAGTTTCTGACCTTCACTTTGAGACTCCTGGATCAACCCCTCTCCTTCTCTTCTCCCTCCCACCCCAGACAGAAATTGAAGCACCAAACCTGACTGCTGTTTTTGTGAACTCTTTGAACTCTGCTGACTTGTTGCTGCCTGAGAAAACCTAGATCCAGAAAATACAGATAGAAATGAGTTTTGACACAGAGATACTTGGTCCAGTGGAGCTCTCAGGCATCACTTTGGCTGGTGAGTGAGCCCAGGCATCTTTAATCTTGGCTGACAATGAATCCATCACAGAGAGGGGCTGTGCCTCGCTGGGTGCCTGTGCTGCATTAAGGAGAATTCTCACCCCTACCTGGGCACTGAGCACTGGGAAATCTGATCTCACAGGATCCAGGACACCAAGGAATATCTGCGAAAACACACTTGCTCTGCATGGTAACCAGTGCCATACAAGTAAAGGGGCTGATGAAAGGTGGACAGAGCTTTTCAGAGCTGTAAGAAAGTCATCCTTGGGCAACAAAAATATTCTGTGAAGCACATTGCTGCTGATGGGATGGGATGGAAAGAAAAGTTGCTTGAAAATTTATCTCACAGCCGTTTTAGTTACCTCCAACTTTGTTCTATATTGGACTATTGCCTACTGGGACAAAGCTTGGAGGCAGCCAGAAGTTTCTACTGAATGCTGGTCAGATAAGGATGAAATTCACAGGCTACCCTGACATTTTTTTTCCTCCCAGAAAATAATTTCCAGGATAAAAACGGTATCCTGTGTTTTTGTTATTATTTTCTGGCTACTGCATATCTGAAATGCCAGACTTAGTTGCAGCTCTCTCTATGTCCTGCAGATCATTTTTCCATGAAGAATAGCAGGCAATGTTAGAAATTTGATAAGAGTGGCTTTCTCCTTTGATAAGTTCCTGCCCAAAATCTTAGGCAGAAGATGAGGAATTCAGCATGAGGGATACAGACCAAGAGAAAGGACCTGACAGAAGCACAGTCACTCCCTTTGTTGCAATGCTTTAGGCTAACCATTATTCACAGCCCTTTCCTCATATTGCATCTTTCATGATTTGCTTAAGCGATTTTAAATTGCTTTTGTGATTTCATTTAGCAGAGACCACAATAAAAGTGACCCTTGAGTTTATGAAATGAAACAGCCTGCACAAAGGGACCGAGGGCCTCAGCAGCGTGTGGGGTGACAGTTTCTGTGCTGCATGGGGTGTGTTTGCCTGGGACAAAGGGATGATAAAGGGCTTGCAATGAAATGCTGCAAGTGAGGAACATTTCTACCAGTGGCTGCCCAAAGCAGCTGGTGTGAAACCAATGCTGACCAGCCCTTTGCTTGTGCAAATGAAAGGAAGAACTTTGCCAGACAGTCCAGAACATGCTCACCATCCAGATTTTTTTGTTAAAAATAAGGTTTTTGGTTTTTTTTGTTCCCCCCTCAATGTTTTCTTTGATGATTGATGCAGCAGGCAAATCACACTGGAGAGTCAACTGCATTCACTGAGAGTTTTTTCAGCAGACATCTTCAGCAGAGGAGCTCCTTTAGGAAAATGTCCAGGGCTCCGAGCTTATGGCCAGGAGGAAAGCTGGATCTCACTTTCCAGATGCTGTCCAAGGTGTTATCTCTTGTACCTCACCCTGCCCCGAGGTGGTTTGGAGCAGTGCTGGGATTAGGTGTTTGATGTAACACTACGAGTCAGTAGAGATCCTTGGGTATGAGAAGGGAGGTGGAAAGAGGAAAACATTTCCTTTGTCCCTGCAAAATCTTCTCAGAGAAAGACAAAAACTGTCTTTGGAGCTCACTTTCCAGTCTCTATTTTTTGTTGTATCCAGTGCCCAGCTATTTGGGAAGTTCCAGCCCCCTTACCCCAACACCCTGCCTGTGCCTCCCCAAACCCTTTAGCCTGTTCCAGTGATCCCTCTTGACACCACCGTGATGTTTTTGACTGCCCAGAAATACAGCTGAGCCTCTCCAGAGCTGAATAAGGCACAAATGAAACAAGCATCAGCAAAGTTGGTGCATTTTGACACAGCTGCTTTGCTGGGCTGCCCTCAGCTGTGCCAGGGAGCAAATCAGCTCTTGGTAGCACTGCAAGGGAGGAATCTCAAATCTGACCTCTGCTTTTTTTTTTTTTTTCTGGGAGTGGTTTCCAATCTCTGAGACAAAAAGTTAAGCAGAACATATAGAGGAAATGATTAAAAAAGTGACCTAATTTCATGCTTTTTGGCTGCTCTTTACTGTAGTTGACAAGTGGTCTGGTGATCTTAGACAGCTCCCAGGGGGATGAAGGACAGGATTGGAATAACTTTGTTGGTGACACTTCATTTAAGGTATTACTCCCACTTCCCTCCACTTTGCAGGGAAGTCATGTCTGGAAAGCCCTCGGGAAGAGGCTGCTTGCAGCCCTCCCTGCTTGTGTCCCTGTGGAAAACACCACAGCCAGGGAAAGGCAGGATAGATTTTATTCCAGCTGTGGAGCACCTTGTGTTTTAGCAGGAGCCAGAGGCTGTGCTGTCATGGTGCAGCCTGGCTTTTTTCTGCTCTGAGCTTCTCTGGGGATGAGTTCAATGTATATTTGCAAAAAGAACAGCCTCCCTTCCTCTGTGCTCCCCAAGAAAAACTGTAAAAAAAAGCCCAATAACCCCAGAGTAAAGTTTTTTTTTTTAGAGGAAGGAAGGAGAAGGCAATGGGAAGCTGAGGCACTGGGGGAAATCTGATTTTGAGATATTTGTCGCTGTGGTGGCACAATTTCCTCTGATGCAGCTGTGTAATGAGTTCACATCTGTTAATGCCACATGTTGCTCTGCCTTGCACAGATGCAAAGTCTCAATTTTTCTAATTAGCAACAACATGAAGTATATCTTAATTTTCTGTCCCCCTTCCCTCTAATAAACGTGATATTAACAAGGTTACGTGCCTGCTTTCACGGGGTTTAATCGAATGAAGAGTGAGATTGGGTTAGATCACACTGTTCTCCTTAGGTGGGGTCTGCCCAGCCACAGAGACATCCATTTATTACAGTAAGCAGAAAGCACAGGACAGGGGATGGGAGTACACCCCCCTCCCCTTTTTTGCAGCTGTATCAGTCACAACCACTGTTACCTGTGTATGTGATCCTTCAAGCCTCTCTGGACCACACTGCATGTTTGTGTTGTACATGAGTGCCCAGGAAGGCCTGTAACACCAGCTCTGCCCAGAGACCCAGCTGCATTTCTGGTCTGAGGGGATGGGGGACACAGCCCAGGTCCAGGCAGGACAGGAGCAGGAGATGCTGGAGGCTCCCAAAGCCATGAGAAGCTGCAAACCAGCTGAACCTGCAGAGAACAAAAAGGGACAGCCCTGTACCTCCTCATGCCATGGGTGCTCAGTGGCATCTCCGGTGAGACTGAGCGACTTCACCCACTCCTGGCTGCACAAATGCTCAGCTGGGGCTGTTGGGGACCCTGAGAGCACAAGCTGGGGGGCTTTGCCTGTGGTCCCTGTGGCAGTGATCAGAGCAGGACAGGGACTAGTGTGGGTGGAGCTCTCCCTGAGCAGGATCCAGCCCTCCCTGGACAGCCTGCATTCATATTCCACCTGACTCTGCTGGGAGAAATCCATGGGGACCCCAACAGCAATTACTTGTGTGATTTAATTGGCATTATCATTTTACTGGCTTGACAGAGATAAATCGCCCTATTGGGTAAGGCTGCAACTGTGACAGCAAAAGCAGAAGGAAAGACTTTCTCCTTCTCTCTGAAACAGGAGATGACTACCAGTGTATCTTAATAATTAGTGCTGTTATAATTAATCGGGCTATTTGAGAGTCAATCTAACAAACAAATGGAGGGCTTGATTGTTCAGTAATTGACAATTTGTTTCCAATATGGTATCACTCGCTTCTGCTTGTGCAAAGAAGCAAAAAGACACAAAGCTGAGATTACTGGAGGGCTGGGGCTTGGCCACAGTGAGGACAAGTGTGTGAGAGAGCATGAAGGAAAGGAGTGTTCCCAGACACTGAATGTCCCAGGGACCCATTTGTCTTGGAAATACACACACACACACACAGAGTTATGATTCCTTCTGTTTCCCTGCTTTTCAAACAGTTGCAGCCAGCTGTCACTGCCTGTGTGGGTAGTTTTACGGAAAAGCAGAGTTTTCAGACCTTGGCCTTTTCATACAATTTCCACCCTGGTTATATTCCTGGATCAGCTCTCTCCAGGCTGTATTCTTTCCTTGCCTTGTCTCAATCTCCTCTTTCTCTTTGACTTACCCTCTGCTCTACAGTGCCATGGGTGCTCTGGAACCTGCACTAAGTTGATTGTTGATGTTTTGGATGGAAGGACGACGTGCAGCCACGTCAAAGAGGCTGTGGATGTGCTGGGCACTGCTGCACTGGGCTGTTGCTGTATGGATGCAAACCTGACCGTGTGTGGTGCTCCCATTCCTGTCTCCAAAGAAAGCAAAATACAACACGAGAGTGGGCAAACCATTTTTTAAAAATTATTTCCATTATTTAAGGGAGGGAAGAAAGATACGGATATTTTGCTGGTAAAATGTCTCTGTGCTGGTACCAGCTTTTGCAAAATGGTTTAGAGTCTGCTGTTCTCTGTTAGATTCCCTCCTGTATCTGCATGAGAGCTTTTTTCTTTCTTTCTTTCACTTAAGACCAAATACATCTGGATCCTCAGTGTTTCAGTCCTCCTACAGCACATGCTCAACTCCCATGGGCTTCTGAACTTCTGTTGGTGCTGGCCTGGAGGATGCTTTGGATCACATTAAAAAGGAGCAATAATCATGGCTGAGGAGACCCTGCAGGGAATTCCAAACTCTCACAGTTCTCTGGAATTTGCCTTGGCCACCAAATGTGTATGGATGGATATGTGTATGGCGAATATAATTTTGGGGATGGCTTTTGCTCCCAATGCAATTCCTCCCTGTTGCAGCAGAATTGTTGCTGCACCCAGAGAGGCTGTGAACAGCTCTGTCAAGTGGCAGTGCTTCTCCCCCGACCCAGTTTAAATGAGATATGAATAATTGATTTGCCTCCTGAATAATTAATTGGATATTCAATAATGAAAGTAATTGTTTGGCTCATTCCCCCATTGATAATCAAGCTAATCTTCCCCTTCAATATGTGGGCCATACAGATATGTAAAGCAGTGAGACAGTTTATAGGCCGATAATGCAGCTAATGTGCTCAGTGCGGGGTCACCTTGTCCAAATATTCCAGCAGCTCCCAGGGCTGCTCTCTGCTGGGTTATCCACTGCACAGCCAAGCTGTGTGCAGCAAGGGTTTGTTTTTTTTCCTCCTCATTCTGATTGCTGAACATCTCCCACCAGGGAGGAGTCTTCTTTTACAGTTTAAACAAAAATCGTCAGACGCCGCTTGCTCCAATTAAGGCTTCCAAGGAGGTTTGTTCTTGCTCCAGTCAATAGTGCACAGATTAAAGGGAGCAAGCAGTGCTCTGAACTCACGGGGCTGCTCTCTTCTGCAGGAATTAGAGCTCAGCTCCACAGAGAGGCTCCAGAGCTTTCCTTTGCCACCAGCCCTTTCGAAATCAAAATCAAACCAAAAGGCGTTAATGCTGAGTTTGCAGCTGCTGCATTTAGGGTTTTTTGAGTTTCTAATGTTGCAAGTCCCATGAAGCCTGGAGGTCCGAGCTGACACTGCTGCAGCCCAAAGTAGGTGTGCCCTCTGGAGAGGAGCTCAGCCCTGACAGTGGGGTGGGAGTGGCTGACACAGTCCCAGGTTGTCCCAGAGGCACTTTGGGGATGTCCACCTGAGGTGCCCCCATGCACTGGGCAGAGTTACCAGATCTGCTTTGGGGACCTGGGGCTGAACCACCACATAGCATCAAAAATCAATGAAGTGAGCAGACGTCCACATTTCTGGGGCCTGAGTCAGATGCTGGAGGGTTTCAGTACTTGCAGTTACAAACTGTAACCCCAGACAACCTTGCCTGCATGCCCTCATGTTCCACCAGACCTGTGCTTCCTGCACATTCCTACTGGGCCTCAGAAAAGCTTGAGGTCCTGGCAAGTGATGCAAGTCACAGAGCGTGGAAGATGTTTGCAGGTGGTGCTGCCCCAGAGATGCCAGTACTAACAGGTAAATAAATCCCCTGCCACTGTTGTAGGCTTGTCCTGGTGGAGAGGGCATTCAGGAATCTGCTATGAGCTCCAGGGTTTCACCTTGGGCTTATTTCTAACGAAATTGAGAGCTGAGAGAAGCCTGTTCTCACCACATGGTGTATTCAAAGAGTGGCTGCTCTAATGACAGAATTTATCCACCTCACTGGGGCAGATAAGCATAAAAAGCATCTCGAGATACCATGCACAGTGAAGGTGAAGCCTGGGACAGTCTGGAGTGAGGAGGAGAGGGAGTTGTGCTGCTCTTGGTCTTGAGATACCTCCTGGGTGACCAATCTCCCGCCCTCCCTGGGCTCTGTGACTGACCCGTGCCCTGCAGAGAGGTAACTCAGAAGGTCTCAGACTCTGCCCTGGGTTTCTGCTGGCTCTCTGTAGATGTTCTGAGTGGAAGTTTCCTATGTGAGGCTTTTGCAGTAGCTGGGGCATGATTAGGAACTTTCAAGCATCTTTGATTGTGTCCTTGAGCCCCTGCTCTGAAGGCAGAGTTCCACTGGGGTGGGCATTCCCAGCAAGGATTCCTTAAGCCTGGAGCACAGGGGATTTATCTCGTTGTACAAACCCACACTTGCTGAGGTTCAGCTCCTGAGGTGTCTGTCTGGAGGGCAGGAGATGAAGATGTCGTTTGGGAATATCAAAACACTCCAGAATATTATGTTTTGCCATTAGGTTCAGACCTCCAGGACAGTGAGCAGCCCTTGAGGCAGGGAGAGCTACATGTGACTGGTGCATCTGACACTGATGCTTCAGCTCCTGGGTCCCTCCTTCTCCTGGCAGCAGCAGTGAGCAGAAACAGTCACCTGGAGATTGATGCATTATAAATGTTCATGCAGGAACCATTTAAAACAAGCAAGGAAAGCAGCAAAGTGCTCCTGGAGAAAGATCTACATGAGATGACAGTGCAGTCTGGGAAACCCTCCTCTGCAAAAGCTACTTGAATTTAGATGCTTTTCATTTAAATACTTCTCATTTTAACCAGTTTAATTTCTTTACGAGGGCTTTAATTTGAAAAAGTGGCAGAGCCGACAGGGCTTGGAAAGATTCGTCTTCAGCCAATTTACTGTGCAGCAGATTTATCATTTCATCAGCAATTTAAGCAGAGACACTTGATCGTGCATTCATTCATACCACTGAGAGCTGCTGGGTTGTGGGTTACTTGTGGAAAGTGTGAAGACAGACCAACAGGGAAGAGGCAATGCCATGAGTGTTCCTAAGAAACCTCTGCAAAGGTGACTCTCTGGGGAGAGGGGAAAATGGCAGGAGCCCATCAGTGGGGTAAAACCAATAAAACTCAACTTCCTTCAAAGCTTTTTCTCATCACGGGCTAATTTACTGTGAAGATGGCAGCACCACCCTTCCCTTCCCCTCCCTTCTCCAGGCTATTAAGGGGTTTGTGAGGGGTTCCCAAGATCAAAGCTCCCTTGGCGATTTAATTGATGTGCAGCTGCTGCCTGTGAGTGGGGCTCTGGGGAGGGAAGGGGAGCACGGGGACACACCACAGCCCCACCAGAAGAAACACTGCAGAAAGCCACCCGCCTGGGCCGGCAATCTCAGCATTATTTATGCACACACATAAAGGGTTCCATGCATCCCGCTGAAATCTCCGTTATTTGTCAATGAGCTCCCCCCTCCCGCTCTGCCTCAGCTAACATTTACAGTAAATCTGTTACACTGACCATTAAATCTGGAGCTGCCCTGAGCGATAGTTTCAATGGGTGTGTTGACAGCCCGAGTGTTAATAATGATGCAAACACTAACCTGTTTATTGATTTGCTTTTTGTACCCTTCATTCTAGCTCCCTCCTTCTCACTCTCGGAGGAGAAATCCTAGAATTAGTAATCAGGTGACAGCTCAGAGCCCCCGTCTGTTCCCAGCAGTGTCATCCAACCCAAACTCCCGGAGATAAATTACAGGTGCCGTATTCTGCCTCTGCCAGCCATTCAATATACTGTTACTCAATGCAAGATGTAGTATTTGTCACTGGTGCCAGCAGACAGGAGGGGAAAAAAAAAGAAACATTAACAGAGACATGAAAAGCTTTTAACTTTGACAAGAGAAGCATAGGGAAGTTTTACATTTAGCCCCTCCATGGAAGGCCAGTGGCCATCCATTAAAGCAGCTTGTCAGACAGCGGGTGTGGTAGAATGGAGCTGGGAGCAGGATGCTGAGAGGAAACCTGATGTGCTCATGGTGCTTCCTCCTCCTGCTGCCAGGTGGGTGCCTGCCTTCAACACTCAGGAGTGTGGAATGGGTGAAAAGCTTTTTGGGTTCCTACTGTGTCTATTCATGAGCCTCCTTGAAGCTGAAATGGAGGTGGGTTCAGAGAAGGGGTGCAAAGAGCAGTTTTGATTCACACCCCTGGGGGCCTGTTCAGAGAGTGGGGACACAAGGTGAGCAGTGACACAGCCCCAAGAGCTGGCCCTGCTTGTCCTCTGCTGAGAAGCAGCTCAGCCAGCTTATGTGCCTCTAAAACATTGGCCCCAAAGCAATCCCATCTGAGCTACCTGGCAAGGTTCTCCAGGTTGTAAAGTGGGAGGAGCTGTGCAAACAGAGCCCAAGCAGGAGCCAGGAGCTCCCACCTGCAGGGGGTCAGTCCTACACTGAGCTGGGAGCTGCAGACGCTCTCCCGGTGACAGGCTCGGGGGACATCCAGCACCAGAGAGCACAGCTTTGCTGATGGGCCGCACAGGCTTGTGAGAGAAGAAGCTGGACTTAAAGGAAAGCTCGACTTCATGTTCCACATCTTGCAATGCTTTTTGACCTATGGTTTTTATGGTCAGGAGAGAAACCTGCCAGTAAATAAGCAGAATTTATAAACCCTGCAGGGGCTCTGATATATTCCCCAGGAGCGGGGGCCCCAAAGGCTTTCAGTGGCATTTATGAGCTTCACTCAGTTGTCAGACCCCTCAGCTCCTTTTATTTCTGCTAAGTTTATAAGCTCTGAAAGAGCAGTTTGCAGTGTTTATTAACTGCACTGCAGAGCTGAAGAAAAGCAGCTGATCCAAAAGAAACACAATTCTACCTGTACCCCTTAAACATGGCTCAAATCAAAGCTCCCCATTCACTGTGTTTTATCCTATTCTAATATGCACCCATCACCAAACAGATGGCTGTGTGTTATTATGGATAATAAAATTACACCAGTGGTAAAAATCTTCATAGATGCCTTAGTTCATTAGGAGGAACCTGAACGGAACATAACAACCAACCACTAAAAAATGGGAGTTTGTCAAGCCTTAAATATTAGTATCTATGTGAATATGTAACTATGTCCACGAGGAGAAGCTAAAATCCAATGGGGGTCAGTGAAAATGAAATATGTGTAAAAAAATTGTATCATGCATGTTTCAACAGGACTACTGTTTTTTAAATAAAGGTCCAGCTCTGGGAAACACAGAGTTTCCCAGGGACAAGGGAACCTGTGGTGGCAGCCAGCAGTTTGGTGAAAAAGGGTTTAGTGCTGTAGTACATGGAAGTAGCCTCAGGACAGCAGGATCAGCCACTGGCTTTGACATATATAAAATAACTGTGCTCACATTATAAATCCCAGGGTATTTTAGACTACTTGGTATGTCTGCAGTGATTCTGAGGAAAACAGAGCTCTTTCCACAGTGGAATGGACATGCAGGTTTAGTGCAGCTATTGGTGCAGAACAAAGCAGTGACAGATTCCTTTTCCCGATTTCAATAAATCAAAAGGATGGAATGCTGTCTGCAAGATCAAGCAAAGGTTTAGCATTAAGGATTCCCATATAAGATTTCTGGACCCCTTGTTTATTAAAGCTTTTCAATATTTTGTTTTCCATTTCTTTTCACTTTTCCTCCTAGTAGGACAATATGCTAAATTTTGTTCATCGTGTTTCCAAAATTGTAGAGTTGATCATATTTGGGCTGGGCAGTTGTGAAGGAGGATCTAACATTTCTGGTTTAATTAAACATGTAGATGTTATTGGACCCCACCTTTTGAATGTGGATAAGAGTTAAAGTCCTTGACTTGGCTGAGCAGTGTTTTCTGTGTAGGAGCTGTTTGGAGTTCTCCAGTTAGTAACAAAAGTCCTGTGAATTTAACAGAACAGAGGCAAAGGAAGAAGAAACAGGCCAGAAGCTGGGGACTGAGTGTGCTGGGAGGAATGTTGAAATAACAGGGGTATTTGTAGACAGAACTACTAGAAGTGGGAAAAGCACAGAAAAAAAAGCAAAGCCCAAGAGGAAGAGAAAGCACATGAAATTAGTGGAAAGGAGAACAAAGCCTCATCCTGTGAGACACGGGAGAAGGCCAATCTTAAATAATTATAGCAACAGTTTGACTTTAAAATCAGGATGTATATTTGTTGTGGCTCGTCCAACAGTGCAAGTCTCTCCTCCTCCCTTTCTTTGCACAGATTTCCCCAGACAATTCACAGTCCTTTCCTTCCTTTATTTATGTGGTTTCATATTTCATGGCTTTTGGTTACTGTATTCCCATCATGATTTATGACCAAAGGGAAGAATTGCATCCAGGTGATGATCCAGTCCATTATCTCTAGGGAGATGCTGACCACTGTAGTGGAGCACAGAGACCTGTTGTACCACGTGATGGAGAGCAAGCAGAAAAGGAAGGCTGCCAGGTTATGAGGGAAAAGCACAATTTTTGTCATTTGGACAATAGGATGCAAAGAAAAAAGAATTCTTTTACCTATTTTTCGTCTTCCTGAATGGGATGTATTATTAAAAAAAAAAAAAAGGAGACCAAATATTCAATGTGCTAACACACAGCTGCCTTAGCTGAAATGACCCATTTTAAATGCATGATACAACAGGGTAAATCTGTCTCGATACCACCCTTGGCTGGGCTGGAATTTTTCTTCCACTTTTTCCTTCCAGTTTTCTGCTTTGCCATTAATAAATCAAGATTTCTTTGCCCTGCTCTGCACCTTTACAGCTTTTGCAGATCATTAATACCAAGACAGGGCTGTTAATCTCTTGGTCCCAAGGTGCATCGACCCACTTGCAGAGAGAGAGGCTGGGACACTGGTGGGACCATGCCCTTGGTCACAGAGCAGGGGGATGCACCCCAGGGCCACATTAACTCCAGAAATGTCACCGTGGGGCCTGGCCTACCCATCCTGCTCTGACAGCCACCGTTGTATTTGGGTGTGGACCTTGGGATAAATCTCAGTGTGAGGTGTTTCTGTGCCCTACTTTAGCAGTGGCTTTGCCAAGGAATATCTCCTTCTCTGCTGTTATTGAGGTCTTCTTCCCATTGCTTGGGTTTCTTATCCAATTCAGCCCTTCTATCCCTAGTGGCATGGAGAAGAGGCTAACACCCTTCCTCTGTTTTTCAGGTCTCTTCCCATCAGTGAAGGGCAGGAAGAAAGCTTGGCAATGAAAGGCAATTTCTCCTAACCCGGTGGGTGAGCACAGTGTGGTAAGAGTGCTTTTAGACAAAAAAAAATCTAATAACTTCCATATAAATTGTCCAGGAGAGAAAACTTTGTGTTTTTGACATTTGTAGCTGTTTCAGCATTTTTCTGTGCAAGATGAAAAACTTTTGCATTGAGCAAAACACAGATTTATGATCAATAAAGTGAAGTTTAACAGTTTATAGGGGCTACACATTCTTTTTTTAAAAATCTGATATTAAAAACTATTTTTTCCCTTCCAGCCATGTGAGAAAGCCTCTCTGGTGTCCGTTTCAGCATAGTAAAGCAGCTGAGGATAATCACTGGATGGGGTTTCCTGCAGGACGAGTGGCCACCCAAGCCTACCCCCTTTTACCTTCATGGAGTCATGTACAATAAGGCTCCCAGATGCCCATGAACACCTGGGTATGAACCTCGAGCTCTTGGGCTGTGCTAGCCCTGTCCTTTGGAGATTTTAGGAGCACAAGGCTTTTCCAGGTCCCTTTCTGGACCATAAAATAAACCCATTCCTAATAACTCTCCCACAAAGCTCTTCAAGTCCTCCCATAACACAAGATACAGGCAGAGAACAGGCAGCCAATGAGTCCCACAAGTGGTTTGGGAGCTGCTTGGGAGGACTGGGTATGTGTGAGATTTTATTGGCACTGCCTCATGTCAGGCTGCAAGTGCTCAGGGAGTGCTGGGCACGGCTTCTTCCCATCCCAGCTCTGATCCACAGGAGCATGGAGCAGGCAAATCTTCTGCTATTTCCCCCTTACCGCTCACCAAGAATGCTCACCTCCAGAAACATTCATGTAACAGAATCCCAGAATAGTTTGGGTTGGAAGGGACCTGAAAGCCCATCCAGTCCCACCCCTGCCATGGGCAGCGACACCTTCCTCTACCCCAGGGTGCTCCAAGCCCCGTCCAACCTGGCCTCGAGCATCCCCAGGGTTGGGGCAGCCACATCTTCCCTGGGAAGCCTGAGCCAGGGCCTCCCCACCCTGACAGGGAAGAATCTCTCCCTTATATCTAATCTGAATCCACTTTTTGTCCCTTGTGCTTTCCATGATAACAAATGTGCCAGATTCTGTTGCAGGGATGCTTAACATACTAGAAAACAGAAAAGACTCCTATTCTCCAAAGAACAGGCCCTGCAATTGATTGTTTTATATATTCTACCAGAAAATCACATCCCCAGGCTGCCTGATAAAAGCTATTTGAACTTAGCTTTTACACTGGAGTTAAGGTGTAATTTTGAGTATAAAATTATGGAGTATAAGGCCAAATCTGTTGCCATTAAAGCCAATAGGAAAGATTAGATTTACTGTAGAGCTAGAGAGATGAAATAGTTCTTGTTTCATGCTCCTGAATCCCTGATTATGCAGTCTCAGGGCTTCCTACACCTGAAGGAACATGGAAGTGCTCATGTTGCCCTTATCTCTTCAACATGTTCCTCTCTGTAAAGGACTGTCTCAACACAAGATCTACAGTGGAAAAATAGGAAAGGGTCCATTACCTGAAAAAGGCAGGGATTTAGCTTTTTATTTTTCCTTTTTCTACAGAGCATCTGACAACGCCAATAAATTTATTGAGGATGTAAATTGGACTAAATAATCCCTGGGTTCTGCATGAAGGATGGTATTGCAGCACAACCACACTGACCATGTCCCCTTTTTCCCACAATATGCCTTGAAATTTATCACCCACTTGTGAGCTTTAACCATGTAAATCCCCAGTGAATTGATGGGAGAAGAGAACCTGGCTGAGGTTTATACAGTGGGTCTTAAACCCTTTAAACTGGCAGCAGTGCTGTCCCCATAAAGCTGGACCTTGGGGAATTTATTTACACGTGGGGAGCTGGGGCATGTGGAAAATCAGACTGAAGCAAGTGGGAGCTCAGAGCTGAGCAGTGGAACTTGAGCACCGACAGCATGCCGTGATTTCTGTGGGGTACCCAGCCATTTTCACTTGATGAAATAAAATAAACTCGCTTCTTGGAAGAACTGAAAAGCAGCCATTAGAGATTTCTGTCTAAAAGCTTGCAAATTTTTGCATTTCTTCTGAGGAGGAGTTTACACTCAGAAAATTACAGGATCTACAAAGTGATGTTTTCTGAAGCAAATACTGACATTATGAGTATGTTAAGCACTTGCACTGCATATCTGAGCTGAACAGCATCTCCTGACTGACAAAGCCACCACCCGCTAAAAGCAACTGTTATAAAATTATGACTGGAGCATATATAATGTTTGTGTTTAACAAGATGACAGAAATGCCACCTTAGTAAAAACTGATTATGGTTACAGCTGAACAATTCACATCATGCAAGATTTATAATATTAAGGTTATGCAATCATCTAATCGGAGAGACAAGCCTTGAGTAATAATATGAAATGCATGTACTTCAATCTGCAGCAGTGGATTCATTGCTGTTTTCTTATTAGCTCATGCCAGCATTAGGGCTGCATTATCCATTTCACCATAGTCTAATTCAGCATTTCCATCTGAAAACATATGCACAATAAGTGATCTATGCCAAACAGGGAAATGGAGACAAAGCCATTTGAGTGACTTCATGGCTATAAAAACATACATAATCTCTATGTCTTTCAGCAATTCTCAGTAGTTTATACTACATTTCTTTGCATGAAAAGTTTTCCCAAAATAAGGGAAAAAATAGAAATTGCTCCTTCTTTTCCCTGGAGAACAATTCTTTGAGGGTGGTACCAGAGCAGGAATCCAGTCTGTGAATTTCTCATCTTGGAAGTGGGAATATCAGATCATCCTATTAGTGCTGTGCCAGCTAGCTGGGAAGTGGCAGGTGTGGCTCAGGATAGGAGAGAATTACTTGAAATGTGCATCTTCCAGCCCAGATAAAATTGGTAATATTTATATGGAAAAGGAATCTCTGTTTTTTTTTTTTTTTATAGAAGTGAAACATCTCAGATATTTTTTAAACATCAGATATTTTCATCCAACAAACAGCAGCCCTCCCCCTTCCCTGCCCCCCATCTATATCCCAATATGTGTATGTATAAACTCTAACTGGTAAATTACTGTACAGGGAATCATAGTGTAGCCCAGCTTAAAAATGTGCTATTTTGGGACTGGCTAGTTCAGGCATCATATTTCAAAGGCACATATTATAAAAGTTGACAAGTGTTTATAATGCAATAATCAGACTAATTGACTGAGATCCCTGATTAAAATGAGACTTTTCATGCAAAGCTCAGACTGAGATTCCCTTTGAGCTGAGTTAATTTTCCAGAGCCTGTGCAGACTTTGGTCCTGTGAGGTGCTGGGGTCTTGGGACATCAGGCAGTCCTGGAAGATGGGGGACTTCTCTGAACCAAAAGTGTCTGGTAATTTGTTGTTCAGATCCCTGTACCTGTAGGTGGATTCATAAGACTCCTGCAACAATCACAATTCTCAGGGAAAAAAAAAAAAGGAGTATTTCCAAGGTAAACAGAAGGCATTTGTGTGCTGGGGTCTGATTTATTATACACACTATATATAGCTGTCATTAAATGAGCAGGCTAACGTGCAACTATTCATCATGGGGGGAAATGAACAGGCTATTCTCTCCTTGCCTGGAATTGTTCATATTTCTGGAAACTAAAAGCAGTGTCTAAGAAAGGAAAGAATGCCTAAAATGCCTAAAATGCTATAAGATATTTGATTTATTCTCTTCAGGCATTACCTCTCTCTCTTCCCTGTGTCCCTGAGTATTATTCAAGTCAATCGATCTTAGAAACTATTTCTAGCAATCCCAGTTTCCCCCAAAACTCCCTGCTAAAGACCTTAATCTGCCTCTTTTTGTTGTTATTGTCATTAAAATAGGCTCAAATCAGTCGACAACTTTTGTTTTTACTTTGAAGGTGCATTTTGATCTAAGGAAAACAATCCATCTCCTCATTTGTGTTGAGCAATTCACTTATGAGTCTGCATACGGTAAACTGCAATATCCTTTAAGGTGCCAGCTAAAGCAATTCTCAGCTCTCTGTTTAGTTACACAAGAAACAAAAAATAAGTGGTGCTGCCTGACTGAAACAGCTCTCCGGGTGCTGATTCAGGGAGATGACTACAAATATTCAGATTCTTCTCAGCAACAATTAATTGCTGAAGAAAACCAGGAATAATTTTAATTAATGAATAAATATAGTTTTGAACTACTTGTGGCCACAAAACGATGCCTGATTTAATGAACTCGGAGAAATGGCTAATATAACCTAAAAATTGCAGTCAAAATGGTTGTTTCAACAGAAAACTGGAATTTAGTTAGGTTATGCCTTTCATGACAAGGCTCCCTTGCCACAGATTTGTGGTTTTCCTCACCAAAATGTGGAATGCTTCTGGCTGAAATGAAATGAAATATTTTGGTTTTCAGGACAAAAAATGTTCACTATGCTAGATTGAAAATGTAATGTTTTCTGGTACTTTTCTTATGTCCTAGTTCCCAGTTCTGGCTGTCAATTCACTTATCATTCAGTTGTGCAATTTAAATAATATTCTCTCTGGAACGAGACTGGGCCCTGTGCAGGCACTGCAGTGTTTTACATGGAGTGGGATGAGGAGCTCCCACCTCAAGGCAGGATCTCAGAGGCATCTCCATGGACCTCACCGCATCCCAGCCTCTCCAGCAGATCCCTGGAGCAGCCAGCCCAACTCAGCATGCAGAGCTGTGCTGATCACAGAAACCTGTAGGCAGGTTTCTCCCCCAAAATGAAAACTTTTTGGTGTCACCCAGCCAGGGAGAGGTGGGGGGGCATTACACTCCAGGCACAGGCAGCACCATGAACGATTAACTCTGGTTTTTCCTGCCAGCCCTGTCCTACACCCACTGTCAGCTTTAAGGCTTTGGAGTTGTTTTTGTCTTTTCCAGCTTGGGGAGGCTGAGGGAGAGGAAGGAGGGGGACAAGGCAACCCTCTAAAAGACAAAGTGGCCCCTCCAGGGATGTCCTTCCTGGGCAGGGAGATGAAAGGGCGCCGTTGTTTGACAATGAGGGTGTGTGGGTGTCTCTCATCAAAGCTGCTGACACCCAGTGCTGAGCTGCACAAAACACCCAGGGTCGGCACAGATAAAAGCAGCCGTGGCCCTCAGGGCTCTGCTTTCTGCCCTGTGCCGTGCTGGGTGAAGTAAAGGCAGGTGAGGCACAGGCAGGAATAGATTCCCCCATGGCTGCTCAGAGTTCTGCTCCTCATTTCTCCTTCTGTAGGTGAGGAAGGGTCTCAGGCACCACCCGGCATCAGCTCTGGCGCCTCCACCCACACCTTTCCAGCCTCCCCAGAGTGCCCTTCAAAGAGAAATCTCTGCTGTGCCTTTTCTATAATAGAGAAACTTTAAATTGCTCCTTCTTAGTGCAACTTCTTCGTTTCACTGCGGTTTCACTGGGTGACTTAGAACACACCCCTGAGCCCCTCGGCCGGCACAGGCAAGGATACAGGGGGAGGAAGGTGAGGCACCCAGATTTAATTGCAATTAGAGCCTTTCCTGAAGCTGCACACATTTCCTGGCTGCACACACACACACACAAACACACACACACACCCCCCCCAGAAACAGCTCCAGAGGTTGAGACCACAATGGAATTCCTTATGGGCAACAAAAATCCAGACAAAAAAAGTCAAGGTGTTTTGTTCAGGGCTTGTGTGGGGAAAGAAAAGGTCAGGATGCTGACTAACAGACTATTTCAGGACATAACTGATGCCATTAGGAGCATGTTTTGCCCTCCCCTATTCTGTTCACTCACCCACCCCCACCTAAATACAAAATAACCTGCAATCCAATTAGTGCTGAGTGTGTACGAAGCAATCACATTTAATAAACAGAGCTGGTAGGTTTTAAAAAATAAAGCCTCGTCCATGACCTTTTCTTCATTTTGTTGGATGTAATCTGAAATTCTGCTCTATTTATTTACACTTGCAGTTTAATTAGGGCTGGTTGTTTTACCCCAGCTACCTGCTCACAGGCACGTAGGGGAGCTCACACACTCATGATGCTCCTGCACAGCTCCTCTGTTATCCCCAGGAGCTGCTGGGCTGAACTCCTGTCACACATGGCCTCAGCAGATTAATAATGACAGAGTCAGTGTGAGTGAATGTGAATAACATGCCCTGGTAACAAGTCAGGAGCACAGAGAGGGATTTGTGTCTTTTAAGTGGATTTGGGACAGCAGCATGTAGTTTTCTCTCTCTCTTTTTCTTCTTCTCCCAGTTTCAGTTCTGGTTTGCTCTTCTTCCACAACCATCTCTTCATTCCATTGGAGAGGTGCCACAGAAAGATCTCTACTCACTATACAAAGAGGAGTGATCCCCTCTGAGCTCTCTTTTTAATCCTTTGAGAGTAGACAAAGCAGAAAAGAACTGACAGAAGCAGCATGAACAATAAACTGTGTTTTCCAGAATCAATAGTGAAAACCAGGAAATTTTTGACTGGGGCAAGGGGTAGAAGAAGAAGAAGACGGCTTTGGAGAGGGGCCAGAGAGAGGATTTTGTCTGGAGTCTTTAAGAGGTAAAAGACAGAATTAAATATCAGCTTGTGACATACTGGGTCCAGTGGTTAAATCCATCATGTTCCATCATGGAATAATGGTTCAAGGAATGGTTTGGTTTGGGCTGGGAGGGACCTTCCAGGTCATTTGTTCCAATCCTTGCCACATGGGCAGGGACACCTTCCACCAGCCCAGGGTGCTCCCAGCCCTGTCAAGCCTGGCCTTGGGCACTGCCAGGGATGGGGCAGCCTCAGCTTCTCTGGGCACCCTGTGCCAGGGCCTCAGCACCCTGATGGCAGGAGGCACAAACACAGCCCAGGGGCTGGACATGAGGACAGGCAGGTCAGGAAGGGCCTGAGTGAGTGTCCAGGTGCTTTGGCTGCTCTGTCTCCTCATCACACCCCTACCAGGTTTTACACCTTTGGGAGAAGCACTTGATATTCAGGGAGGCTTCCAGGTGGGAATTTAACATGATCTGTGAGCAAATGAATTCTTTGTAAAGCACTGAATGAAACCAATGTCCCAAATGTCCTGCTTGTTTTCCTACAGTGTAGTTCCAGATTATGCTGCTTGTGTTGGCAAAAGTGGTGTAAGAAATCCTGACTCTCTGTTAATTCTCATGTCTCAGTTTGTCTCTCTTTTCATCTGACAGGGGTAGAAAAGACTCCCTCCCACCCACAAAAGTCCCACAAGGCAGAGGCTGGCAAGACTTGCTGAAACTGGCTCCTCTACCACAGGGAGCACAGCACAGACCTGCCAGCTCCTCAGCTCACATTGCCCGAGTGCCAGACATCCTGTATCACCCAAAAATGCACCTGAAGGGCCTTTGAAGTTTGCCTACTGCTGCCTGACTGCAGCACTGGATTTACAAGTGAGGGGAGCACGTGGAACCAAGTTCAAGAGTTGGCAGATTCATTTGCATATGAGAGGCCAAAATAAGCAAATAAAAACTGCCACACAAAACGAACCAGAATTGGAATTGGCTAAACACTTCCCCGTGAAATGGATTTTCGAAGTGACTCTTGAACTCTTCAGTGGAAAGACAGATTCATTTTCAATGGAGTTTGATCTTGCTCTTCAGCTTCATTTGTAAGACCAATTACAGAGCATTTTGTACAACAATTACGGGCATTAAAACCACTCTGTTCCATTTGATGAATTTTAATAGTAATTGAACAGAAGAACCCATCAACTGAAAGATTGTCCAATCAAGTATGCCCACACACTGAACTGTAATTTCCACTCCACAAATGTGTAATGCCATTCGAAACGACCAAAATGTCCTCTCCCCACCAACACCCAAGCAGATTTGAGAAGTTATTCCAAAACAACTTTATTCCCTGAGGCTCCAAGTACACAGAAAACACACTGACCACAGTCCTGTGATAATTTCTGTGTGCAACTTCGTCCTGCAATGCTCCCCGGAGCTCATTCTTGGATGGGCATTTGCAGAGTGTTGGTGACCATAAATGTTTGTGGGAAGCACCCTATAAATCCCTGTCCGAAGTCCCCTCTTTGTCAAGAAAGGCATTTTTGGAGGACGTGCTCTGAGGAACTTGTTAAGATATCAGAAGAGCAGAGTGATTGCTTTGTGTGAGTGTAGATGGAATCCATCCCCCGGACACTGGATCTGGTATTTACATTTGAGTTCAGCTCATCTTCTTCCCTTGAAAAGAAAGAATGTGCAGAATGGTGGGCTGAAGAAATATAGGCCTGAAACAGATAATCTGGTTATGAAGAGAGGCCCCTCACAGCCACTAAAGAATAGATGTTTGGGCTAGAAGAGTCCAGATGGTTTCCACAAGACCCAAACAGACTCTGACTTGTGTTACAAGTCCAAAAGCCACAAAAGCAGTGCAGTATGGCAGAGCAGAGGAGATCAAAGGCCTCACCAGTGTCCTGGGTCTCAGAAGAATGCTAATGCAATTCTTATTCTTTGTTGTGAACATTTTGTTGTTATTTTTTCCCTACTAAACCTGCCCTTTCTGTCTGAGGTTGGCCTGTGCCGTACTGAAAATTCCTTGAGGGAAGTTGTGTTCTTCGTTGGATTTGCTGTAAATTAGAAGAACAAAAGAACTATTTTGATGAACTTGCTCTCAATGGGATTTCCAGGCTCGCTTGGGAAACAAAAAGAGATTGCGATAGTTTAGATCAGTGGGAGATAAGTGTCCGACTGTCAGAGCCTTCCTTTGAAGTGGGTTTTCCCTTGCCAGTGCTCACTACAACTGTAAGTTCAATTTAAAGACAAAAGATGAAGTCTTGGCCTTTCTGAAGTCAATAAGAGTTTTATCACTGACAACTCAGAGGCCAGGATTTCACCCAAGATGTTTGTACAGGCACTAACTTTAGCATCTTGTTGAGAGCCACATGAAATATTTATGTTGAAGAGTGAAACTGTATTGTTTTCTTGCATCTCATTGTGATCACAAAAATGACCCTGTCTCACTGGAAAATCACCACTCTTTTCTGACAATCATATGGCTTCAGTTGTGAGATACCTTATTCCTGGGGTGGTCAAACTGAGGGTTGCAATGTGTGATTTGAAAGCAATTACAATACATCTTCATGCAATAGATCTGATTATTTTCCTGTTAGTTTTCATTTTGGTTTAGAATAGGTTAGTAATGAACAGTAGAGGTTTTCATGTGAACAGGAAGATCTATTTTATTCCCAACTAAAATTTCCATCTGTGGTTCCTTGTATTTTAAAAATATTTCTCAAATCCTGCCTTTAAAAGCCCAGGAATGCAGCTTCTCCTGAAAGTGCTGAAGGTTCCAAATTTCTTTAAGTAGTGCCAGTCAATCAGTCAATGGGTGCAAAGTTTTACAGAAAACGCTCAGCTTTACTAAATGAATTGCAGAAAACCTCTGTCTAGGAACAAACCTATGCAAGCTTCTGAAATGCAGGCAAAACCAAGCCTGGCATAAATCAATTTCTTTCATGACTTCTTCCCTCTTCCCTCCCAGATACAGACACAATCCAAACAAGTGAAATCTGGGAAGAATAGAAAGGTGGTGGGGAATGGGGCAGAAAAATGCTGAGGTTCTCATAGGAATCTGAATATAAACTGTGCAAATAAAAGGCCAGAGGATTTTTCCCTGCTTGTCTCTTGGTCCCCTCCCCCTTTCAAACATCATCTCTTATTTGTTTCATTGTATGCATTTTAGTGTTGCTGTTCCCGGCTGCTGCATTGAGTTTTTTCACCCTTCACACACCATCACATACTGCCTGCCTTTCTTTGACCACACTCTGTTGTAATAATAATAATAAAAAACTGGGCCTGATTTTAATTTGTGTAATGTTTTTGTTAAAAAAAATAAAAACTCTACAGCCTAATTAGGAAACCCGTTAAATGGCTGCAATTCAAATATAATTCTATTAAATTCTCCCTGTAAAGTTAATGTTACAGACTTTTTAACAGATGTTTTAATTAGACATTGTTATTAAAGGAATACTGTAGAAATTAAAAGCAGGCCCTAAATGTGTTAACAAAGACACTTTTCTTGCATGGCATTGATGGTGGCAGAAACATTAGCAGAGAGATTTTGGCAGCAGGTCATGAAAAGGAAGAAAAAACGAGATGTGTTAAAGGGAAGATGCACTCAGAGATATGCACTGCTCAGCTGCTCTGTGAGAGGGGTTCATTTCACATCCAGCACCACCTCGGGCCATTGCCTGAGCTGGAATGGGGTGGGGAAGATGCTTCAGCCCAGTGCTGATGGCCCCACGTGAGGAGCACAACCAGCACAGGCACTGGCCAAGAGAGGGATTTGGTTGTGAGAAACCTTCAGCTTCAAGGATTTCCAAGAAAGCATCAGTCTTGCCAGTTTTTGAGGTTGCATCTGCTGTCTCTGTAGCTTGGGGTGTTTTCTGATGGTGACTCCTGGAACTGAGCAACACCACGGGGTTTTGCAAGATGGGTTTGCTCTCAGCCCCTCGTGCTGCTGAGGCTGGCTGGGATGACGTGTTGCAGGCTTGAAAATGAGGGAATAAAATAACCCTACAAATGTATTTTCTTGGGAAGAATGTTTAAAAACACTACAAAAGCACCCTGATGAGACATTTTCTGAGATCTATGATACTAGGATTGAATTGCAGGTGAAAAAGGTGAAGAACTGCTCAGGTTTCAACACAAGCCCCTTTTTGCTGGGGATTGTGAGGTGGGCAAGCCTGCAGTTCCCCACTCCTGCTGGGCCAGGCCACACAAAAAAGCCCAAGGCCCACAAGAGCTGTCCCTTTCTTCACCTAATGCTGACAGCTGCTGCAGGGCAGTGTCATTTCATGGGACCGCTGCCCTAAGGCAGCCACCGGTGCTCCCTGAGTGCCACCTCTGCTGCTCAGAGCCCTTCCAGGGAGTGCTCCAAAGCAGACATCAGCAAACTTGACCAGCAAGAGAGCACAGAGGACAAGCAGCCAGTTGATGCTCCTGTTCCAAAGCAGGATCAGCTCTACCTAAAACATTCTAATCAACACACACCAACCCGTTCTGTTGTATTACTTCACCTACAGCAGAGGAGCTGTGATTTTTTCCCTCAGTGAGGGGAACAACTTCTTTCCAAAACACTAGGAGTAAAACTGATAATCACAGCTCTGAATGTCTTACCCCTGTCACCGAAATCTCTGTTATTGTTCACTCTGGGAAGAAGAATACGAGCCTGGGGAAAAAAAGACGCCTGGAAAATCATGTTAAAGTGATGCTATCATTGATATTACTGCAAAGTGTCAACTCTTGTTCCTTCTTCTATCTATAGATTTCATTCTTTAAGCCACATTACTCATTTATAGACTGGAGAGAGGCCAGACCCAGAGCAGGACTTCCTCAGAGCTCGGAGGTGTTGAACCTGGCTAGTGATGCCTGCCAGTGACTCTGATGAGCATCTCTCTCAAAATCTGCACAGCTTTGCACATTCTCACTCCCATATATTTGCAAGCTTTGTTTACAATTTATTCTGCTTTGTTATCCCCTCCCTTTCGAGGCCTTTCACTTAAAAGCAGTGCAGGAACCAAATTAAAGCAAGTAGTCAAATTTTAATGATCGCTTGAGTCAAACAAACTGGAAAATCTTTCCTGTACAGCCATAAGGGTAAAGGAGAGATGTGCAAAACCCCACCAACAGAGACAACTGGCTAATTAACTGATGTGAAACCAATGCAAAAAAGCAGAAACTAGAAAACAAATTAAAACCTGTACAGCAATTACCTCCAAAAAGGTAACATTTCACAATTAGAGCCTTTCTAAGAACTTTAGTTAATTATGTAGGTTTTGTTCTCTCTCTCTCTCTCTTCCCCCTCCCTCTTATTCTCTCTCTCTCTCCCTCTTGCTCTCCCCTTTATTAAAGTCCATCAGGGCTCATGATGTGTGGGAAAAGTGCTAACATTTGCAAATTGCTGGTTTATGATAAATGAATTGTGGAAACTCAGCCCCTTGGTTGGGGCCTGGCTAGATTGCAAAGCACCAGCATCTCTGGCTGCTGCAGCCCTGACCCTGACTTTACACCCATTGATCACAAGTGGTGCATAGCCATGACCACCAAATGCATACATCGTAGCTGGGGGACTTGCTTTTCCCATAGTATTTCATCATCGTTCCACATCACGGGCGCCACAGTAACCTTTGGCACGCCGTCCTGTAAGACTAATACCTGCAGGAGATTTCCTCTTGCCCCAGTAATCACTGCTTCCACTGCTCCATCTTTAAAAACCCTTCGTCATTAACCCAGATTTGATTTTCCAAAAATGCCCATTGCTTTCAGTAGTGGGGAGGGAGGAAAGGGATGAACAGGTTGGATTATCAAGGCCTAAATAATCCTAACAAATTTCCAGCAATAACTTTACAGCTTTCCCAGCACTTTTATTTTAGACAGGAATTTACAGGAACTTATCTGGATTTTAATCCCAGTGGTCCTCGAAGTTGCAGCAGGAAAGAGAGAGAAGAAGAGTTAAGGATGTCACCAGAGCATCGGGTCTCGTGTGCCCCCACCATTGCTGTTCGTTGTGAGTGCATGCCTGGAGTGCAGGAGAGCTCCAACAGTTGTGCCTGGGGTTGCACAAATGGAGAAGGGAAACCCTCTGTCCCTGGTGAGGGAGATGTGCAAAGGCAGCCAGGGATGCAGGAGACACCTGGCAGGTAAAGCTGCTGGTGGCCCCCTCAGCTGGTGCCCCCAATGGGATGTTACCCCTGGGCAACACTTCCTCAGGGGTTTTATGCTGACTTTAGGGACTATTTATGGTTTCAGGGAAAACACAACTGAAACAAAAAGCTTGGCAGCTGCGTGTCAGCTGAGATTCCTGTGTGGGGAAGTTGTTTCCATTCACACGTCTGGGTCTGCAGGCAGGTCCTGATCCTGCTTTAATGAAAACAGTTCCTCGAAAGTCAAGTGCATTTTTCTGACTGGCACAGGGATGTGCTGTTTTCTTGGCAGATTCTGGCAGATAATGCTGAGCACATGTCAGGGAGTGTGCACATGCTTGTGTCAGCTCACACACACAGAGGGAAAAGGGAGAGGCTCTCAGAATCCAAGGAGAAGCCCACCATCCATGAAAGAATCTGGGTAGGAGATGAAAGTGTCCCAAAGAGACACAGAGTAATGAAGTCATGGAGAGCTGGGAAATGTTGGTATTACTTTATTACAGTGTACCGAAGAGAGCTTGTGAGCCAGTGCTCTAAGGGTTGTATTCAATAAAAAAATAATATGTCTGGTTCCCACACATGGCCACTGAAGTACCAAAAATCAATTTTAGTCATTGAATTGGGCCCTAAGGTGCAGCAAAATGGGTAGGATTCACAAGATAGCAGCAAGGAAATTATGTACAGGCTCTGGATGAGGAACATTTCCCTGTTTCACATCTAGTTTTGGTTCGTGCAGCAGCAGGACTGACAGAGCAACCCTCAGCTGCCCCATGAATTGCCCAGAGATTCTGCTGAGCCCCAGCCTCCTGGGAAAGCCTTCTGCCCTCTCCCCCATGCTAAAACTCTCTCAGAACTGCTGAATCTGATGCAAACCCATCAGTGTTCCTGCAATGTTGTGATGTTGTGGCTGCACTTTGGGAGGCTGCAAAGGCAGCAGTGGCACAAGCACCAGGAATTTTAACTGTTTAGGAAGGTAACACCTTAAACACATCTTTGACCAACACAGAAAGGGGTGTGTGGAGACACATCCACAGAGACCATCCCTGCACAGCTCAGGTGTGACTAATGCAGGGGGATTGGAAATTGGTTTAAAAATCAAATCTGAACAGAAAGGTGAAAAGTGTCCAAAGAGAGAAAGGCTGGGGAATGCTGCCAGATCCAGCTGGCATTTTCCAGGCAGCTTGGTCATGAATTCAGTGTCTGCATCAGTTCTCTCTTGTCTTTGTTAGTGCTCTGAAGCACAGTGTCTGAAGCAAAAGTTCTTGAATTTTCACTAAACCCTTCCTACATGCAAAGGCTTTTTCTACTTTAATGTTCAAAAAAGTCCCAGTTGCAGCCACCGTCTCTAGCATGTGCCCATATCTTTTCTCATTATAGGCTGGGGTCCAAAACCAATACGAATTAAATAAATATCCCACTGAGAGCTGTACTTTTGAAAATGGCCTTATTGCAGTACAGATGTGTGCTATCTAAAACCAGCTTAAACGTTTTATTTTTTTTTAATATATAGATATTTAAATTAAGAAAAGAAAATAAAATCTAAATATTATCCTGGAAGGAAGTGTATGCACTGGTGGATGTTTGATTTTCATTTTTCTCCCAGCATGCCCTGTCCTTTCATCCTATAATGGTTCTTCTCTATTAATCCTTCTCAAACCCCACAGGTAGAGATGCTTATTGATAGAAGGCCAACATGTATCTCAGTTTACAAAGGCATATTAAAGGATACAAGTAACATATTTCTCTTGATGTCTTCTTATTAATGCAATTCCACTCAGAACATTTTGGCATAAGAGGCATTGCCAGATGGAAGATAAAACTTCACTTTTATGGGTATTTTAAGGAAGAAAACATTTGGTTTGCATCAGCTCTAAATGAATAATATTTATTGCCCTATGATTTGTATTTTATAAGCAGGATAACAAAAAGCACTGTCAATTACTTAGTATTTTAACAAGCTTTTTTTTTTTTTAAAAATCTGATAACAGCAAGTCATTTTAAACGATCAAATGCCTTTCAAGCTAAACTGTAATAACCCAAAGTGATGGGTTGTTTACATAATAAAAATAAATAAACACTGACCACAGCTTGGCTGTCTTTAAAGACTGTGTCATTTGTTGCCCCAGCTCGCAGCGGGGTTTGGGAGCCCAGCGTGGGACCATCACACACACATCAAACAGCCCCGCTCGGGGCCGGCGCGCGCCGGGGACCAGGGATGGGGACTTTGGGGGCTGCTTCTGGGTGGGTCTGGGGGGAAGAGCAGTAAATCCTGCAAGTGTTATTTTCCCAGGACATCAGCAGGCCTCCTGAGGTTGGTAAGGCTGATCCTGTGCTCACAAAGGATGCTGGCCCTCTGATCTCTCCCCATCAATAATTTGATTATGTTCATCTGTCTCCTTTCGTGAAGATAATAAAATTCCATGGTTTTTCCTTACTTTTCTTGCTTGCCTTGTGCTGCTGATTATTTTTGTTATTTATTGCCTTTGCAGCCATTAGGTCTGTAAAAAGTCTTCAGTGGATCCAAATGTGTGGCCTTTCTCACTCCAACACCAGGACCTGCCTGGAGCTTGTGGGTCCCGGAGGCACCACCTGCCCTGCCCAGCACCAGCCTCATCTTGCTTGGATTTGGCACAGTGGAGTTTGCTTTGCAACACTAGACTTGTCCTGCAGCAACACACACTGGAAATATTCTAAAAATTAAGGCTGAGGAAATAAAAATCTTATTAACCTTTCAAAGGAAGGGAAAGAAGAAATGAATAAAGTTGATTTCAGATTAACTGCTCCTTTAGCACGAGAAGATTTGAAGTTAAGCTCTTCAGAGCAGGTTGGTTGTGCCCTGTTCTGGGTCATGCAGGACCTGCTGAAGGGTCTGCAGTGACACCAGTGACAGCAGCACTGGGCAGGACTTCATTTCTGAGACCAGCTCTGCACTGCAAAGCATGGGCCAGTCTGCCAAGAGACTCTGGAAGGAGAAGGGGCTGCATTATTATCCTTTCTCCTCTTTTCTCACATAACTTAAGCCATCTCTAGCCCTGTGTAATCACATGCATTCCCAGTAATAAACAGACTCACAGATTTTCAGTACTTGGGACAGTACTGAGAATGGTGAAGTCTCCATCCATGTGAAGGTCTCTGTGTGCCTTGAGAGAGCTGCTTTGATTCAGGGTTGGAGCAAGATTAAGGCACGATAATGATGGAAAATCTCCTCTTTTTCTGGCCTGTGATGGTGGAAGCCCTTGCAATCCTGTTCACATCGATGACAATCCTTTGCCATTTGTAGCCTGGCCTTGTGGAATCCCCAGGCCATAGGAGCAGCCTCTCCTGTCTCCTTGGTGTCCCACCAGCTGATGGGGAAGGAGGAGGTTCCAAATCTTGGAATATTTTATATGTAAGCATAAAAATAATTGTCATGCTCCTCAGGTGAGGTGTGCTGGTTCTGCTGGAAGTTTTCTCTGTCTGACCAGATAGGTGAATTCTTGGCTTCCCATTGAGAGCATGGCTTTCTCCATTCTCTTGTGGTCCAACATCAAGGGCTGGGTGATGGTTTCCATTTTGGAGACAGGAGGGAAAGCAAAAGGAGACCTTGAATACAGGCTGTGTTAAGGTTCTGTTGAAATAACATCAGATTTACTCTCACATATTCCATGGGACTTAATATTGATTTTCAAATAATCCAGAATGCTGTTTTTAAAAACAATTATTGGCAAGGGGAGGCGTTGTTTTTGGAAGCTCTTGTATGTACAGTAAGGCTTTATTTCTGCTTGTTTTGAAGTGCGGCACGTCTTTTAAAAAATGCTGTTCAGGAAACATCTGCTGTCAATTAAGGAGTAACACATTAAGGCATATTTAAGTGCATTCTTATTAGTGTTTCAGCAATAAAAAGAAAGGTTTTCTATTTGAATCATATGTTCTTTAACACATCTGCCAGCCATCTGAAACTTGCAAATATTCCTCAGTAAAAACATCTTCAGAACTTTCTAAAAACTCAGTAATACATAGCACTATGTTAAAAAAAATTCCTTTATGCACTAAGTTCAGGTGATTCTCAAACAGGTTATTGGGCCGATGCTGATAGTTTTAGATTAGGATGCACTGCAGATGCTCAATCCAGACAGTTCCCTTTGAACCAATGGAAAAAACAAACTTTCCTTTTTCATTTTTTATAAATGGAAAACCAGAAAAAATAAGACTTTTCACAAAAAAAACCCCAAAGAAACAAAAAAACCAAACCCAAACAAAACCCAACCCCAAGCCAAAAACACCAAAATAAAAAAACCAAAAAAAAACAAAACCAAAAAACCAAACCTAAAAATCATTTGGGTTGGAAAAGAAGCATTTGATTTGGAAAGAAGTTGTTGTGTTTTAGGCAAACAGTAATTTCTGCGTGTTAAACTCCCCTGCCTTGTTCAGAATACATTTCCCATGACACACTGTGGGCCCTTGTTGTTTAACAAAGCTGTTGCATTGTGTGAAACCTTGGTCAGATGCATAATGAATATATAGGTCATGGGGGATCTTCCTTAAACTGCTGTGATTTCTGAGTGTAAACTATCCCAGCTTCCAGAAAGGTGGTGAGACTTGGAAGCTGAACCCACAAAGTAAAAATGTTTGAAAGTATCAACACATTGACACACAAACTTATTTTTTAACCAGTAGGAGCGTGGAGATGACTCAGTTACCTGTGAGCACAGGTGAGCATGGTACCAGGTCCCTGGGTTTGGGCATCCAATGCCCTCTGAATCAGCTTATTGTAAAATGAGGGTGATGGGGCAGACCAAGAGCATCCTCTTCACCAGTGCTGCTGGGTAAAATAACTCTCTAGGAAGCTCTAAGTATTGTTCTTGACATTGGGACATGATGTAAAAAGTGGGATGTGGGACCTTGACGCAGGGACATGATGTGAATGGTGCAACACAGGGTTTGCTGCACTCCTGGCCATTTCCTGGTGAAAGGCAGGCACCAATGAGGTTTGGCTGCAGCATGGTTTGAGGAAAAGCCTGGGCTTGATGGTTTTAGGCAGATAATTGTCTCCTTATCCTACTGAAGTTACTCTTGTTGGCACCCCCAAGCAGGAATGAGTGCAGGGACCGATGAGCCCCAGAGCAGCATTGTTTGAAGACAGTCCTTGTTCCACCAAGTACAGCTTATACCTGATCACCTTTTAAAGTCCTGGGGACAAATTTCACCCGACCTTAGAGAGGGGGAAGAGAATGAAAACTTGCCTGGGGAAAGAGTCAAGCATTTTTATTGCTTTCCTTTTGTTAGGAAATGCTTTAAACACAGATCCCAAAGCTGGGAAACCACTGAGCTCATTCTCAGCTACTTGATTAATTTTCTTACTGATACCTTGGAAGTGATTGCTACTGCATGGGTCAAAGCACCAGCCAAGAAGCAAAGGAGATTTCCTATTTCTGCATTTTTAAGGAGCTGGAAGCTGCTATAAGTGGATGATGCAGCATCTAATGTTCAGTGATGGATACGTCTGCTTGGCTAAACAACAGAAAACTGCCTAATTAGATGCTGTTTGAGACTGACCTGCTTCTGCCAATCCACCATCCAGATCTTCTCAGTGAGGAATGATACAGTTCTTCCCTAGAAAATCACAAATCAAAGCTTAGTCATGCTGCCTTCAAACAGCAAAAAGATTGTTTATATTTTCCAGATCTGTAAGGGGAAGTTTGCTGGAGGTTCAAACTACAGAGGAGAAAAAAGGGAAATGTAACTTTCATTCAGAGCTCATGTACTAAATGTCATTTTCCCATTCAGCTGCTGAGCAGAAAGCAAACCTAGAGACAAAAGCAAAAAATCTACTGGGCTGCTGAAAACTACCTACTTACCCAAGCACTGGGGAGACAGTGTGCAGCTGACTTAGGGCAAGGGTGACCCAGCTTCAAAACCTTCTGAGCTTTCCACTGGTCCCTGTGGGATTTGGACTCCCAGGTCCTGTCTGGTGCTGGATTTCTTTCAGAAGTGCTAAGGAGGAGCAGTCAGACTCGGAACTAGAGATGATGGATACAGACTGGTTGACGAGAGATCAGATTCAGAAAAACCTGTAACAGTAAGACATTGAGCTTTCAGGGGAAAAAAGCCCCTAGACATGCCTTGGGTGATTGTTTCTACTCTTCTGCAGACAGATGGGTGCTGTTTTCAGGGACACCTTTTCTGATGGGCTCAGAAAAACCATCACACCCTACTGCAAACAAGACCCACAATGTCAAGTTCTTACACTGGAAGCTGTGATGATGCTCTTCATTTTCAAGGTTTGCAGCCACCACTGCCACTTAACAAACCTTGAAGTCCCTGTGTGGAAGGCTCTGCCAGGAGTCAGCAGGCACTGCATTATTTCAGCTCTCCTTCAGCTGCCCTGCCAGTGATGAATACAGTTTAATTACAAAAGCAGAATTTCTGTCATTTCTCTCAGCATGGCTTCTATTGGGGAAGATTAAACATCAGCCAAACATTACTGAATTACCTTTTTAAACCTATTATTTCAACGTGATTAACTTCTCTTCTTTTCATTTAGCTGTAAGCAAAATCTTGTTTACAAGGCAAAAAAAATGCATTTGCTATAATATCGGCAATAATAATAAAAATGAACATTGCAGGGAAATAATTTATGTGTAAACCAGCATAAAAATGTCATTGATGCATGAGTTTCCTCTTCAATTAATAAAAAGGAGGAAATATTTAAAAACAATTTATCAAGGTAATACATACAGTTCATATATCATGCACTCACAAAGACTGTACAGTATCCATTCCACAAATAGCTCTGTGACCTGGACTCTTGCACAGATGCTGGATTCCTTTAGGTGACCTAATTTAGAGCAGCACAAGACTTTGACTTTGTACCAGATGAAGATCCTGGGTCAAAATACCAATAAAAGCATATCCTATTAAAACAGGTAACAATTAGTGCTGATTGACTAACCCAAACCAAATGAAAATACAGCTGTCAATGATTCTGGTGTCATTTCCTACCTTCCACTGAGGTTGTTGTCACCACCCAGAAACCCAGGTGATCTGTTCAGAAAGACTAAAACATGATCTCTGCTGTGTAAGAAGGCATTTGAAAGTGGCCACAAGCATAACATAAATCATGGAATCACAGCATGGTTTGGGTTGGGACCCTAAAGATCATCTCCTTCCATCTCCTTCCACGGGTGGGGACATCTTCCACAATCCCAGGTTGCTCCAAGCCCCGTCCAATCTCGCCTTGGACACTTCCAGGGATGGGGGCATCCGTAGGTTCTCTGGGCACCCTGTGCCAGGGCCTCCCCACACTCATAGGTGTTGCAATGGGGAAACCCAGGGAAGAATTTTTTCCTAATATCTAATCTAAATCTTCTCTCTTTCAGTTCAAAAGATCCTCATGTCCTATTGGTGAGAGACAATTTGCAAGGACATGTAGTGACAGCCAGGACGAGGGGGAATGACTTCAACCCAAAACCTTGTCCTTTGTGCAGAGTTGGCACTGGAAAACCAGATGGCTTTGTACTCACATTTGGAAGTGAACTCGTATTTAGAAGTTTCAATATTGAATAAAAATGATAGAATATCTATGCTGAACTGAAATATTGACATTGTCAAGTACATATTGAACCCTCTCCATTGGTTTGTGGCAACCTGAGTAAGCCTTTCCATTAATTACATGCTTCAAAGAAATGGGGGACTTTCCTGCACTTGGCAATCTTTAATTTACCTCCTACATCAGTACCTGAAATGGTAGCTCCTTTTGAAGAGATACATTCATATTTAAAATTATTTTCCTGCTTTTTAATGTATTTGCAATCTGAAAAGCATCTACAATACTTCTCAAGGAAAGGCAGCAATATAATTTGTTTACTTGTCACTTTTCTTGTTTTTCAGAATTGTCCTTAGGTAAATGTGTGTGAAATTATAATTGCTAGAAAATGACAGTCTGTAAAAGCGATTGTATCCTTCCAGATGATGTGTTTGGCCCTAGGACTCAACCACAGGAAAAACTTCTCTGTATACTCTCAAGTGTTGTGCAGAGGTATCTTCTCCTCTCCCCTGCCCTGGAAGAAAAGGAGAATTTAGAGCTAATTGATCGTATTCTTTTTTTCCTGGTGTTGTGAAAAGGAAGAACAAGGTGTGAATAATTTGGCACAAAGCATATGGAAATCATGAAAGATGTCCTGATTCCCACTTGCTCTTCCAGACTCATGAACCAGCATTACCAGTGGGTGAGGGGCTTGGGAACAGCTGAACCCTGAAAATCCTGTTGGATTTGGTTTAGCACCTGAAAGGACCAAAGGACATTTCTGTCAAGAACGAGGAGCAAATGGGTTATTGGAGATGAGGCTGCTCACATGGAGCTGGGCTTTCTCCCACAGGCTGGCAATGCAGGCTCCTGAGAGCTGCAGGTGGAGGGAAGTGTTGCCTCCCATAGCTGGGATGTCTCTGGGAGGTGTGAGAAACCCGATAGTTTCTGTGTGCTGAAGCTACTTGTTCACCCCCTCATGGGCTTGACCAGCTTCCAGGGATACTTATATCCTACCACCTGGGAAGGCCTCTCATCCCACTGGGAAACAACAAAAAACATGCAGAAAACCAACAGGATGTTAAGCAGAACTTTGCATTTGGAGAGGATGGAGAGAAATCCTATCTGTAATTCCCTGACACCTCTGGAGCAGCTGTGGGTTTTGCAGGCTCGCTTGCACCCCAAGAGTAATCCTGCAACCCCAGCAGAATGAATCCCAGCTCTGCTCTGCAGGGCTGCCTGCTGCAGCTGAGCTATTTGGTGTCAACATCCCAGGAAACAGAAATTCTTGGCTAGCCATGGCCAGCCCTCAGCTCCCCTCTTCCCCAGCTCACTGGGACCAGCCAATGCAGTTAAACACCATTTTTTATGTATTGCCAACTCTATTGCTAAAACATTGAGTGCATTTAACTGAGTGAATCCCCACTGCAGATGGATTGCACAGGCAGTGCCCTGTCCATCTGCCAAGCTTGCAGAGAAAAAGCACTTGCAGGTATTTCCTCAATTGCTTACAAACTCCTCCTCTCTCATTTCTCTTTTCATTTCTTCCTTGGTCCCCGAAGGTGCAGGTCTCACCCTGGCCCCAGGACTGCTGGTCTATGGGTTTGCCTGGTCAATTTGGGTGCTGATGAGTTGGTAGTTGGTTGAGGGAGCATCAGGGAGCACAACTTTATTAAGGGTAGAGGTTTTCCATGTGGAGGAGCTCAAAATATTTTCTGTGCTGAGAAAGAGACATGGCAGGCAGCATTTTTCCTACTTCTTCCTTTATTCTGGGTCCCATCTGCCTATCACTGAGCTGTTGTTTGAAGGTATAGATGGACTTCCTTTACTGTACAGCAAAAAACATCATTAACAGATTAGAGATTACTCAGCCTGACACTTCCCAACCTAAACTACAACCAGGGTAAGGAGGCAAAGTGCTCTGAGCCTCTGCTGTTTGCTTCATGTCCAGCCAGTTTGTCTGTCAGTGCTTCAAAGAAGCAGCTTTCAGTTCCTGGACTGGGAATACCAATCCTTCCCTCCTCAAATGCTAAAGAGTTTCTTCCCTTCCAAGGCTTCTGCTAGCCAGGATCTTAAAAAGTGGCATTAAATTTTGCTGTCCAGGGAAGGCACCTGTCCCAGGGTAGTTATTTTTAGCAGCAGAGCTGACATCCAATACGGTAGCCCCAGTTATAAAGCTGGCCATCATCCTCTCCCAGTGAGTTATGTTTTGCTTCAATGTGATTAACTGTAGTTAAAAAATGAGCTTGGAGGGCATATAAACAGGAGAGCAGAAGGGTTGCTTGGAAGCATAAATCACGTAAATATTAAATGGGAAAGTACATCCAAATTGGTACTTGTTTGCTCAAAGCTGTTTAAATTAAGGGAAATATCATCCCTTCTCAAGAAAGAGAGTTCAGGATTTCCTCCAATGAGACCTAAAAAAGCAAAGACCTAAAGTAGTGCTCTATAGCCTGAAGCATCGCCAGCACAGTGGAAGGACAGCAGGCCACTTCCCGACCCCCTCTTTGCTCTGCTCATGGCAACACAAGGAAAGATTGTGGCCACGAGACAAATGAGTTTAGGAGTCCACCTCAGCAGAAAGGTCACAGCTGGACATCCCCATCTCCCTATTTTCTCCACCTCAGCCTCATGGTAGCAGCAGAAAGGAGAATTTTCTTTCTTGTCCTGAACAGGAATTTATCTTTTAATACCCTTGCTCTTGCTAACAACTAATAGTGGGGAAAGAGACCCCAACCCCAAACTGAAATTTCTGAGATTTGCAGTATTCCACTGAGTTGGAAAGAGCTGCATTTTTCTTTTCTCAAATCCAGTGAAAATACAGAGGAAATATCAGTAGAATGAAAAACTTTTTAAAGCCATTTTTCCTACAATCCAAGAAATTAATGTCATGTGCCCATCTCCCTTTGCTGGGATATTCAAGACCCTGTGTGCATTCTTCTGTGGCCACACAGGGAGGTTTCCATCCTGAAGCAAGCTCCCACTGGAATAGGTGCTGCACAAAGAGAACCCCTGCCCAAAGGTGTGATAGTCCAAGTGTCTGGGAGCAACATGGACTTGAATTATGTCTAGCCATGAAATTTTCCCATTAGTGGGAACAGGCACCATTTTTTGTGGGTGATGAAACCCTCAGTGGTAGCACTGCACGCTGCTGGAAGGCTGGGTTTGCTCAAGGAAATGCTTATTTATTCACCTGTGAAACAAATGACTGTTTTCTCTGGGCTGAAGTATATGCTAGGAACATGCTTCTCTGCATCCCCCTAAAGCAATATCTCATCTTCCAGCTATGATTCAACGCTTCCCTGAGTGTGCTGCCAGCACTCAGTCTGAAAGGTGATACTGCACCAGGTTTTCCAGTTCCTCACCTGACCAGTGTCATTCACATCTCTCCACCACCATCAGGGCTCTGAATAATGTTTGCTGCTGAATGCTCACATAATTTTTCATTAGCCACTTCTGTTGGCTTCATGTCCTTTTTGTACACATAACCAAAATGCATTAACAGTTTCCAGTAGGTCCATTAGGATTTTCTCCCCAGTCTCCCTGGCAAACACAAGAGCATTATCACAGGCTCAGATTTAGTTAACCCCTCCATATGCTGAGCATTTCTCTTCCTTCACTGCCTTCCATGTTTCCTCTTGCTTGCTCTGCTGAGTTTCCTTTTTAGTAATTATTAGTAGGGTTGGTTTATTTTTTCTTCTTGAATGCCACAAAATGAAAATGCATCATTTGGGGGCTTGCTTTAATTAGGCACTTTATATAAAATCTAGTATTGCATCTTTGTATAGAACCTGCTTCAAAGAAAACAAGAAAGAATGTTGGATTGTTCTTTTTAAGTTCTAAGTTGTTCACTGGTTTTACCCATTTGTAGATTAATTGATGTTAAATTGGGTATGAACTTGGTCTGTAATATTTTTAAATATTAAAAATGAATCAAATTATTCCAAGAAGTCAACTCATCAAAATCTACTCAGGAAAACATCAGGCAGGGATAGGCAGGGTTTGTCTCCCTATGACTTCAGTCCAGTCAGGGTTTCACCTTGACTCAGGTATGGATTGAAGTATCCAGCACATCTGACTAAAGCAGCCCAAGCTCCCCCAGCAGCTGGGTGTGAGAGGTGTTTGAATGAGTGGTAGTAGGGATCACTTGCACTGTGCTGTCCCAGGCACAGCAGTGTCACAGCCCCGTGCAGTGACAGCCACACCAAAGCCTGCACCAACAAAATCCTCCAGTGTTTGCCTTGAAAGTGCTCCAATCCTCCATTCGTGTTGCCTCCTATTCCAAGGCTGGGGGAGATGTGTTCCAACTGCTGTGCCTCAGGCTTGTGAAATATTAGATGGTGAAGCTAAATGCGTGTTTATTTTAACAATAACAGCTTTGCATGAGGGGAACCCCTGAAGGACTCGTTCAGCAGGGCCGTGAGTGGCTGTAGCTGTGGAGCAAGGGAAGAGCAGAGCCAAGCCCAGGCTCAGAGCACAGCCCAGGCTCAGCTGCACTCGGAGGGGAGGGATTGGCACTGCCCAGTCAGTACCAGCAAGGCCATGTCCTGCTTTTGAAACTCAGCCACGTCCTCTCCAGCACCTTCTCGGTGCCAGTGGCACTGGATGCCAGTGTTTCCCATTTTCTTTTGTTCAGTTTAACAAATTACAAACTCGGCCCTGGGTTGCTCACTATCCTCAGCTCAAGTGTGAAGAGATGTTCGTGCAGATCCACATCTCAGCTTGGGATTTCAAACTGACCCAACAGCCCATGGCTTTCAGAGCTTTGACTGAGTTTGGACTCCTCTCTTATTTTCATTACTTAACCCAGAGCATTACAGCTGAACCTCAGAGCCAGCCTCACAAGTCACTCCAGGTTATTTTTGGTCAACCCAACCTATGAGAGGAGTTTTAAAATTTTACTGGGAGAAGGGAAAAGTTCCAAAAGAAATGGAGGTCAGATTTGCTGTGCAGGAACATCCAAAAGCTTGGACATCTCTCCAGAGTTTTTCTATCCCAAAAAACCTGTCCTCTAACCTGGAAAGTGAGTGATCCCAAATGCCAGCTGGATTAGGAGCAAGAAAACTCTCTTGGGTGGTGTAGTTTTGGCCTAAGTCAGCGGCCACAAGCCCAAAGGTGATCATTTTATCACCTCATAAAAATTTTGGTGTGAGCCAAGACTCTGAACAGAGGCAATATTTCATCATTTCTTCAGATGGAAAAAGCCAGAGGGACTCAGCTGTTCCCATGAGCTGACCTCCTGAGGGCCAGGGGAGCCCAGATGCTGCTCTGGGCTCCGTGTGCCACCAGGGATGTGGGACACAGTGGTGACTGGAAGGGGCAAGGGTGACTGGAAGGGGCAAGAGTGACTGGAAGGGGGAATTGTTGCAGGGCTGCAAAACAGCTGCTGAAGAAAAGGGCAAAGGTTTGGATTTAGGCAAGGTGGGAAGAGGGAAGGAGAGCTGCAGGGGACAGTGAGGTGCTCAAGGTGGTGATGTCCCTGATAACTGTCCTCTAACCTGTTGGGGGGGCATAAAGTAGGAGATAATGGTTTATTGTCTATGTCCCTAGGGAAAGAAAGAGAAGACATTGACCTAAGTCATGGCACATAGATATTGGAGAAGTGACATCAGTTAAAGGTTTGGAACAATCTGCCTGTGGAAGTCTCTGTTCTTTTTCAATGAGTTTTTAAAGAAAGCCTTTCCAAAAGGGACACAGCTTCATCCTGCACTCAGGGCAATGCTGAGCCTTCTGCTCCCCAGCCCAGAAAAAATGGAAGGAAATGAGGATATTTCTTCCTCCCAGAGGCCAAGGTAGAAACAGACCATCATAACTATCTAGGTAGGACAGAGTCCTTTTCCCCCCCTATTTCTCATTCAGCTTCTTTGTCTTTATTTTTCAGCATGCAGGCAACAGGTTTGGCCTCTGTTCTACCAAGAAACAGAAAATATTTTACTGAGCTGAATTTGCATCTTTTACCAATCCCTTCTGTTTGCATCCTTTCTTCCTTGGAGAGACTAAAGCTGGAGTGTGGGACCACCATCTGCAAATTATTATTTTATTAGCTGGGCTGTAAATATTTTTTTTTTGCTAGAAACCTGCAGCTCCTTATTGATCTCAGCTCACCTTGCCCCCACCCAGGAGGACTGAGTGCCACATGAATAATACAGCACAGCAAACAGGACAGGATCAGAGACTGCAATGAGAGCGTAATCTAAGTAAAAACACTGGATCTGTCTGTTTATGGATCTAATAAATTATGTTGGAATTGTGAGGTTATAAATCCAAGCTGTCCAGTAAACCCAACAACTAATTTGTCAGTCGCTCGTCTAGCAATCTGACTCTCCCTTGCAATTGCTCACCATGCAGATAACAAGGTGCCTTACAAATCTCTTGGTTAAATGTCATTTGTTTCAGTGCCATAACATGCTATGGATCATTGCTCACACACAGTAGCCCAATTATATTAACCTGTGCAGCAATATGGAGTAATGACATGACATTAATGCCAGCACTTCCAAGCTTTCCAACAATTTGGTCTTTCCTCCAAAGGGGTTTTTCTCCTTGAGCATCTTTCTCCTTCTTTCCTTCTTTCCCAAAGTTTAGAGGCAGAGCAACATATCTACCCAAATGCATCTAAAATCCTCATCATTTCCCAGAGAGCTGGAGCTCATTCACAGCTTGGAACGTGGGTCTGAGCTGTGTTACTTGTTGGAAACTCTCCAAATTCTAAGCGTCGCTGTTCCTTAGGCTCCGACTTCTCTTTGGCATTTTTATAGGAATACCTTTGGAACACAACCCCTTGCACTTTGTCTGTGTTGATCACGTGTTCCCACAGTAGTGGGGGAAAGAAGCACTTTTAAAATACACACATGAAAAAAAAACAAGCCCGTGGAAAGATGAAGCTGTTGTTATTTTCCAGCATCGGAGGGAAAGCTGGCTAAACCTGCCAGCAAGTGCCTTGGCAGATCTGCCTTCTGTTTGCACTGCTGCAAGAGACACTGAGCAACAGCACCGAGACAACAAGATCAATTTGATAAAATCATGTTGTTCAGGCACCTTGGCTTCTTCATGAGGGCATAAAATTAGTGAAGGAGGCTATTTTATGATAAACATAATTCTATTTGTTTTTGAGAAAAGGCAAATGGATTTTGAAGTCTGCCTAAAATTTCCTTCATTCTTATTGCTGAGAGAAAAAGCCTACTGTCTTTTTTCCCTGGCTGTCACTGAAAAAAATCTCCAGAGTGCTGTAGAGAGGGTGCAAGAGGGTAACCAGACAGTTTGGAGAGGGCTGCACGTCCGAGGGAAAGACATGGAGGATTTATAGCTCTGTCTCATGGTTGTAGCTGTTTTCCATCATTACAGTGCATGGGGGGTGGGGGGAGGAGAGGGGACAGATGCTGATCCTTTGGTGACCCTTTACTCTCCAGCTGGTGTCACCACAAGTGGAGTAACGTGCCCACAACAGTCTGAGCTCAGAATATGTCCCCCTGTTTCTGTATATTTATGGCTTTTTTTGGCTTCTGCAGGGAAGGCGAGTAACCCCATCATAAGCACAGGGCTAAACTTGCTGATATCAGCTAAACTCAGCTTCTTCCTGTAGGAAGAGTTTCGGTAAGTAAAGAAGTAAAGAGGCTCATCTATGACAAATCTTACCTGACACAAACATATTTTGATCAGCCCAACACAATCCGTAACAGGCGCATCTAAATATTATGAAGAAATATGTGGTGATCAGCTCCAAATACAGGCCCTGAAATGTACACTGGCTAAATTCTTTCCATTGTGCTGTTAAATGCATCCAGCTGTCCATACGTTAAAGTTAAATATACTGAACTATAAAGCTGAACTGAGAGTGGAAACTATTAAAATAAACTCAGCTATTTCCCCGTTCCCCCTCTCCTTCCCAATCAAGTATATTTTAGTTGGGGAAGGAGGAGAGTTATAACAACAATTATTTGATGTGCTGCATGGCAGTGCCAGGGAGAGAGGGGAGGATGTGACAGGGAATGGGAGCAGCCCCAATCTGATGGGCAAGGAAAAATGGGAATGAATATTCTGGGTGACTTCAGAGGGGACAAAGGATTCTCCTTATGAGGAGCAAGCAAAACCCTGCCTGGCTGAGTTTGCCATGCATAAAAAAGATAGATGGGAAAAGGCGAAGAGAGAGGGATGTGGTCATGGGTGCAGGGGGAGGTTGTAGAGAGCCATGATCATCTATCTTATAAAGGAATAAAATGGTTTTTGCCTTTCAAAAGAGCTTTGGGGTCTGTGGGTTGCTAAGTGTGTCCTAAAAATTGATTTTGTTTGGCTCTCTATTTATTATTATTTTGTCATTAACTGCTATGGAAAAAGCAGAGATACAACAGCAAGAATGTAAACAGGAAAAACTTTCAGTTCTTATGGACAGTGCAGGTTCCTGTCTCATGTCCCAGGATTAGAATATCAACCTGCAAACTCTTTTATCCAGTACCTTGAGCATGAGGAACATGGTAGAAAAGCAGTAGCCTATGAAAAATAAGCTTTTTTCAAACTAATTTTCACGCCATTTTTCTGAGGAATGAGGCTTGTCTCGTCTGTCTGATATGCAATTTCCATAAATTTTTCCTACTTTGGTTTTTCAGTCAGCAGAAGACAGATACCAAACACAGTACTCCTGCTGGGAAAGGCAATTACAGCTCAGTCCTACCAGCTGTGAGAGGCTGCAGCCAGGTGACCTGTTGGGCCACCTTCCCACCCCAAGAGCCAGAGGATGCAGGAGGAATGGCTGCAAGGCAGATCAAACCAAACCCTAACATATTACATCTCCTTTTGCCACTGTTTTGCTTGCAGCAATGCCCACACAGAGCAGGGAAATATCTCCTGGTCCCTCTGTCACTGCAGGAGCACAGAAGTCCCCAGCCCGTGGAAGTCCCTGGCAGCCAGAGGGTGAGTCTTGTTCTCCAAAAACAAACCCATTCCTGAGCACTCCACAGGACACCCCACTGGACACTGGTGCTCCATTTCATGGTAAGTTTGACAGATACTTAATAATGTGTGACCATGTTGGCTAACATGCTTCTCTGGAAATACAAAACAAAACAAATCTGGACAGCAGAGAAGAGAAATGTGGCTGTGAGCAGCAGTGTGGACTGGTGACAATGCCCTTAAAGTGATTTTCCCCTTCCCGTATGTGAGTGTGTGTTTACTCTAAATTATTGCCTGGATGAGATGAGGGTTCAGGTTTAAACATCCTGGCCAAGCAAGAGCAAATCAGTTTTGTCCTCCTGTCCCTCTAGGTGAGTAAAAAATGTTAAACTAAAAAAGAAAGAAAAAGAAAGCTGTTTTAGAATCACTTTTCCAACACTCCAGATGCTGCTCTATGATGAGTTTGAGATTTATGCCACTGTAGGACAAACACTGACTGCATCATTGCTGTTTGCTCTGTTGGATGCAGTGAGGGCATCAGGACACCATCAGCCAGGACATTTACACCTTGTTAGGGCTAGGAACCATACACCTTCATATGCCTCATCTCACTGAACTTTGTGGATCCAAAAACATGAAATTCAGAGGTGGAAGCATAGCTTCACTCTGTTCTTATTGAATCGCTTGGAAATTGTCTTTGTTTCCTTTTGTTCTGGCCAGAAAATTCCAGAGCTGTTTTTCTAAATATGAACTTTTGCCAGAAAAAATTCCTATCTATAAACAACTTTATGCATCCTGAGAACATCCATTTCAACAGCTATCTTCAGATTATAAACAGACCTCGGTTGAAGGCAGTGGTCTTCACTTTGAAGGAGGATGAAAATGTAAGAGTTGGCTGTCAGTAGGACAAGAAGAGCTAGGTTTAATATTCAGCAGGAAAGAATTAGATGAAACCCTAAGAACAAGAACCAAGTGCTTCATTCAGTGAAGTTGAGTTCAAACCTTTGTTGGTTCTTCGTGCACAAGGGACATGTGATTCTGTTTCCTGCCCTGCTCATGTCTGTCAACAAGGTGATTTTCCTGTTCCATTAAGTAATCCACTTAGTCCCCAGATATTTAATGCTGTGCCACTATCTTGTTGCTGTTTGTCCTCTTGGCAGCTCTGGCAGCAGCACTACATATCTGAACCCCTGAGCATGTGTGTGTGGGGCTCACTCTCAGATGCTGTGAAGGTCAGGGCCTCCCAAGGTGTCAGTGACAAAGAGGGGACTGTGGAGGAACCTTCTGGGGTGAGGAGAGGGATGGATGAGTCAGCTGCCTGTCAGGATGCACAGATTGGCACAGAGAGCACCTTGGCTGCTGAGATTTTGCCAAAAAGGAAAGGAGGTGGAGGGAGATGTTTCTGATAGGAGATGTCCAACTTATCTCATTGACACTTAGCTTTGGCATTTTTTAAAATAGCTGTTCCTCACGTTTGGGGTGCACAGCAATAGCAAAATCAAGTCCTGTTAAAATGTCCTAGGATCACACCAGCAATAGCTTCCGTGGCTCCGATGGCCTCAAACCCTTCTCTCATGTCATGCACTTGAGATGGGAGTGCAATGTGCTATGTGCCAAGTGTCAGCTTTCAGGAGTGTTTGGTATCAGCCTACAACTATCAAAAGGCAAATTAAAGGTGAACTGGAGTAATCTGTGCAGTGGAGAGTGTAAATGTGGGAGATAAGAGGGTTTTGATGCCAATCCAAGTTGCTCCCACTCTCTCTCTTTACTCCCTGGTTTTTATATATGTATAAAAGCTTTTCAAAAGCCATTTCTATTGCTATGTTGTTATCAGCTCTACATTTTCCCCCACTTGCCCACTGACTCCCCTGCACACTTTATTTGATTCTTTCCATAGGAGAGGTCTTTGTTTCAAAATAAATGAATGCACTTTGCACTTCCACAGCTGGTTTTGATCCAATGATTTCCAACACCTTCATGGAAGGGCTTTCAGTACCTTAGAGAGATGAGAAACTCACTCTTTTACAGCCCAGGGCCCAGTGTCCCAGGGGAGTCATCACAACCTTCTGTGCTAGGTAGGCACTTACACCTATGAACACAGGATTTTACTCCTATGAACACAGGATTTTACTCTGGCTTTGAAGCTTTTTGCTCTCTTCTTGCAGAGCTGGGCTGGGGAGTGGGGAACCAGGTTTTTAGCAGCTCAGGGACATCAAAGGATGTGCCTGGATGTGCAGCAGCTCAGAGGCAGCCTGGAGGAGTCCCCAGCCCCTCCACCACTCTGTTCTGTGCCTGCCAGGAAACCTCCCCTTTTCATTTCCCACCCATCAGTGTCAGATGGAGGAAGAACAGGACAGTGCTCATGCCACCCATGCAAGGCTGGGTTTTTAAGTGTATGAAGAGGGTTGGTGACTGATTCCCATGGAAAATATGTTGCAAATGGACATTAAACGCTCCCTGGCTCCACTGACAGCCTCATACCTGGGTGGGTTAATGACCTTACAGCCTTTCCCTTCCCAAGCTTGATGCAATTGTTTTTTAAAAGCTTCATAGCCCACCCCATGACAATCTTTCACCAGCTTTAACATCCTTTTTGGTTCAGGTCTCAGCATTTGCTTGACTTAAGTAACTTGACAGAGTGAGGACTGTTGGCCTTTGCTCAGGCAGTAGGTAAATAAAAGCCTGGCTCCCTTTTGCTGTGCTAAGAGTAAAATGAAGCACTGACAGAGGGCACGATACATATTCACCTCCATTCATCCCTCCTGGTACTCATTTCCTTCCAAATGCGAGGATGGCCCCGTTCATTCCCTGCTGAGGACATGACCTGTCGAGAGGTGTGCAGGTAAATGGGGTCAGGAGGGGCAGGGGGCCCACGGGCCATTGGCAGCACTCCCACCAGAGCTTCAGAAAGGCACACAATGCAGAAAGCACTGGCTTTTCCCAGACCTTCTGCTGCTCTTCAGATCACCTTGGAACAAATATGCACCTATCCTTCTTCCTCCTCCTATTCCTGATCCTGTTCCTACTTCCACACAAATCCCTGCATGCCCTGTTTCCCTTCCCATTCCCACACTGCATAATTGCTAATTTACAGAGTGAATTTCCACAATTTGAGAAACTACCTGAGGGCACAGGCAAAGCCACAGGGTGATATTTGCAGATGGATGTAGTAAAACCCTGCAGACTTTGTGCCCCTCTGAAACCAAACACTTCCAGACTGGATTTCGGGGGACTCCATGTGATGGCCATAAGCAGTCTGAGATACCCCACATGGACCCTGGTGAGCTCCTCAGCTGGCAGAGACAGGCTGCTTGCAAAAGGGTTTAATTTTTTTCTTTTTGCCAGTGTAGCTTCTCATGCCCCACTGGAGGTCAACATTTGTAAGGAGTCGAAATCTCTGATGTACTTAACTCTGCAGGCAGGCCACTGCTGCCTACTGACAAAGCACTTCCAGGAAAGATTAGGGTTTTGGTACTCTTTAATTAGGGAACCAGGGAGAATTAGGTATGTGACTGCTTCCAGGAGCTGCAAGAGAGCCCTCTCGTCTCTAATGTGGGAACAATTTCAGAGGATTTTGTCTGAATGTGGATTCAGAAGTTAGTCCCAAAACAACAATTATAGATCTGTTCATGACAACAGATAAACTGGGAAATAAAGAGATTTGTAAGAGCTGTTTTTACCTGCAGTGCCACTATCCAGGGAGAAGTTTCTCTGTCCATAAACATTTATCTTGCAGTCCAGACCCAACAGCCAACTCCCCAGGCAGATTTGTTGCCCTGACTCCAGCACAGCTCCTCTGGCTGCCCCCAGTGCCAGGAACAGTGAGCACAGCACACTCAGCAGCTGTTTAGCTCTCGGGTGTTCAAATGCTCTGAGCAACTATCAAACCCTCTGGTTTATCACTGGTTTGTGGCTGAATTCCAAACCCATTTTATCCCATTTGAAGTCACTCTTGTGTCTTTTAAACAGTAAGTCACCTCTGCAAAGCCCTACTCTGGCTCCATATGAGGGGATCAAGAGCAAAAGAAGGAAGATGCTGCCACTTCAGGGGAAAAAATCCTAAAATAAATCCCAAACTGATCCAATTGGCTGGGGTGCAGATCCCTGCTGTCCACCTACACAAGCCTCCTGCCCCTGACAGATTGATTTTGCCTATCTACTGATTCTGTGGATGTTTTTGTAAAATACCAATGGGAAGCAATCTACAAAAAGAACTGCTGTCACCAGGAAGTTAGTCATTAACAGCCAAATGTCTCCCAGATAAGACAGAGATGCTGCAGCCTCTCTGAAGCTTGCATGTCATTAGAGGAGGATGTTGTGATGTGACAGACACAGGGATTTAAGACAGATCTTTTCCTTGCCCAGGGTCCCCTGTGCTTCTGCGGTGTTTATAAGGGATCACTGAGCTATATCAAGCATTCAGTATGAAATGTATGAAATACTATCCACATGCATCACCCGTCAAGAAAGATTAACTTTTCACTGCACAGCAGCACAGCAATACTCTCAGGGCAAAGAAGGACTGCCCAGACAGAAATCTTTTCTTTTCTCCCTCATTCTTATCATTAAAACTGTGTCTGGCTGATGAAAAGGCTCACCTAGCACAGAAATGAATGGCCAGGAGTTAATTTGCTTCAGGAATCTACTCTGTTGCAGTTCTAGATAGAACAGTGGTTTGACAGCACCTTAAAAGGGCTTAAACCACTTTGCTGAATCAAGTCTGAGTCCAGAATTAGATTAAAAACATAACTGACCTGGAATTTAATGTCAATTATTTTATACTGTAGCAGCCCTGGGATGCATAAGCAAAATGTCCCATCTCTTTGCCCCCTCAAAGGGTGTCAGAGCCAGTCACAACCCCATGATTTAACCATCAAGGAGGTCAGGATTTCCCTTGGGCCCTGGATTTCAGCTGTAAACAGGTTTGCCACCGTGGTCCTTTAGGATCTAAGTTGTTTAGCTCCAGGTCCACAGCTGGGTTTGGTGTCCATCACTGTGCTCACAGCAATAGAAGTCCAGCTCCAAATCCTGCTGTGAGCATAGGGCTGGACACCAAATACTGCTGTGGAGCTGGAGCTCCCAGTCTCCCTGAAAGCAAAGAGGATGGACACCAAACCCCGCTGTGGAGCTGCAGTTCTTCCCTGCATCTCCTGGGGAAGAGCTGAATCTCTTGATGTCCCACAACATCCCCACCATCCCCCACTGACCCCACTGGGTGTGTTTAATGGGGTAGCTCAGGCAGGGTTAGTCTGAAGAGGTTCTCACATTCCTTCTCCTGGGCCATCACCCCTGAGAAAGTGTTAAGACCCCACTCAACAGCAGATTTTTCCTCTCTGTGTTTTAGCAGAGGAGGACGGTCCGGTGAGCGCCGCTGCTCTGCTCAGCACTGCACATCACCTCCTTGTTTGAAAAGAGTCAGCACCCACAAAATGAAAGGGCTTCAAACAGCCTGGAAAGGATGGACTCACATGGCTGGTTGTTGAGAGTGCTCCAGGAGAAACCAGCAGCACCCTCTTTAGAAACACAAGCCAGGTTTGCAGTCACAACTGGGGGCTGGTTCCCACTCTGGCTGAGAATGATCTGACTTCAGTGATTCTGGTGTGCAGAGAAGTGGCTGCTGAGTCTTCATGGCTGCAGGGGACACAAACAAGGAGAAAGAAAACACAGCAAAAAGTTGTTTTGCTGTCTCTGGGCCTGGATTTCTCAGAGGAGCCCAGTAAGAGGCTTAGGGATGTTTTTCTCAGTGTGAGAGCCGTGGTGATACCTCCTGTGTATCTAACTAATGTAACCACAGCATGTTAATGAAACCAGACCTAAGAGTGTACCCAACAATCAATATCAGAATGCGTGAATATTATGCACCACAGACCTCACACTCCTATTTTATATGCTTGTTTCCATTTTTCAGGACCATTTTCTTACACAGAACACTCAAGTGGAATGATTAACTTCACTTTAAAACTCTAGCAACACATAAAAATCCCCTTTTGGGGGATATTTCAGTGATGATTTGCTGCAAGTAGCCATTAAAACAATTTAACATGTGGCATTTCAGAGCAGAGTTAAAAGACAAGAGCCCTGAGTTCAAAGACTGAGCTGGTGCTGAACTGCTGCTTCCACAATTAATGTGTTTCTTTCCTCAAGCAATGCAGGATGGAAGCAACTTTCCAAAGAGAAGGAAAAGCACTTTGCACTGGCAGGAGATGCAGAGGGAGAGGAGGAGGAAGGGGAAGCTTGCTGTTTGGTACCCTTAATCTTATTATCTGTAGAAGCATCACAAAGTGGCAGTGCAACAGCTCCTGAAACAGGAAGAAAAGGCTGTGTTCTCCTTATGCCCTTCCTCAAAAGTCAAACCAATCTTTCTCCTGGGTTGTTGTGCAAGAGCTGCTTCTGCAGAGAACACAGAGTGCCTGCCATTGATGACAGGCTGAGATATCTCACTCACTGCAACAGAAACGGACACACTAAACTTTGCTCCCAGTCTCAGAAGAGAACAATGATCCTCAGAAACCAGGACAGCTCTGCAAAGCAGGGCTCTAGATCACACTTCTTCTTTGCTTTGCATCTGGAGTTTATTTATTCAGAGTAATTTTATACTCAACACGAGGTGCAGGGTTCAGTCTGAGAAACATGGGGCATATCCATGAAAAATACCATTTTTCTACTTAATTAGAGGGGAGAGCTCTTCTTTTGTTCACCCTTTCATAGTTCACCCCAAACAGAGTAAGTTCCTCAAACATTGCTGCAATCTATTTGTACAAATATAATGCTAAAAATTAAAATGCACTTGGAAGGATAGAGACAGCTTATTTTTTACAATTATAATTCCAGCCCAACATTTCAGGTACAAATCCTCCAGCCTGTGGTATGAGGGCTCAGTGTAAGACACCAACCACCAATATCAGTGTACTTAGCTTCATCTGCCTGGTTCCAGATTCAAACATAGAAATAATGCAATAAACTTCTTTGCTTCAGCCACATAAAAACATCCTCAACCAAAAGAAAAAAAAAAAAAGGCTACCACCAAACTTGACTAATTTTTTTAAAGAAAAAGGCAATTTTTCACATTTTAATAGCTTTCATTCCATGTCTTAATAAATGCATGTTTGTTGATTTGTGTAAGCATGATGTAGGATTCTGCAAATGAATGTAATCTGCAACAAGGGGATAGCTAACCACTAGCTAACACTTTTGAATAATGAATCCCTACTGTATCAGATGGACGCTATTCATAATAATTCCTTGCTTTTCTCATTTTGTCGTGTACAGTAGCGATTAATCAATTTGCAGTGTTATGTCACCCGCAACAAATTGCTAGCACCAAGACAAATTTATTGCTTTATGATAAAAGAACTTGTTTAGGTAGAAATAAATTAAATTTGGGGGTTGTTATTTGAGTTTGATGTTTACATATATGACCCATGCAGCACAGGCCAGCAGAGGTAAGGGTATCCAATTATAACACTGGTGTTTTGAGGATAGCTCAAAGAGATGCAAAAGCAAAATGGTGTGTTTGTACAGCCAACTGGTCCTTGAAGAGAGGGAGTCCTCCTGGGAACTCTCTGTGCCATGACTGAGGCTGTTCAGAAGAATTTGGGAGCATTATCAGGGAGCAGAGCTGTGCACTCGATGTTCCTTCTGTGAGAAGAGGTTTTGATGCACTTTGGGGTCTAGAGAAGAAGCAACTCCCAACAAGCAACATCTTCACAGCTCCTCTGAAGGTGGTGCTGCTTTGTGGAAAGGGATCAGCTTTGCAGGGAACAGCCAGGCAGGCCTGGTTGCCTTTCTGTGCAGCCCAAGAACCGCCCAGCCACAAGCAGCAGACAGAGGTTTGGTGCTGGATGCCAAGTGCTCCTTTTCTGCTTGCACTCCCACAGCTGGATGCAGCCTTGGGACTCCTTCCTGAGGCACTGGGAGGAGGTGAACAGAGGCTGCAAGGGCTAATTAAATTCTAACACTTGAAATGCCCAATTTGCTGCCTTTAGTTCATATTTTTTTGTATCTTTTCAGTTTCCTTCAGCCTTTGAGAGGCTCCAATCTCATATTTGCTGCTCCTCAATAAATCCTACTTTTGCTCTTACTTTCTCCTTCCCACTGCTGCAGAAATCACTGACTCTTTCCCCATGTTAAATGCTGCAGTTACTTCTCTCTCTTTGCTTATTTCTTCCACTCTTCGCTTTTTCTTCTTCTCTCGTATTCCTGACCAGGCATTTTCTGTAGCTCTGGATAATACCTCTCCCTTCCCTGCTACTCCCTACTAATGTTCTTGTCAGGCTTCTCCTGAATCATTGCTGCTCCATCCCAAAAGATGTTTAACTGAGATTACTCCTGGCTGGAACTGCAATACTGAGAAAATGCAATGTGTCAAATGGTTCAGGAAAGGAGAGGAGAGAGGAGGGGAGGAGAGGGGAGGACAGGACAGGACAGCACAGCACAGCACAGGACAGGGATGCTCAGTGTTGGGGTGCAGAGCCCTTTCTCTAGAGGTGCAGGCAAACCACACAAAGGGCTGTGGTGAATAGGGAATAAACTTCATCCTGCAGGTGTGTAGGGGCACCACAGCTGATTTACTGTTTTCCCTCCATTTTTCCCTTTATCTGAGGTGTATAACCCTGTGTGAGCACTGTTCTCACAGAGAGTATCCACACAAATTGGACATGAGCGTGGACAGCACCTGAAAAAAAATCATATACTCCTAAAATTCAGGCCAAATCCAAGTTTCACCAGGCTCTGAGGGTTCCTACAGATTTTTGCCAGCGTAACTGGTCTCAGAACGTTCTGATGTTAGTCAGTGACAACACAGTAATGGGCTATTAATTAGCCAGTTTCTATCAACACCACAGTGCAGTTTTATTACCCATGACGGCAGCCAGCAATCTGCCCTCGGAATGAGGTGAGGGACTGCTCCTGCTTGCTGAATAATCCTCATCTCTGTCAGTATCTGATGAAATCAAACCTATTCCATACAGCTTTCTCACCACCAAATACTCCCAAATCAGGGATTACAAGAAAAAAGATAAATAACCCAAATAATTTGTTTTAATACGTGATCTCCAGGTGGTTCAAAGCCCACCACAGCCATATAAGAAAACCTACAGCAAGAGAGAGCTGGGGAGTTGTCCAAATTATTAAAGTTTTTGGTGCAAAAGAAACTCCAGCATTGTTATTAGTTTTTTTAATTGCCTTATGGCAGTTTTGCTGTCACAACCCAACCACAGCATCACACAGATACTCTATGATGTATGTGGTACACTCCTATTTATGTTTCAGTGAAAGGTAAAATTTGGGCATGTGGATAAACATACCCAAATTGATTTTAAATATCTGACAATTTAGCACAGTGTTATAAACACCTCATTGCTCCTCTCCATCTCAGAGCTGCCCCAGCTCCAAGGACTGCACTGGATCTGCCCCAGCGTGAGAAGAGCCCCACACATCTCCCTCTGACCCTTTATGTTGCCTAATATTACCTTTACCAACACAAAGTGAAAGATGAGGTTTTAGATCTCTCTCTCTGTTTAAAAAGTTACATATTTCAAGCATCAACAGCTCCATTTTTAATGGATTTCTTTTTTTAAGGAAGAGAGTAACAATAACTTTCAGACCAAAAAAGCACGAAGAGATCAGTGAAGTACAAAGTTAGAAAATCTCAGTTTATTCAGTCAATTAATTGTCAATATTAGGTCCTATAAAATAAGTAAAAAATATGTAAAGCAGGTCTATCCTTATGAACATAAGTGCTACGGGGAGGGTGCTGTGTTATTCTTAAAGTGAATCAATATTTTGACAAAGCTGATATTTACTCTCACACATTTTAAACCCTTTGATGCCCAGTGGGACTTGGCCTCACAAACATGGGTTGCCAAATGCATATTCATTAACCTCCCAATTGGCTAATCCAATAAAAGAAAGGAAGAAAAAGAAAGGAAGAAAGGGAAAAAAAACCCCACCAATGCCCTGGTAGCATGCTTACAGAGTCATTTATTGTAAACATCATCCAAGTGGCTCATTCCACACATGCTACTAAAAGCTTAAAAACCACTGGCATTGCTTAGCCCCAAGTAAAATCTTGCACAAAGAAAGAGCCTTCAGGCCAAGCCAAATGGAAAAAGGGAATTAGAAGGATGTTACTCATTCATTACTGCCACTTTAATCACTTAGAGGTCCAATTAAGTATAAATCATTAGTATTAAGTTACTTTATCCAGGACTCTTTATAACACACATGACTGGATTCGGAGGGCTCTCGGTGGCTAGATGGAGCGTGAGCTGAAAAAGGCAGTCAGATGTTGGGTTCCCCCCTCCCTTTCCCTTTCCCCCTCGCTATGAAATTGATAAATGAAGGCTGCATTCTAGGTGCAGCAGTAATTTCTGTAGTGCAGTCAAGTGCTAGGTCCCTTGTCTCCTCCAAGCAATGAGGCCACCGTCCCCTTTAGCGCCTGAGCTTCCCCTGGGCTGCTGAAGGGCCGGACCAGACCCAAGCGTGGTTTCATTTCCATGCACATATCCCCAGGGCAGGAGCCCTTTATTCATTAACGGATCCATCCTTTCCTGAGGAAGGAGGCGGAGGGAATAGAAAAGTCAGGAGAGAAAGTGGCTTTCATGGCTTTCCTGCTCTCTGCCTGCTGTTACTGCCTGAATCTCTCCTGAGGAGCAAAGCGACTTTGGGGCATGTGAAAAAACCGATGCAATAGCATCTTCTAAGGTCCTTGCCTCTTCTAGTCCTTTTCCTCCCCATCTTCCCAGGGATAAAATTTCCCCAGCGGCCCAGATCACTGTCTGGGAAGCATATTTCCTTCTAATCGGTTTTACAGCTCTTTTAAAGTAATATGTCAGATCATTTTCTCCATATACATAGTTAATGAAAGTAACCCTACAAATTCATTTTAAATAGATGGAAGTTGTTATAACCCTGATCTGGAATTTATTACATTCATTACAATCTTGCTGAAGTAGGTAATGTAATGGACTATTACTTTTATTATCTTTTTAATCCCTCAAAATTATTAGGAACTGACTAATATTTGGCATCACCCTGTTAATGTTTAAACAGAAATTGATATCTTCATTCATCTAATAAGTGATGGGATCTTTTTTATGCAAAAGGACTAAAGCTGGTGACTCTTTTTTTAAACTGAAGTCGGCCAAAAGATTTCTAAGTAAAATCTTAAACTGACAATACGATAATTTTATTAAATCAGCTCTTTTATCAGATTATGAGAACATTTTCCAGAACATTTTCGTGACTCCTGACTGCCCAGAGAACAATCAGGGCCCCATCAGTTTCTGCGAGGGATGGATTCAGATTTCATTTCAGCTGTCAGCCCTTTGATCCCGCTTTTTGCCTGCTGACCAACAGAAGCAGAGCACCTCCCAAACCCCCTCCCAACCAAGATAAACTTTCTCACACTCAGGCACAGTGTTTGTAAAGGTTACAGCCTTTAAACTGGCCTCCCCAAGCCATCACTCTCTTGTACATATTCTTTAACACAGCGTTCAGTCCCCCCCTCTGACACCCAGCAGGATGTGCTGTGTAATTCCCAACACAAAGGTACAGGTGCTTCCTCCTCCTCCTCTCCCTCAGTCCTGGCAGCGACGCTTGCGAGTTCACCGAGTGCATTTCCTTTGGCACTGCAGTGAGAGGCCGGGCATTGCATCATCCATGGCCGGGTTAAGGAGCCCGGGGCTGTTCCAGGGTGGCAGAAGTGAGGACACACACGGGGTAGGAGCTGTGCAGGGCCCACGTGTGCTCACACGTGTGTGCACACGAGTGCAGCGCTGCATTGGGGCACCGCAGCCAGGGCAAGGGGAAAAGCTCTGCCTGGAAGGAGTGAGGGGCAGCCCCGAGCTGTGCTCGATGTCCCCTGGGGCCCTGAACTCTCCCCAGAAGCGATAGGGACTGCATTGAAGTCCTCAGCTGATATCTGGGCAGGCTGAGTGCACACCGATGTCCCCAGAGAAGCTCCCTGCTCTCGGGGAGGCTCTTGGTGTCCAGCTGCAGATGCAGGGCTAACAGGACAGGAGCAGGGGGTTGCTGTTTTCCACGAGTCCCAGTGAACTGGGACCAGTGTCACTGATCATCCATTGCAGTTGTGTCACTGACTCTGCCAGGAGTGGAGTTCAGTTCTATTTGAACAGTGTTTTTTGCTTTTCCATATAAAGTCTGTCACCTGGACCTCACCTCTGGCTAAAGCTTCCCAAAGACATCTAAATGGCAAAGTCTCATTTTTGGGAATCATTTAGAGAGAGTAACCGTGCAGACAAGTTTCTGATGGGATTAGCAAAAGCACCTCAATTTTATTTTACATTGGTGATGATGAAGGTGCTTTTGAACCTCACATAAAACACCTACATGTACATTTGGAAAGCTTTAGACACCTTGAAAATGAGGAGTAGAAGTCACTTCTAAAATTGCACTAACAAATCTGGCCCTCTGGCACTGCCAGAAATTTTACCCAGCATGCAACTTTTGAAAACATCCAAGTTATGTTTTAATATTTTTAATCTGTATTTACCTTACAAGTGCTATTAATATTCATTATAGATTAGGGCCAGAACAAAGATAACACGGAGTTCTTTACAGTTTCTTTGGAGTAAAAACTGTTTTGCAGCACAGTGCAAATGAAAGACAAGAAATGTTTCTTTGGACAGTAGCCCTAAAAACCAGTTACAGGGATATGTTCATATACATTAGAAAGACCTTTTTTATTAGTGTATAGGTGACAAAATACACAGAGTTGGTGGCAGGATAAAGGAACTGAAGAGGGACCTCACAGCATGGTTTATTTTTAATTGAGATGAAAAATGAAAAATATAAAAATTTAGATGCAATCCTGAAAGAGAAACATTTTATGCAAATTGAACCAGGTAAAGTGAATATTAGATAATAGATATATTCACAGAAGGAAAGACCCCTGAGACAAAACAAGAAAGACAAGTAGACAAGCGCCAACTTCCAGTGAAAATGGTTAAAATGTTAGCTTGGACTGTGATTATGAGAGTTTTGGGAACCATGTACAAACAACCAACCTGCAAACTTTTACCTGCAAATATTCACATATTCAAATATCACTCGAGTGCCCAATATGGGAGGGTGGCTGGGGTTACAGATGCAGCTGGGCCTTCTCTGCTGGTTATGGTGGCCCTGTGCCAGTTGGTACCAGCTCAGGATTTGTCACTAACATAATCATGTTGTGTGCTCAAATGTCCTCTCAAAGTTCAATCACCATTTTTATCTTGTAGAACTGAACATGCTGTAGGTACTGACCAGAAAAATCTCTGAATCATTTTGGTGGCCTAAGCTCTTAGACCTGACAGCCACAAAAGACATGGCAGAAAGATGTTATTTCCTGGGACTTCTGTTCTGTTCTCCTAAATACATTTAAAAAATGTATTTTTATGTCTTTATGTCTCCCTACAATCATAAAAAAATAAAGACATGACTAGATTTTGGTGGCTGGTTCACAGACAATCAAGTCTTTTAGACGCACATTAGAACAATTAATTTCTTGTCTCACATAAATACTGTCCCTGCTTTATGATCTGCTGCTGAGGTGGAGTAAAAGAAGCAGAGAAAAAGAAGAAGAAAATGACTCTTTTTTTTTTTTTTTTTTTTTTTTTTTATTCCAAGTACTGCTTTAATAAGACTGAAAGTCTCTCTTTTTCTCTCCTTGCAGCCCTACAGCAAATAAATGGAGGTGTCAGCCCAACACCCTTGTAGGTTTAAACTGAATGGAAGTGTCCTTTTGAAAAGCTTGTTCTGTCTGACAGTCCTGAATGTGCTCCTATTGCAGTTCCTTTGAACACCCATCTTTTCTGTGTTGGTGCTCTGCTGACATGGCTTTTCGTTGAGTTAAAGATTAACAGAGTGCTGCTGAATGACAGGACTTTGTGATAACTTAATTGCATGAAACATAGTTGTTCCTATGCAAATCAGAGTGTAATTGGTCACTAAGAAATTACTGTCCCTGCATAAAGATGGCAAAATGGATTTTGGACACACGTGGGGAATAATCTGTTACCTTTTATCATACTTGAAAAACATAGTTCATAGTTTTTATGATGAGTGTTTGACATGCACTTCATGCCATGAAAGTATTTGATTATGTACATTAAATATCAGGTCTGAGAGCTCTAAAGCCTCCTTCATTTTAAGTGTATTTTAACTGCTGACATTGGAATTAACATAACAATGTGGGAGCTCTGCAATAGATTCATAAATTGTGAATCCCAATGGACCCACCTTGCAAAGGTGCCATGGTATTTACCAGCCAGAGAAGACGTGGCAGAAACTCTTTTAAATGAGAAAACACTGGAAAAGCTCCCTGAAATGGTTTCTTTATTACAATTACATTTGGGTAAGGGTAAGTACAGGATTATAACTTCATCTAAAAGAATATCATAAACCAGACAGGAAAATGATATTATAATCACAGAAAAGGGACCACTCCAGGGCAATTGCTGCAGCTCTGACTGAAAGTCTGTGCTAAAGAGCAAATGAAAAAACAAGTTTAAGAACTAAAGAGGTGTGTGACGACCACACTATTACCAAACTATTTAGCACTTGCCTTAAACAATAGCAGGGTATCATAAACCGAATTATGTGAGCTAAGCCCTGTCTCGTGTGGAAAGAGTGCAATTACAGCACATCCCATCCTTCTCCCTGGTGTTTCACTGCAGAGGCTCAACACTTTAGGAATGCTAAAGCACCACGGAATGGAAATGGTATTGGAACAGAAAGAGCCTCCCGAAATGAACTGTACGCAGCCCCTTGTGTTGGCATGATTGATACTGGAGCATGTAGGTGTAATGAAACTGATGCTGTCTCTTCTGCACCTGTGATTTATTGAGTACAAATTTAAGATGAGAAAAGGCCCCATACCAGGACCTGCATCTTCCCCCTCAAAGAGGGTATGGTCATCCATCACCAGCCATTGCAAAAGGCCCAATAGTGAGCGGCTCATCAGATGAGCCAATAGTCTCTTTGTTGGGATTCCTAACAAGTGTTGGATCAGCAAAAGTCTATTTAGGCTGGTGGACCTTTCAGGACCAATTTGTAGTGGGTCACTGATTCTGCTAGTGTATTATCTTCTTTACTACTAGTACCAGTTGGGCAAGCAGCAAAGATTAATGATTTTAGCTGCCGACTGTTTGTGGCAATCTACTGCTTCTGGACCAAAGATTAAGATTTTTTTGTGCTTTACTAGAAAGGACACACCTTTTATCTGGGACCCATTTTTATTTGCTGAGTTCTGTACAAATACTAAAAGAAAAATAAAATAATGGGTACCTCAGTTGCCTTTTTAAAGGCAATAAAAGGGATTTTTGCTGGTGCATAGCACAACAGAAGAGGATTTTGAAAAGGAATGATAAAACTTAAAGCTGAGAGTAAGTTTTGTCCTCATTGAGCTTCAGAATATGGCAGAGCACAAGTCTCTGCCTCATCCCTCAATACACAGTGCTGGAGAAATTCCAAGATCTCCCTACTTTTTAAAAGAAGGGGAATGAGGGAAATGTGATTCTCATTTTCCAGGTTCATATTTCATCATTTTGCATAGCAGAAATGCCCATTATAAGGGCCTTAGCCATGGTGTAAAATAACTCAAATCCATCCCAGGAACCTGAATCTGTGCTGGGATCCCTTGGCTTTTGGGGAGTTCTGGCGATGCTGAGTGGCTTTGGCCACTTTTGGAGCCAGTTTCTCTGTAAGGGAATCAGAAACAAGGATGTTGTGACTGTATTATCAGGGTAGAACTACATGAGACACTGACTGACAACATCTAAGAAAGGAAACAAGGTGTGGGAGAGACTTTGATTTAGCATGTCTTTTTAGATATGTTATCAAATGAGATGGTATCTCACTAGCCCAGTAGTAAACTCGTGTTCCAAGCTCAAGGGGTTGGACAGCAGGACTCTGGGCAGTTCTAGAGAAATGCCACTGGCTTCTTAGAAAAAGATGAGACCTGGTTCTTTTCAGCTCCTTGAGCAAACCACTGATGAAGAAGTTAGAAGTGGAAATATAATTACAACTCTGCTGTTGGAAAGGAGAAAAGTGAAAGAAACCTTAAAAGATATCCAAACTGCAGCACTTCTAAAAATTGTGGTCCAAGTTTTCTTTATCAGTATTATTTGCCTGATCCAGTGATTTGCCAGAAGCTTCCCAGCAGCTGCAGGGAGACAAAGGACAGGTCAACAGAAGGATGGGAGCAACCAGGAATAAGAAAATGCTACAAAAACAGTGCAATTTCTGCAGGAATTCATCTTCACAGAGGGCTTTGGCTGCAGATGGACCAGGGCTTGGGGGTGAGCTCAGGGACGTCCTGTGCACCCCTGGGAAGTTAAGGACATGGCACAGGAGTGTTTCCAAAGGAAAACTCAGGATTTTCCCTCAACTGAAAAACAGGACAAAGCACCCAAGTGCGTGAAAAATGCACTCATCAAGGATCTAATTTTCAAAAGGAAGAGTTGTATAAATGACCTAATAAAAAAGTGATCTAATTGTTTCCACAACTGCTTCTGAAATTGCCAGGGCCTTTTCTCCTTGCTTGTCATTGTTTGTGGAGTCATAAATCACAACCCTGGAGATCACTCAGCTCCTGACAATCTGCAGCCATACCACCAGGTCTTGTGTTTGGCCGGGCCACGAGCACTGACAAGCTGTTACTTAAGCAGCTGACAGGTTCAAAATAGCAAAAACTACAAGGATTTCACCAAGTAAAGGGATTTTAATTTATTTTTTACATGCTTATCTTCTTCCCCTGTCGTAAGCACTGTCAGAAAACATGGTACTCCCCTGTAGGTGCTGCAAATTCCCATTGTGACATCTAACATGAATATGAATTTTTCACTGTGCTATTTCTTGAAATATTGATGCAATTTCATGAGGCAGGTAAAGTTCTCTGGCTTTGAAGGGAGTTTATTAAAAAAAAGTCTTCCATGTGTTAGATGGAGGGTGTTTTCCTACTTCAATTGCTGAAATAGGCTTTCATCAAAAAAGAAAACCACAGAAAACTGACATCTGCAACTCACACCTTCAAATGTTTTGGTGGCTGTCTCTCTGGATTTGCCCTGGCTGGCATTTGGCTGCTGGCAGCCTGCATTGGTTCCTTGAGAGCGAGGTGCTCGAGCCAGGGCTGCCCTGGTTGGGGTCAGCAGGGAAAGCCGCCCGTCCCGTTCAGCTGCCAGAGCAGTGGTGGTGGAGCAAAGCAAACAGCATTACTGGCCACAAAGACAGGGTGATGACAGACATATTTTAAATCCCAGCTACCCAAACAACAGTAGGTGTTTCACAAATGGGATCCTTCAGCTGACAAACGCCCTTCTCTCTTTTGTTCCTCCAAAAAAATTGAGCTTGCCCGTTTCGCAGCTGTATCCCATTCCCTGGTCAGCCTTGTAAATGTGTTTTGACATTGCTCAGTGAACCTGGGCCATATTTTAAACACACAGTTATGGAAACTGGAGTGCATCCAGCACTGCAAAACACCACACTGGAATTTCTTCTCACGTATCAACAGCAGAAAATGCCCTTCCTAAACCACTTCACAAATAATCACACAATTCATAAAGTTCAAACTCATTCCTCTAGGAAGTCTCTTGGATTTAATGACATTAAACAACAAATTTGATGGTAGATACTAAACAGAACCCCTAACCAAACCCCTTTGGCAGTCACTCCTTTTGGGATGGTCATCCCATAGGCTGCAGCTTCTTTCTTTGAAGAAACTCTCCCATGCCCAGGGAAAGTAATAAAACCAGTTTTTTTCAATGAATCATCAGAAGGCGACTTAACCTTTGCTCAGAAGGAACAAGCACCTGACAGAAAGTTGGGGCCGAGGAATCAACCTTCCTGAGCCATGCAAGAGATACCAAGAATTGAATGAATAACTGAGCATTGGCAAGGGCAGAGCTGGTGTTGTGGTGAACTTCTAACTCAGCTGCATTGGAAATGAAATGGGGAGCTACCTGTGGGGGAGTAAAAGTTGAACAAATTTCTTCAGAGCTGGAAAAGTGAAGAAAAGGAAAGTGAAAAAGGATTGTGATAATTTCATTGCGCAGTGTTTTGGGGTTTCTTTGGAGTTTTTTGTCCTCTAAACACAATTTTGGCCTGGTTTCGTGAATCCCTGGTGCACAAGCAGAGGACACTGGTGGGCAGTGTGCTAGGTAAGGGCCAAGCATCGAGCTCAGACTTTTCCAAAGCCTTGGCTGGAGAGCAAAGCCAAGCAACTCCTCATGGCCAGGAATGGAGAGGATATACTTATGGGAGGGCTGCACGTTGCAGGACAGTTTCCTGTGCCCTCCCAGCTCAGGTACAGAAGAAGAAAATTTTGCTTGCAGATAAATCCATTAAAAGTCAAGTCCTCCTGCGCAGTGTAGTCTGTGCAAAACAAACAAACAAACAAACAACAAATGCAAGGATTCTTTGCAAACACAGCACAGTAGTAACTATGAGACTCTGCTTCCTTTCCACTTATTTCATCCAAGTTCAGACTTAGATACAACTTTTTTTCCCCACTGAATTCAAAGGCAAATTGCACAGCTGGCTCAGACTTCAGTCTGCTCTACACAGAACTGACCTGCCCTAGAGGAAGATCAGACCTCTGCTCCTGATGCCCAGCAGGCAGAGGAAAACACGAGGGCAGCTGGTCGGGAGCTGCTCCGTGGGACCCCGTGAGGCACCGAGCCCTGGGCTCTGCGTGAGGCAACCTGGGCAGCACTTGGGGCAACCTGGCATGGAGCAAGGTGTCACCCTCATTCCTGAACAGAGAGCGAGCCCCTGTGTCAGGGCAGTCCAGGGCAAAGGCTGGGTGCACACAAAGCAGAGAGCTGCTGTCAGAGTCACCGTCCTGCAAAGCAGTACTGGGGGACAAGCAGCAGCCCTGCATCCTCACCTTTATTTAGGTGCTTGGTGACTGAGCAGTGATATCCCAGCTCTTCCATAGGAGATTTTTGGCCCCTTTCATAAGATACTTTTAGGCAGTTAAAGAGGTCAAATGGCATGACCAAGGCCAGAGAGGAAATTAGTGGCAGAGCAAAAAAACCTGATTCTTCTCCCACACCTCCCCCAGTTCCATTAATTGCTCAAACTTGTGGAGGGCTGTGCTTAAAGAAACCAACAGGAGTTTCAGTGGTTTGAAGGTCAAGCCTAAGCACAGCAAAACCCTGGGGCAAAAGTGTTTCTCCTCTCCCTTCCCTGCAGCAAGTGTGTATTCCAACACCCTCAGCAGAGGAGGTTACTCCTTCACTGGAGTCCCTTGAATAAAGAGATGCTTCTGGGAACACACTGAGCAAATGGGTTATTTTGAAAGGACAAGTTAGCTCTATAATTTGCCTTCACAATGTGTTCTGCACTCTAATTACAAATGCAAACACAGTAATTGAGAACAGCATCATAAAACTCTTAAGGAAGCCATAAGTGATATAATACATGGACATGTTTACCATTTGGTGCAGCAGGATGCCTCTGTGATGTTTTCCCCATGTTTAAACAGGGTGGAGATTTGCTTTTCTTTCATAAAGTTAATTCCATGACAGCAATTCTTCCCTCAGCCTCCCCGTTCCTGAGCCTGGCTCAATTAAAATACAGCTTTCAGAAAAGCATTTCTTCTTTTTCTCTCAAGTGAGAAAAACCTCTCTTTCTTTTGAAAGATATAAAATTATTAATTTGAGCTATTCCAAAGGGAAGAAAAAAAGGAAGATATTAGTGTGTTCTCTGCCTATGATGCCCCACTCTTGCCTTCAACAGCAAATAATTAATCAGGGTGAAGTGTAGAAAGGACTAGGGGGGCTGCATTGCTATTTCCCCACCTAAACTCTCCTTGCGGAGCCTTCAGCCCTTCCCATGGTTCACAGGAGAGGGGATCCCCACAGAGATTTCCTTCAGGTACCCACTGCCTGGAGAGTGCAGGCAATCAGTGGCTCTTGGTGCTCTCCACCCACTGAATGCCCTGTGTTGGGGCGTGGAGAAGAGTTCAGAGCTCCAGTTTGTCCCAGTTCAAGAAGGGTGAGTGGCTTAGACCAGCGAATGGCCAGTGAAGTCAGGCGAGCTGCTCACAGGCTGGGTGAGAGCTTTCTGCATGGATAGACAGCAGGAGGGTCTACAACAACCTGCACAAGGTGCACTCCCACTCTCCTGTCTTCATCCACCTTGCCCTTCTACCCCTCCTTTTCTGTCATCTCCTGGGTCACCCTCCCCATGTCAACCTGGGGTCCTGCTCCAAACAAGTCTTTGAATCAAGGCAAAGTCCATGGGCCTCAAAAGCCTTCCCAGGCAAGACACAGAAAAGTGCAAAATCAAACATTATACCAGCCCTGCCCTCTGGAAAGTACCTTTGGGTGCTGGGGAGGAGTGCCAGGAGGATGCACAGCACCTCAGGGAGTCCTGGAAGGGGAGTCGTGGGACCAACCCTCCACAGAGGAGCCAGGTAGCAGCACTGACAAATAAACTGAGAGAGGATCAGGGCTGAGTGTGCACTAACAGGATCCTACAAGCTCACCTAAGCTTAACAACTGCTAAATAACATGACAAATCATGTGATTCAAACCAGAACAGTTCAAGCTGCCTTTCGAGATCAATGAAGACGTGTGTCCTCTCTGCAGCTCGCTCGGGCTCGCACGTGCACACCCCGTCTCTTTAGATTTGCTGAAAGCTGCTATGGCCTGATTTTCAGAGGTGCTGAGTGCCTGCAACTCATCATGACAGGCTATACATCAAATCCATCACCTCTTGGGAAACTTGATTACCCTAGTGGAAACCCTCATTTCGAGCATTTAACTGGTTCCTACTGGTTTCAGCCGGTCAGCTCGGTTTTGGAATGGATCACTCAGTTTGGGCTGTGCTAATCCTTCAGGAGAAATAAATCCAAATCCATGTAGACCAGCAAAGAAATCCACTAGTAAGGTATCAATTAAAAGAAAAAAATTCTATTTTTAAAAGACGGAACCAATAAAAATAACTCACACTTGGCTGGTTAGAGCTGTTCATCAGGTGACTTGCTGAACAGATGTCTCCAGCTGGGAATTCTTCGATGAAATTCTCCATCTTCTTCTTTTTTTATAGAAGTCAGTTATTAAAGAAGTACATTAGAGGCTTGAAACATGTGTTAATTCAAGCCAGCAAAACAACACAAACCAGAAACCACACATATATTGCCAAGAGAGAGGTTGCTGAGGTGTAATCACAGCTTTAAGGGGTGAAGCTCTTTATCTGGATGTGTGAAGGATGAAAACACACTTATTAAAGCCCCTGCAGATACAGAGTTAATGCTGAAGATAAACAGGGCACTCACACTGAAAGTCTGGAGAATCTTAGAGATGCTGTCCAGGAGACTCTAATCTGTTTCTCTACAATGCTCAGAAAATGTATAAAGTGGTGGTTAATTCTGGATGTGGAGATTAGTTCACAGATATTAGAGAATATGTTTTCCTAAATTTTCAGCCATGTTGGGTATTAATACATGTATTTTAAAAACCTAATGAATGTCCACGTTACTGTTTAGCCAAAGAGGGATAAATGAACCTGCTGGAGCATGTGCATTTACTGATTGCTGCAGGAGTTCTTTTCTACCTTACAGGGTATGGGCTGGAAATTTTGGTGTGTTTTTGTCTCCACTAACATATAAGGAATTGATCCTGGCAGAGGAAAACAGAAAGAAATTATCTCCCTTGGTACAGCAAACCTGAAATGCCCCATAGGATTGCCATTAGAATAGACACAGAAGTGAAAACCTTCCTGGACCAGCTTCTCTCTTGCAGCAGCCTGTGCTCACCTCACACTGCCCCTCTCCTTGCTACACTCCCCTGTAACCCTCTCCCAGCCAAGGGGACACAGTCACTGTCTATGGGACCCCAGCACGGTCCATGGCTGACTTGGCTGCAGAGCATCCAGCCTGGGAAGCCGTGGGGGAGAATCTGCAGCACTGCTGTGCTGTCAGCTCTCCTGCACAAACTCATTTAACCATTCTGCAGAGGAGCTCTGGAAGTAAAGAAATAGTTACAGAGGAACTGCAGCTTGTCCCAGGGGCAGCAGCCAGCCCCACAAGCCCTCCCCATGTCCTGGCCCAGCCGTGTCAGATCCATTTCCCTCGGACCCTCTTAAGGATTCAGGGGGTGGCCAGTGATGGGAAACATCTCCAGCTTTTCTAGGGACTGGAGGTCTAGGGAGATTTAAGCTGGGAGGTGTTTGTGACCCACAGCAACCACAGACACACAGGCTAAACCCCAGTTTTATTTCCTAAAGATAAAAGGACAAGTTGCACCAAATATCTTGTGATCCAAATATCTTGTTTGGGCAAGCAGAGCAGAATTTGCACTCCAAGTCTGATTTTAAATCATCTGGTCTGGGGCTATTCAAGGTTGTGGGTCTGTTTATATGTAAAAGAAACAAAAATCAGGAGCCTTTTATTTTCTCCTGTCTGGGTAACAACTGAACATGTGTTCCTCAGACTCAGAGGGAAAGCAAACAGAAGCATTTCCCCATAATTGTTCCCTTTCTTTTTCTCTCTTCTTTTCCCTTCTCATATTTAAGACTTAAAAATATTTGGGAAGGAAGGTAGAAGCTTGCAGAAGCTTCTTGTTTCCAGTTTGGCTCACATTTACTTCTCAGAAATGCACTAAAGGACTTTAATTAAACTGTATAATGGGCTTCTATTAAATACTTCCCCACTTTTCTCCTGCACCTGGACCTATATGGAGGGGCTAGCAAAGGAAGATAGCTGAATTCCTTAGGTGAATAGAGAGCTTCATTCCCAAAGGGCACAACAAACCTGATCCTTCCTCTTCTGATCAACAAGAGCACAGAAGCTGCAAACCTGACCAGTACATCAAAAAGGAGCTTGAAAAATACTTTGAGCAAAAAATGCTAACGGTGCATCCTTCTCCTGTAACTGCACTGATATTAAATCAGGAAACAGTACGGAACAACCACAAATACATATATACAGGGGCTGTCAAAACTGAAACAAAACCAAATCCCTAATGGGCATGAAAGGTGGAAAGAGCAAAAAGAATATACAGTATAGGCTTTATGATTATATTTAAATCCTCATGCAGCAAGTGCTGGAAAGGGAATTCCAAAAATTTTCTCTATATAAGCAGTTTTTTGAATCCAGGACTTTGTGCAATGAAAAGGAATTACAAATCAGTGTGAATGAAAGGGTACAGGTCCCCAGTGGGTGTTGGATCATGGCTGTGGACTCCTGGGCTGCAATGACAGCCCCTGATCCTTCAAGGGCCCAGGGATGTACCCAGCCCTGCTGGGAGCAGCCTTTCTGCTGCCTCGGACATTGAACCTGCAGCAACACCGTCCTTCTGGAATGATGCTTCCGTGGTCCCAGGTTTCCTCAAGCACAACTGAGGCCAGAACTTCTTCCTTCCTGGCTGCTGAAGATCTGATCATCAAGAAAGCCTCCCATAGAGCTCCTTGGAAAAACAAGCAACAGACTATGGCCAGAAAAGGATGTTGACCTTTTCTGGAAGATCTCCTGGCTTCTCATGACTTTGTGACATTGGGCTCCAGGACACCTTCCCTGTCTCCCTCATATCTCCCTTTTCTATCTCTCTCTCATCCAAGGGAACTAAAAACCCTTGGGAAGATTACTTTTTCCACCCAGACATCTGTGCACCCAGACATCTGAAATCACAGGAGAAGCAGATAAGCAGAAGAGAATTTTTTCTCTAGTAAGATGTGGTCCAAGTTCTGAAGCATTTGAAAAGCCTTTGAATGACACAAAGTGGTATTGCAATTACAGCTGCAGCAATTACAGTTCTTCAGCTTCTACTGGCTACTTCAGTCCCCAAAGGCGACTTCTGATCACTCAGAAAGGTTTTGGTGCTGTTTATTAGCTACAAGCTCCTAAAAGGGCTCAGATAATGAGTTCAAGAGGCCATGGTTCAAGTGGGAAGCAGGATTCAGCCAAGCACAAGAGGAAGGCTGGTCCTAGCAAGGCTCAAATGGGGGGGATTTTGTGCTTCTAGATCAGGTGTATCTGCTAGAAATAATTTTCGCCACGATGGCAAGAAGAATGATAATGAGAGCATGTATTGGAGACGGGGGCTAGGATGAGATTGCAGAGCTTGGAAATGGTGAGAAAGAGACAAATTATTCTAAAAACAAGTTTGGACCGAAGCATTCATGGCATGATGGGGCTAAGGCTGAAAGAAATAACGAGAAACAGAATGTTTCTGCTCTCTTCTTGCCTCCCTGCCGACGGCACTCTCGTAGGAGGGGGGTGAAATGAAGCCATTTGGTTTGGAAGTCATCCTTTCCCACCCCCTTCCCAACCCCAGAGGGTAGCGAGACCCTGAGCCAACTGCAGAGGGTGCCACGGAGGGTTTGTGCTCCTTTGCGTGCACAGGAAGGCAGGACTCGGGCACAGCAGCAGCAGCAGCCGCCCCCCTCCATCCCCCCCGGGCGGCGCAGCTGTCCCGGGCTAACCCCGAGCAGCCGCGGGCACGGGGGGCCGTTCCCCCCATCCAAAGAGAAAATAATCCCCACTGCCCAGGTTCAGCATCCTTCGAACCCCGCGGGGACGGGAGCCTCTCCCGGGCATCACTGCGACATGCGCTGCTGCGGTGCCCCCCGGGGTGCCCCCCATCAGAAGCCGCCGCTCCCCCCTTCGGTCCGCATCAGTGCCCCCAAGCCGCGCTGCTGCGTTTGGGGCTGGCTGTGCTTGTATGGCCGGGGGCACCTCTCGGAGGGACCCTCTGGGCAGTGACATGGGCACAGCCGGGCTCACGGGTCGCCTTAATAGTGGGGCGTCCAAATCACCCCCTAAATCCCCCTGTCCCGTACAGCAGCACCCGTCCGGGAGCACTCACGACCCCCGCGACCGAGCGAACCCCAAAGCCGCCGCCCGAACACCCTGACCCGCGCTGCTCAGAGGGGATTTAACGCCGGACCCTGCAAAACCTCGGGAAAGAAAAATACCCCCTAAAAACCTACCCTTCTGAAGTGTTGCTCCGCTCCCTTCTCCCAGATCCACTTGTGAAAACGTGTCTAGAGTTAGGACTGGGATTTGCCCCGCTCTTAACTGATTCGGGCTAAAATCTGAAGAGGTCCCAGCTAACCCAGAAGGGTTCAATCGCTCGTTTTGTACAGCAAAGCTGCTCTCTAGACTTTGTCCAAATAATGTTGCCCGCTTTACTTTAACAATCCCCGCAGAAAAAGGAGAGCGAGGGGAAACAAAGCCTTATGATTACCAGTAGTAATTTAATCCTAAATTCGTGGGCCATTCCCATCAGCCCCAACAAGCAAACATCAACACTTTTCTTTCTCATGCACATGTATCTGCGATAGATGATTAACCAGGTCCCTCGCTGCTTACATAGGGGAAAAAATCCTGACAACCAGCACCGTGTCTGCCTGCGGTTTGGGAAATTAAAAATCAAGAGAGGGGAGGTAGGAATTAGGAAAGTGATGCTCTTTTCGTCCATCAGTGCCGGCTGCCAGCCCCGGATAATTTAGGTTTGGGTCTGTGTTTGTTAACAAAACTCCCATTTCAGTCAACATAGCCCGCTGATGTTATGGGATAAAAAAAAAATTAAAAAAAAAGCTAATTCTGGGGCAAAAGTAGCAGTCAGCTCCCAAACCCGAGGAGCTCTTCTCAGAGAACCGAGCATGGAAACTGCACACATAACAGTAGTCTTAATTTTCATCTGAGTACCTATACCTGCTGTTTCTAAGAATTGGGGATTAGGATGCCAACGTAATACAATTCCCTTTCTAAATGTCACTTACCCGATTTAGGCAGAGCCCTACCTGAACAAACACGGGTAAGTATCTGTATGTTGCAGTTTTAAGGGAGAGATTTAAAATCTCCGTGGCTCCAGCACCCCAACTGCCGTGCCCTGGGCAGACGTGCCGGCTGGAGATGATCTGAAATGACATTATCATTTTCTCTGAACTCGTCCCGATTTTGGCCGGGAGTTTGCGGAAGGCAGGGGGAAGTGGAGGAAGAGCGGGAAGAAGTAATGTTTTCCTCGAAACGAACCTTGAAAAACCGGATCTTAAAATATAGAAAGAAAAAAATTAAAGCAACTCGATTAGCGGTTTTCGGATGCGGGAAGAAGGTGGCAATTAAATAAAAACTGCCCAGAGTGCTCGGTGGGGAGGCGAGCTGCGGGGTCGGGCAGGTGGGCGCCTCTTCTTCCCCCTGCGTGGGTGCGAAGGGGACGGGGAATCTTCCCGCAGGAGCCGGCAGCCGCCGCTTTGCCCCGCGGTGTCTTTTAGGGTGCGGGGCCCGGGGTGTGCCGAGATCACTCCGTCCCCTTGCGTGCAGAACCGCGGCCGTGCGGACGGGAAACACTTCTGAGCTGCCTCGTTGGGCTACTCAGCCCAGGAATCCTTCTCCAGCAGCACTATTTCTCCCTCAATCCTTGTTTAAAAAAAATAATAATAATAAAAAAAATATATATATACATATAATTTCAAAAGCACATAGGAGCAACGCCCCTAACATATAAATCCCATTGAGAATAACCTTTGGTGGCTGAATTAAAAACTACAATGAACAACTGGCGATTCGGGGCACGAAGTGGTTCTGACTTTAGTCATCTGCTTAACGCCACAAGTTTTGTGGGATGTGTTTTTGAAAGGGGAGCGAGGCATGGAAGAGCAAAGAAATGGACTCAGGAAGTGCCCTGAAATTTTAAGACTGTGAGGATGAACGCTGAAAACCGATCTGTAATTCAGAGCTTAAAAGATTAGGAAAGGGACAGAGTGTGTATGGGCAGGGAGATAATCAGATCAATGCTTCCCTCCGCCTTTCAGTAGCTCCACCTTGTGAATATACCTCAGTAATTATGAGAGGAAAAAGTATTATCCATCTAATGGCACATTTTGCAGGGCTGCATCCAGGCTTCCCAAGCTCTCGCCAGGGTCCCCTTTCTTTCAGTGGTAACGATAACGTTTAACGTGCAGGTAAAAATAAAGCCCTACCCGGGCATCTTCCAGGACCTCAGAAATAACAAGTCCAGCGGAAATAACCAGTCTCGGCAGCCCCCAGCCTCCGGGGAGGCGGCAGCCGCCGGTCGGGGACCTCCGAGCTCCGTTCCCGGTCCGCTCTGTCCCGCCCGGCGCCGGCGGACCCCTCCGCAGAGGGGCACGGCGGGGCTCCCCGCCTCGCTGCGCCTCGGGGCCGCTCGTTAACAGCGAAAAGACGGCGATTTCCCAAATCTGGGACTGCTGGGAAAATCTGGGACTGCGCGGTGGCCGTGCGGACCCCAGGGCACCCCGCACCGCCGGGGCTGCGCTGCCCGGGGGGGATGCGGGGCAAGGGGAGCGCCCTGGGTCTGTGGGTGCGTTCCACGCCTGTCCTCCCGCACACGCGTTGGGAGCAGCGCGACCTGCGGAGAGAGATCTGCGCGCTCCCGGGAGCGCAGCCCCGCTTCGGCCAGGATCGGGATGCGGAGGCAGCGCTCACTCCTGGGAGGGCAGCGTGCGGAGCGCCGGAGCCGGCCGCTCTCGGGGACTATCGCCTGAGAGTTCTGTCCCCTCCAAATGTCGTGGGGAAACACGCACACAAGGCATTGCCACACGAAATTAAGCCCCGGCGCGCCTGTGCTGCGAAAGAGGACTTGGATGAAGTCTCCCTGCCTGGTTTCCTCCTCTTCCCTCCAAGGTGCTGCCAGAGGGACCCCCCTGGAATTTCTTTTTGGGGAAAGGGAGGGCTTTGCGCGACTTTTGCCTCCCTGGTTCCCTGCGCGGCTGCGGCCGGCTCCGCGGAGATGCGGAGGAGCGGAACAAGCGGGTCCGGGCTGCGGGTATCGCCGCGGGGCTGGGGGGGGTCCCGCAGGGACGGACCCCCATCGGCAGATCTCCGCCTGGGGACTCCGTAGTGTTGTTCCGGCTCCGGAAAGGCAGTTCCCTGCTCATACACTTCGGGGAAGCAGACAGATCTTGAACTTTTTTTGTTCTTTTGGCTAAATAAATGGGGGTTGGGAGAGTGGTACAGGGGATTCGGAGGTGGAGAGGAGGAGGCGCAGCCCCGGAGCGGCGCGGTCAGGCCGGGACCCGGGACAGGGGCAGCCCCGCTCCGGCGGCCGCTCCCGCATCGCTCCGGTCCCGCACGCCCGTCCCCTTTTTTCGTGTGTTTTCTCCCGGTAAAAAGTAGCTGTTATTCTAAAAATGGACACTTGGGGTCGCACTTTCTGTCTGTTTGAGCACGAAAGCGGTGTAAAAAGAAGCCCTAATCTCCCTTAATCGTTACAAAATGTTAAAAAAAAAATCCTGTTACTGGATTCC
>JACBWW010000027.1:7358304-7445352 GCA_020086605.1 Lanius collurio
CCCCTTCGCCTCCGCTGCCAGAGCCACCGAAACTCCCGTGCAGAGCCCCGCCGCCGCCGGTAGCCCGTGCGCTGCCCCGGCGCTCGCTCGGGCTGGAAAGTTGCGGCAGGCTCCGGGCTCGGCTGCCGCGGGGAGGGGGCTCCGGACTTACAAAACCCGGCCGGGGGCACGGGCTGGGCGTTTGCACCGACCTTCTTCTTCCTGCACAGACCCGAAGGCAGCATCTTTGTTTTGTTTTGCTTTTGCCCTTCCTGCTACCGCTCCTCTCTCCTTGCGACCGGGCGCCTCGGAGCCGGGAGCTGCCGCAGCCCGCGGTGCTGGGCGAACGCTGATACCGAGAGCCAGGAGCCAGCCAGGCGGCCCCGGCGGCCGGCTCGTCCTTGGCTTTGTTGCTCCGGACTGAAGAAGCTCCAGAAGCCGGGAGAAGGAGGCGGCGGAGGAGGGGGAGCACAGGAAAGGAAACGAGAGCTGAAAGCCAAAGTTGGTTTGGAATAGGGGAGCGCGGCCAGCCCTCTGCCAGACTGCGCGCTGGGGTGAAGTCTCCAGCCCCCTCCGCCGGGAGAGGTGCCCGCAAGACAGCGATGGCCGGAGAGCTCAGCATCGGAGCCGAGCTGCCCACTAGCCCGCTGGCCATGGAGTACGTGAACGACTTCGACTTGATGAAGTTCGACGTGAAGAAGGAGCCCCTGGGCAGGAACGACCGCTCGGGCAGGCACTGCACCCGCCTGCAGCCGGCTGGCTCTGTCTCCTCCACCCCCATCAGCACCCCCTGCAGCTCCGTGCCCTCCTCGCCCAGCTTCAGCCCCACCGAACAGAAGACCCACTTGGAGGACCTGTACTGGATGGCCAACAGCTACCAGCAGATGAACCCCGAGGCGCTGAACCTCACCCCAGAGGACGCTGTCGAAGCCCTCATTGGGTCCCACCAGGTGTCCCAGCAGCTGCAGGGCTTCGAGGGCTTCCGGGCCCACCACCACCACCATCATCACCATCACCAACACCACCACCAGTATCCCGCAGTCACTCACGAAGACCTGGCCGGCAGCGGGCACCCTCACCATCACCACCATCATCACCACCAGGCCTCTCCCACTCCCTCCACCTCCTCCAGCTCCTCCCAGCAGCTCCAGAACTCACACCAGCAGCATCCCCCCTCCAGCAGTGTGGAGGACCGGTTCTCAGATGACCAGCTGGTCTCCATGTCTGTGAGGGAGCTCAACAGGCACCTCCGAGGCTTCACCAAAGATGAGGTGATCCGCCTCAAGCAGAAGAGGAGGACCTTGAAGAACAGGGGCTATGCCCAGTCCTGCAGGTATAAACGTGTCCAGCAGAAACACCACCTGGAGAACGAAAAGACCCAGCTCATTCAGCAGGTGGAACAGCTCAAGCAAGAAGTGACCCGGCTTGCCAGAGAGAGAGACGCCTACAAGCTGAAGTGTGAGAAACTTGCCAGCAATGGCTTCAGAGAGGCCGGCTCCACCAGTGACAACCCGTCTTCCCCTGAGTTCTTCATGTGAGTGCTTAACAAAAATAATTAAAAAACAAACAAAAACCCCCCACCCCCCAAACCTGACCCCTGTCACCTTCCCCCCCGCTCCCATCCTCCTCTGACATCTCCATCCATCCGTCTGCTTGACTAGAGAGAAAGAAGCAGAGAAAAATAGAGACTTGATTTTTTTTTTTTTCAGCATCCAGTCTTCTAGAGTAGCTGTGGGAAAAGTAGGCTGGGGGTGGGGATGGGAGAGGTAAAGTGCAACTTTTTGACTTTCGTGTGCAAGTTAGAGAGAGAGGCAGAGGCAAAGGAGAAAAGGACAAGTGAAGCGTTTTATAGATCGCTTGCTTGCAGAGCGAGATGGACTTTAAAAGAATAATAATAAAAAAAAGGACAATGAACAAGCCATCTATAATGTACTGCCTGCTTGGAAAGAGAGAGGACATATACAGCACCATCTCATGCACAATTTACCTGCTTGGAAAAAGAGAATAAATAAAAAGGACAATATATGCAAACTCTTCATATATTGCCTGCTTTGAGAAATAAGTTACAGGACTCAGATGGGACATTCAATCTAAGAAAAGAAAGAATGAAAGAAAAAAATCTCATCAGTTTTATTGCCTGCTTGATTATATAGAAAAATACGAAAATCTGCATTAAAAATATTAATCCTGCATGCTGGACATGTATGGTAATAATTTCTATTTTGTACCATTTTCTTGTTTAACTATAGCATGTTGATCATTGATCATAGATTTCTGTTGTTGTTTTGTTTCATCAATAAGGAAAGCATCACAAGTTATCGAACTTTTTACTGCTTGTGCAGTTTTGTTCGTTGGTTTTGCTCTTGTTTTCTTTTATGGTTGTTAGCTTGTAAATATCTGCTATTTCAAACCGTACAGGAGAAAAATACACAAAAAACAAAATAACATTTCAGCAGGCTGGTTATACGGTTTGTTTGGTGTTAAAGAGATACTTAAAGAAAAAAAAGTTATGGGCATTTTGCATTAGAAAAAAACCAACTTTGTATATCTGGTGCACTTTTAAGTTGTATTTTTTTTGTTAGTTTTCATTTTGGTTTTTGTTTGTTGGGGCAGAAGCAAAATCGCCTGAATGGCATTGACAAACCTAAACTTAACAGGGAAAAACCCTCCTCGGTCACTAGAACCTACTCCATGCCTTAAAGTGGCAGCGAAGCTCTTTCCTCCAGGACAATTCCCAGCCTGAGTGGTTAAGCTTGGCCAGATAGTTTCCCTTCTGATTGTGCACTCAGGAAGTGAAGGACGGACGAGATACTAGTTCCATTTAACAAACAACTGCCTCTAGATTTTCGGTAAATAAAGAGAAAAAACAACCCCAAAGCCTCCTCGTTACGAGTCAAGTTGCGATAGCAGCGAGGGCTCCGTGTCGCCACTGAAGTTGGGTTTCTCAATGGCAGCAGCTGATGAGTGGGCTGGGAAAGCATATAAATCTAAAACTTTTTTTAGGAAGACATACCGCAACTTTTAAGTGTATTCTTTTGCAATGATTTGTAATCTGCTTCTCTGCTTCCCTATGCAGCGAGTGAAAGTTTTAGCCAAAATTTATTTGCAGTTGTATAGTAGTAGTAGTTTGGAGTCTTATGGGTGTTTTTATTACTTTTTTTTTTCCTCCTGCAGGTCAGTAAAAGGATTTACGTTGCACTGACAAAAATACCAAAATGAAAACTTATTTTTTAGTTTCCTTTTAGGATAGCTGGCACTGCTGGCCGGATGCATTTTAAGTTTGTATTAGTTTATAAATTAACAGTAATAACAAGATTGTAATGAACAGCATGGTGCTTGCAGTTTTAAATATTGTGGATATTAGTCATGCATCAGAAAACGATCTTTGGTTTTTACTGATTCAACTGTGTTGAAATCAAAACATTGCAGCAGCGGAAAAAAATTGTTTTTATTTCATGTAAAGTTCTGAAGGGATCAATTTCAAATCCTGCTTATGATATGAAAAATATTAAAAAACCTGGTCTATTGTAGTTTTATTCAGACTGGTTTCTGTTTTTGGTTATTAAAATTGTTTCCTATTTTGCTTATTAAAATCATTGAAATGGCATTTCTTGGAGGGACCTGCTTCTCTGACGTCGCGTGCTCCGAAAAAAAAAAAAAGGAAAGAAAGGAAAAGTTGTGGCCCCGTCCGTCTCCTCGCCCTGCTGCTGGCGCTGGGCTTGTGGGGGGCTGCGGCCTGGGGGGGACGCGGAGCTGCTTTGCCCATTCGGGAACGCTGCTGCTCGCAGAGTGGGAGCGCTCAGCCTTCCCCCTCCTGTGCTTGGGTCGGAGCTCGCCCGGGGCAGGGGAGCATCACCCCCAACCCTCCGGGGGCGGCGGAGCGCCGGGAGCCCCGCGCCGGGTCCGGCTCTGCCGGGGTGTCCCCTCCGCTGCCCCGCCGGGAGCGGGACTGTCCGGCCTCAGCCACCCCCGGGCTGGGAGAGCGGGGAGGCACTAAGGGCACTTTCCTTTCTTTTTTTTTTTTCCCTCCTTTTTTTTTTTTTTTTTTTTGCATTAGAAAAGGAGAGGACTTGGACAAGTCTGTCCTTTCCCCAGCTCCTTTGGGATCCGGGGTGCCCCCATTCACTTTTCTTCTCTCCAGCTGCACACTGTATTCTATTTTGGAGTTGTTTTTCTTTCTTTTTTTTTTTTTTTTTTTTTTTTTTTCTTCATCCGAAGACTCCTTAGGTGCATGTGGAGAAGGGGAAAGATCTCTCCCCGCCACCCCCCAATGCTCAGCACCTCGCAACCCCACCACTACCTATCAGCTGCTCTCAATGCAGAATAACCACACAGCTCCCTAAATTGAAGGAGGAGGTGATTAAAAATCGCCCCCGGTCCTTGCCTGGGTGCGGGCACGGGACTCCCAGAGCCGGGTCGCAACGTGTCTGAACGCCGCTGCTTTCAAAGTGTGAAAGCAGTGTTGAACTTTAAATTCCTCTTAAAATCCAAGTTACCACACAACCAGAAAAAATAGGCTCTCTTTTCTCTGCTCCTCGTCCCAGCAGCAGCGAGATGTTCTTTGCAGGGATGGCGTAAAGCGCGTGTGAAGAACAAACTGGTTAAGGACAGAATGTGAAAAAAAAATAATTAAAAGGCAAATACAGCAACCTAAAACAACCCCCCCTCTTAAAGCCCATCCACATCCCTGCCTTGTCAGAGCCAGCTGGGCCAGCCACTGAGCTGGGGGAGCTTGGAAGGGGCCGGGTCCCGTCCCAGCCCCCTGGCTACATGAGTCAGGCCCGGAGAACAAGCTCGTACCCTGCTGCCCTGCCAAGGGGGGGACAGACGTTTGCAGAGGAAAAGGCTGGGAGAGCCTGGCTTTCCCTGTATAGCCTCCCCCCTTGCCAGTAAATGCTATGGCTGCAGAAAGCCTGAGAGGAATATTGTTTGTGGGAACTGCCACCGCATATTAATGTCCCCTCATGCATGCATTGAATAAATCACTAGGGCTAATTGAACAACAACAACAACAACAAAAAGTAGGAAAAACAGGCCTTAGAAAAACCTTCCAGATTCCCACCACAGAACGGTGTCAGCGGCGGGGCAGCCCCGCGGCACGGCCCGGGCGGCCGGGGCTCTGCTGGCCCGGCACCGCTCCTGGGCTTTAATTTATTCCTTTTAAAAGAAAAGAAAAACGCAATCGAGTCCCACCGGGGCACAACCGGAGTCGGTGGGACCGGGACTGGCTGTGCTCGGCCCCGCGGGCTCTGCGAGGAGCTGGGTCCGGGCCGCGGGTCCGTCCCTCCCGGCCGGGGGTCGGATCGGCTCCTCTGTCCGCACAGGCGGCTCCGAGGGGGCTTGGACCGAGGGGCCAAAAGCCACCCGCACTTGTGCTCGTCCCGGCCGGCCGCTGGGCAGGCTCTGCCCTGACGGCAGCGGCCCCGGGGCCAGGCAGCCCCGCTGGTACCGGGGCGGGCAGCGCCTGCCTGTGCCCCGCTGCCTGTACCCCGGGGGAGCCCCATCAGCCGGGGGGACCCCTCCCCTCGCTCGCCTATTGCCATCCATGGGCATCGGCTTTGATCTCTCGCCGTTCATCACCGATCGGCGAAGGGCTGACACATGAGACAGGGGCACCACGGAGAGCAGCTACTTGAAGCGAAGGGAATACTCCTCTTTTCCCTTCTTCTTTTCTCCCGGGACCGGCCTGCCCGCGGGGTGCTCCCCAGGCAGCGGAGGGCTGCGCAGGTCAGCTCGGGGCCGCTCGCCCGGGGCTCGCCGCTCGCCCCGGAGCGCGGAGAAGCTGCTGTCAGCTGCGGAGGACAGAGCGTGCATCCAACCCAAGCCCCTCTTCTCTCCCCGCTCCGGACGTGCTGCTTCGCCGGTGGCTCTTCTGTCCGTCCTTTGAGCCACTTGTCCCCGCGCCCCCCCTGGCCGGGGCCGGGGTCCAGCTCCGCGGCCGGGAGGTGTTGCAGCTCCGGGCGGCCTGGGCTTCGGCTGGGCTCGCAGGAGGCCGGAGGCAGCAGCTGCTTCTCCGGCTCGGAGGGGCCGAGCGCTGACCACCTTCCGCTCCGGGAACCGGACAGGTGACCCGGCACTCGCCCTCGACACTCTCCAGAGCGAAGATGCTGCAAATTGTCCCCTCAAAAGCCGGGTGCAGAGGCCCTCACCTCGAGTCTCGCTTAGAAACCTCAGAGAGGATGGGGTCGGGGTGGCAGCGAGACAGGACCGGACCCGGACTGGGACCCGGACGGGCCCGTGAACTCTCGGCCGGAGCAGGGAGTTCGGGGGCTCTGTGATGCGCTGGGAGCAGAAGCGGCGGAGCCTTTGCCGGCGATGGGAGACCCCCGTGAGCAGCCCGGCGGGGCCGGAGGCTGCCCTGCACCCCAGGGATGGATGGGGCGTGTGACGGGGAAGGGCCCGAGGTTTGCACCGTTAGATTTGGCTGCCGGATGGCTGATCACTATGTGATCTCATGTACTGCAGGAGGACGATTCCTCTCAGGGAAAATCATATTATTTTGTTTAATTTCGCAGTTTTGTAAGAGCTATTGCTAACAGCCGGAGCGAGCTCCGCACCCCCTGCCGGGACAGAGGTGACGACCGGCTACGGCTGCTCCCAGAACTGAACGAGACACTCAGACAGGAAACACAATTGGCAACAGCCCCCCTTCTCCCCCCATTTACTGACATAGAGCTTACTGACTATCGCTGCCAACTGTTTAATAGACTCCTCTCAACATTCCCTTCCCTCCTCCCCTCCAGGAGAGAGTATAAAGCTGATTGTCTTTAATTCCAAAACAGAGACATCTAAGACTAAAAAGACGTTTTGAACTAAAGATAGAAACATCACTCTAAGACTTTCCAGAGATGCTGAGCGCTGCTGCCGGCCGGTGGATGAGTTGCTCCGTATTGAGGTGGGCAGGCGAGATGTGTTATAAAGATGAGCCAGGGCTTGCGAGATAACTGTTCCCAGCTGGTTTAGGGTTTAATTTTTTTTTTCCTCTCCCCCGCCCCCCTTCCCCATTCTCCCTCGGGCTGGCGCAGTGCCCGCCGGGCTCTAGCAGGCTGCTCGGTGCCGGTGATTGACAGACCAAGGTCAGGGAAGCTCTTCGGGGCTGGGGGTGTCGGGTTTCGGAGAGTACAGATAAAACATCCCCAGCGCTCGCAGATCCCTCTCTGGCTCCGCGGCCGCTCAGCGCCGTGCGCAGTTTCAGCGGGGCGCCCGCTGCGTTCCGCCGAGTGCCCGGCCCCGCGCCTGCCGCTGCCAGCATCCTCCCTGCCTGAGCTGCCGGGGTCCCTTTTCTGCTTTAATTTTTTTATCTTTATTTGGACAAGTTTGAATTCTTTCTTTCTTTCTTTCTTTCTTTCTTTCTTTCTTTCTTTCTTTCTTTCTTTCTTTCTCTCTTTCTTTCTCTCTTTCTTTCTCTCTTTCTTTCTCTCTTTCTTTCTCTCTTTCTTTCTTCCTCTCTTCCTCTCTTCCTCTCTTCCTCTCTTTCCTCTCTTTCCTCTCTTTCCTCTCTTTCCTCTCTTTTCTCTCTCTTCTCTCTCTTCTCTCTCTTCTCTCTCTTCTCTCTTTTCTCTTTCTCTTTCTCTCTCTTTCTCTCTCTCTCTCTCTTTTTCTCTCTCTTTTTTCCCATTTTAAACCATGATGTTTCACTCCATTAGGGTTGCATTAAATCTGAAGTTATGTGGGTACACACACACACACACACACACTGTAAATAGTTTATTGCATAATCCTGCATGGTGTGTTCAGTAATGTTGCATGCAGTAGTCTGACAGAATCCCACACTGGACTTCTGCTCATGCAAGAAGAAGAAGAAGAAGAGGGGGGGTTAAAAAAACCTTACAAGCTCTGCATTTTCTTGTTTTTTAAATGGTGACTTTCAATAGTAGATTCTGAACGCAGCATGAAGTGCTGCAAAATTTTTTCTTGCTAATGCATCCAGGACAGGGAAAAGCCAATTTATATTTGTGAGCTGGTCCTGTGCATCACGGTGGAAGCAGGAGGAAATGGACTGTGGTATACTCGGGACCTAAGGTACTGCAAATCCTTTGCCTTAAACAGAATTGCTCCAATGGGGGCTTATTGTATTTTCAGTTTTGCCACATTATGGTTAGAATAAACACTGCAGTAAAGAGAGGAAAAAATTATTCCATGTGGAGAAAGTGACATGTTTCCCTGTCCCAAGGAGCCTGCTGGTAGGTTTTAGAGATAGCTGTCCTCTGACATTTATTTCCCCTTTTAAAGTTTCACTGTTTGTCTTAAGGCACAGATTCAAAACACTGCATTTCCACTTTATACATGTGTTCTCTTAAAAGATTTGTTTAGACAAGGAAACCAATGCTAAGTGTTCTCACTTGAAAGAAATTAAATATATAGAATGATAAGCTGCTGCTAAAATATATAAAAAACACTTAAATTAATAATAAGAACTTGTTCTGAGGCAAAATTCAATTTTACTTCCTATTATGCAATCTTTGCATGTAAAGTTGCTTTAATGCAAAATAGCAGCTCATCAAAAATTCTGTTTTATTGGTATCAAAAATTTATGATATCCTGAGGCATGAGGGGCAGAGAGCAAGGTAGCAAAACTGTGTCCTTTTACCAAGTTTAGTGCTTTCTTTAAAGAAACATCTCAAACTTATTTCTTCTGCCTTTTCCCTCGTTGTTGGAGGCAGTGGGTGAAGGTTTATACCAGAGGAAACTCCACTGCCAATGTCACTGTGCTGCTCTAATACACCATTTTAACTGTACCCTCTCTGCAGACTCTTGCTTTTACTGCAATTCTAGGAGACACTAGTACATGTCCACACAAATAGAGAGCTGGGATTATTTCTAAACTGGGATGCTTTCATCCAGTACTGCAATAACACACATGTATTGCAAATATACGGGCATTGCTTGTGCCTCTTTTTGTCTATCGAAGGCTGCAACCTCCCTCCCATAAAATGTAAAGATCTGATTCTGCTTTAGCCTCAACTTCCTACTAATGAGACTTCATTTGTTTCCAGAAAGGTGCTCCTGGCTTTATAAAGGATATTAAACACACGGTGACAAGGACAATGTGGTCAACATAATTTTTTTCTGAAATAAGTGTGGCAAGAAACTGCTGCCAAGCACCGGAAATCTGCATTAATAAAAATAAACAGTACTTACTCCTCCAGTAGAAATTAGGTAATTTATTAAAGAAAGCCACTGACCTTTCACAGGGTTATGGTGACCTGGCCAAGGTGAGCTGCAGACTGACAGCAGGGCTCAGCCTGACAAGCTGCTCTGCATGTGCTCCCATCACACAGCTGGAGCTCAGGGCAGCATCACTGAGCACCAGGGAATAAACAGCAAGGTGGGAAGGCAGCACAAGCCCCTCTAATACTGTGAATCCGTGGATCCTGTTTTATTTACTATGGAATGAAGCCGAAACTTTCCTGCTGGTTCAGGGAGCCCATTCACAAAAGACATTACAGAGGGCAATAAACCTGCCCTTGCTCTTCTGCTAACTGCTTCTTCCTTGCTCCTAGGCTGTGGTGCACTTATTACCTAAAGCTTCTGCAAACACGAGAAAGGGAACATATAATTATAAACAGGTCTCTGAGCTAACACAGGCCCTCACAGCTTCCAAATCTGCATATTCCCCCTATTTAAGGCAGCCAACAATTACAGGGAAAAATGGGTTTTGAGTCTGAAATCTCTGCTCATGCAGTCTTGAAGGAAAGCTTTTACACTTCTCCTCAGTGTGGTCCCCCTCTGGCTCACTGTCCAAAAGGACTTCCAGCTCCCCATGTCACGTTGGTGCAATTGCAGTGGTAGAGCCAGCTCCATCCTGCACAGTGGCTGAGGCTGAGCAGCTGAGTGCACTCAGGACACTAAACTCCTCCTGACACAGGCCATCCTTATTTTTATGTTAGCCTTGACCCCTGGATCAAGTGTTTTATTCTGGGTACTGCAGTGGCAGTGCTGCACTGGTCTGTGAGAGCACGTGTGGATCTCAAGGGCTGAAGAGCACAAACTGATGAGGGCCAGCAGTGCTTTGTGCACTGACAGGTTAACCCACTCCACAGATGGATGAAAGGGACAGCAAGAGTGTCTGTTAGCAGAAAATGCTAACAATGGTTTTGAAAAGGTATTTCTAGATCCCCACTTCCCTCAAGCCAGGCACCCAAAAGAGCAGGGTATTAAGCAAATATCTGTGAGCCTCTGGGGCTACATAATAAGTGACTCATGCTCAAGTCAGATAGACAGACAGGAATCATGATAATAACAATAATAATAAAGTGTATGGCTTTCTGATTTGCAGTATTATCAGAACTCTTATGCAGCTATTTCTGTCCTGCTTCATGGAGACTGAAACCATGGGGTGACACAAGAAAAAAAAAGAATCCTTAAATAGCAGAGAAGTTTAAATTTGAAATAAACAGACCTTATAGTCATGTTACTCAGCTCAATAATTAATGAAATAGCTTGGGTAAAATTTAAAACAAAGCAGAGGCATCAGCTGATGTCTGCTTCAGAATCTAAACCCAATGTTCCTACTAAAAAGTCATGTATCTTTTAAAAGAAACCCATTGCCATAATCTGTTTTCAATTGAAGTCTGCAGTAAATATATCAAGATTACTGAATCACATTATTTACAGATGAAACAGTTTAAAGGTGAAGTTATTTTTGGTTGAAATCTTCTGTGTTTTAAAATGAAAGGCATTTTTTGAGTAGCTGCTGAAAAACAAAAATACCAGAAAAAAAGAAAAAAGGAAGAAGATGAAACGTGGCACGGTGAGGGTTAAGCAAGGTCCTAGGATCTAAGTAAATATTTATATGAGTGCTCAAAGAGGGGGGGAAAAATCTCAATATAACCAAAATATAAATCATGGTGCTTTATGTTAGCTGTCAAATTATTCTAGCCCCTGCATTCCAGTACTTGCTCTACTGGTAATGTCACATACAATATGTGGGCTTATGCCCTGGTGCAGGTTTGGCAGGTAATTAAAGTCAGTTGCATGGAGGTTTACACAGACTCCCTCCGATCCACTGAAAGACAAACAACCTGTTAACTGGGAGAGCTGCAAGTGTGCAGAGCTGTATGGCAACAGGGATTCTCACAAGCAGGGGGGAAAAGCCTGGCTCTAGGGTGCTTTGCTTCTTGTCTTCAGCCTGAATTAACTCTTTGGGGCCTCTGTAGCTCACTGCTCTTTGAAGAGGCAGTGAAAACTGGGTAGCAGTGGAATCAGCAGCCAGGTGTTTGTCAGAGGGGAAAAAATAATAATAAAAGCAAGCCCTGAGGGCAGCTAGCCCTCGGGGCAGGTTTGCCTGCATTCCTGACCTGGGGGAGACTATTCTTGCTAGGAGTCATCTGTGTGATTTAGCCTTTCTGCTTTGTCCAGCCTCTCTAAATTGGAGACTCCAGTCACAACAGAGTGAATTATTCCCAGCAGCTTCACAGGCTGTTCCCCAAGCTGAGAAGGTGCTGGGGGCCAGACTGCAAATGATGCTCAGAGTGTGCATCTCATGGCCTTTGATGAAACTCCTTCATAAGAGACAACCAGAATCAAACTCTGTGGCTCGGCCCTGGTTCACACCCATCTTCTCATCTGACTCCCGCCTGTGGGAGAGAGGGTTTCAGACCTCCAAACCTTTCGTTTGCTCTCCCTGTCCGAGGTGTTCCCGTCTCCGTGGGGTGGGTCTTTGCACTGGGAGGCACCCGCACGTCTCCTGCTCCGTGCAGGAGCTGGGCACAGGCTGCCGGCTCTGCTCTGGGAACCGGAGCGCTGTGAAGCCACACCTGTGTGGATGCAACCTCGGTGTCAGGGAGCCGTGCCAGCCCTGGCACCAGCGCCGTGCGACACCCTCTGATTTAACGCCGGCATTAGCATGGCACCGAGATGACGGGTTACTGCCCTCCGGCTCCCTCCCCACGCCGTGTGTCATCCCCACCTCCAGCCTGCAGACACGGAGGCTGGGGGCAAAGAGTAAATCCTGCCCCTATGGCTTGTGTTTCACCGCCTCTCTTCGGAGGCTTGCGGAAGAGAAGCCAAGCTGTAACGGGGACACCCGTCTGTAAGGAGAGCCCCACGGCCAGCACCTCTTCGCAGGGGCCAGCGAACAACCACCATCTGTTTAGCTGCCAGAGGACCCATTCATATTCATTTAACAAGTCTCTTATGCTAATCTCTGTCTACATCCTTTCTTATCTTCTAGTCATATACAAAATCAGAGAGCAAGGCCCTTCCTGAATAAGCCCAGATTCCTGTTACTCAGCTTGGGAAATGCTGGGTTGAATCCTGGTAGTAAGGGAAAAAAACCCTCCAAAACCCCAAAGCAAGCAAAGATCAGCTTTTTGAATTGCTTAGGACCATTTGTCTGCCTTAATCAAATGGTGATTTGTCTGTCTGATAGGAGTTTAGATAAAGTTTTCAGCAATTTGCAGTAATTAAATGTGAAAGGGGAAGAAGCAGAGGGTTTCCAGGCAACATGCTGCAGAAGGGGAGCTTTGGAGGAAGGCAGAGAACCCCCTTGTTAAACATCTGCCAGTTTGCATGGAAGGTAGTGGTGATTTCCCTGCTCTGATGGAGTTCCCCACCTCCTCTTCACTCCCTGCAAAGATGTTCTCCTTCTGTTGTTAAATTCAACCAGAGGAGGAAGAGAATCCCTGGAGAGCAGGAAAATATTTTCCAAAACAAGGTATTGCCTTTGATTACAAGTGCCAGATATAAAAAGAAAAAAAGTCCCAAGGAATGACACTGTCACCTCCTCCTCAAGGACTTTGCTCCCCTGTCAGAATTATGCAAGGTACAGTGCATAATGCTCGGTATAGTCAAGACAGCCGTCAAGAGCAAAGTATAAACATTTCCAGCAAATGCACTTAATAGAAGTTTGTTTGCCAAGAGCTGCAGCCTCCTTTCTTGGTTATGGCAAGGAAAAGACCTTTTTCATTAAGTGTGAGGAAAAAAAACCTCCCCCAGTTAAAACCAACGCAAAACAACTTTGAATGTAAAGCTTTTTCTGGTGTTTTGCTTTGTTACCCATTGGCTCCAGCAGCAGTGGACCCAAAATCTATTCAAGTCCTCCTGTCATGTATTCCCTTTCACAGACATGATCTGTGGGAGAGCAGCCCCACTCGGAGATGGTTCAGAGCTGACCAGCAAATGGATGTGGTGAGTGAAGTTGCCACTGTGATCCAAAGGGGATGCAGAAGAAATGCAGTGAAGACCCTGTTGTGCATAAAACACAATCACATTCCTGGGAGAACAGAGACTGTGGGAATTTGGACATTGGACTTTGCTGGGGCTAGAGGCTGACCCCAGCCTCCAAGGGGGGTTGGGTGCCTTGGCAGAGATAGCTGAACTCAGGGAAGAGATACTTTGCAGCGGCAATTAAGCTGTAACCAGTATCTGCCTTTGCTTGAATCACATTGCTCCACCCTGAACATGCAGTACATCAGGGCTGGAATCTCCTCCAGCCAAGAACTTGGGACTCCAGGGGAGGGGTGTGTTCCTCTTCTGAACTAACAACTTCATTCCAAAAGCAACCACAGTTGTCTTGAGCTACTGTCACCAGTCCAGTATGTCTGTAGCACGAAACAGAAGCTTTCTGTGAAAGAGGCCTGGAGATGATGATTCTCTTTTAATTAACTGATATACCCTATAGATTCATGCTTTTTCCTTGAAACCTCAGTTGGCTTCTTTAATTGCTGCTCTCAGTGACACAGTTTAATTCCCTCTCTCTGGCCTGCACTTGCCTTTTCCCAGGGCACTCACACTGAAAACACCCACGAGAGCCCTGTCTTGTAGCCAGAGTGCAGGAGGAGCTGCTTTCCACTGGGGAACCTGCTGATGACTCCAAGATGACTTTGGAAAACCCTCCCTGAGTGTGTCCCTCCATGCTTCCACCTGATGGAAGTGTTGGTGGGAGGTCTCTCACCCAACCTCGCACTCCAAACATGATTGCTGCCAACACCAGATGGGGTCAGCCATGGCTTTGCCTCAGTAAGTCCTGAGAACCTCCAGGGGTGGAGATCCTGCCACCTCTCTGTGTGTCTGTTCCACCCACATTCTCCTAATTCTATTTCTAGGAATGTACCTATCTACAAAAGAACTCTATTCTGCTAGCAGGATAATAACTCCAAGACATTTTACAGTATTCCCCATCCCCTGTCCTTCAAAGACCCGATGACCCAGAAACACCTAAGAAATTGAACACCTATTACAAAAATTAGGAAAATTAGGCCTTCTGTTTAGAGATCATAAAATCCCCACCAGGCTGTCCTTCCAGCCACAGGCTGGAGACACCAGCAGCATTAGCAGCAAAGTTCTCCAGGCCCCTGGAGTTCTGCCCCTGGGATGGCCAGGAACAGGTTTCTGCCTCTCTCAAGCTTAAGTTTACTCCACATTTATGAAAATCAGATATTATTCTGCCTCTCCTGTCTTAAGGCTCAATTTGCTAAGGTGCTCTCAGCGTTCCCATCAGATCCACGAGCCGTGGCAGCAGCGTGGATGTACTGAGTGCATCTGTAACGCCCTCCCCATTCACCTACAGAGGCAGGTTTGCAGCCCCTTTCCTTCCCTTTGGTTCCTCTGGGCAAAGCAGAACAGCCTTGCCAGAGCACAGCAGGGCACTAACGGTGCCAGGCACCTCTGGGAATGGCTGTTGGCACCTCTGGGTGCTGGAGCAAACCCAGTCCCTGCCTTCTGCCCCCAGGCACCCAGAGCTGGGCCTGTGATCGAAAGGATGAGCTTTGGATGCCCAGCCCTGGGAGAAAATTCTGCATGTGGCAAGGAGGCAGATGCCAATATAGGACAGAATGGGGTGGATAATCCCCATGAGGGCAGGACTTAAATCATTGCTTCATCTCTGTACTGGCTAGTATGGGTGGCATGGTTGTTTATCTGGTAATAGGGCTCTGAGAGAAATTATGAGAATTACAGGAAATATGTCAGTGTTGTGATATTTTCACCAACAATTAGAAGCTTCAGTGGTGATTTGATTGTCACTCAGTCCACATAGAGAAAAAAAAAATCTCGTGGAGGAATTACCTAGTACCTACAAATTAGAAGTAGATGAAAGACACACCTCAAAACAGTGAACTTTTTGCCATGATAAAGCTAAAATAATGGGTGATTTGAACGACTCATGAGGAGTTACAAATCCTTTACTAGGAAACTGTAAGGAAAGGATTGGATATTTTTCCAAAAGTTGCTTTAATCAAATTAGGAATTAATCCTGACATGTCCGAGGGTCTGTTATACATGTGAAATCAGATTAAATGGTCACAGTGGCTTCTTCTGCTCTTACAATCAATGAAAAAAAATGTAATTGTGGTGAAAGTGAAACAATGGCTAGTGAAACAGTGAAGAAATATACTGCTGAACTAGAGGGGAGGCTAAAGGACAGATGAAAATATTATGAATTCTAGAACTTATATAATAGATTGCATTCAGTTCAGCAAGAATTCCACCATTGTTATTTTTTTCCACATTTAATTTAAAGAGGCAATATCCTTTTAAGCTTTCATTCTTCAGCAGGGTAGATTAAATTTAAAATAGAAAAGTGCTGCAGAATAGATCTTGGGATGTTCAGGGCTGGAGGACAACTTAATGAAGCAGAAACTGAAATACCACACATCTCCAATAGCTTTAATTTATACAAATATTATCTTTGTGTCTTTCATAACATGATGCAGAGGAGCTGAGAGCACAGTGTAATTCCTTTGCTTTTCAAAATAGTTTTATCCATTTTAGTACCTGGGTTTGAAACTGGCCCAATTCAAACCAAAAGAGCTATAAAGGTTTTTTGCTTTAATTGCCGAAACAGGCTTGCACATATAAAATCAATTTAATGGCTGGGAAAGGCTGCCTGGTGTATAACTCAGGATAAGTGCCAGACTGCCTCGAGTCCCGTGCTGCCCTGGGAATTCTGAGTGGTCAGTGCTGCTGGATGAGGAGTGGGCAGGGTCGGGGCAGGGCTGTCCCCAGGGTCACACTACGATGGAAACTGGGAGCTGACACAGGAACTCTGCAGATCCAGCTTCAAACAGCTGGGGTTTGTAGGACCATAGGGGGTGCACCATTGCAATATTTTGATCTTCTTTCACCCCAGTCTCAGAAGAAGTTAAATGGGGCTGTGGCCCCATTGATGCGATAAAGCCAAGAGCAGCAGCAACAGAAGGGAGCTGGGATTGAGCACCACTTGAGACAGGATTTATTCTCTGCTGCTGAAGGATTCTGTGCTGCCACAGGATCACAGAAAGGTCTGGGTGCAGCAACGCCAACAACCCCAGCTCGGGGACAGTCACAGTCACCCCTCTGGGGTGGCTCTTCTTGGCCAGCGATGAAGGGAGTGCCACCACAGCAGGAGACTTGCTGTGCTGTGTCCTTTCCTTGTCCTGCACAGCCCTTCTGGCTGTGTGCAAAAGGGGCCAACACTTTTAGGTCTGAGGCAGTATCTTTTGGTGTACTTGGCCTTCCAGATATTTTGGGACATTGTGGTACTACTTCATATACTCTGCTTCTAACTTACTCTGGGCTTTTGGTTAAAGCAGCTTCATATGACTTAATTTTCATTTCTGTGGGATGAAACAATATCTTTTACTAATCTCTGAAAAGGACTTTGAAACTTAAAGAGCAGGTATCTAATATCTAGCACCTTATTTATTCACAGATGTTTAAATCTGCTTAAGACATGTAAAACTGGGTTTTTTTTCACTCAATGTGTTAGAATTGGGGAGAAAGAGAGAGAAAGAAAAAACACGTTGCTGGAAGACATCTTCCTTCTGAATAAAAGTAGAGTTCATTAGTGAAGAAGGTTCATCTTTTCTTTATTCTTCATGACATGCATTTTCATGGTTGTTTACAAGTCTGGCATTGCTTCTTCCTTCATATGCTGCCAACAGTTTTCTATGATCCTAATTTCCCCCCCTCTATGAAAACCTCAGGAAAAAAATTCCATATATTAGCCTGCAAGCATTTGATTGACACACAGATTAATGTTACACAATTAAGGAGTGTTATCAGGTGAGTGCTTCAAAAATCACAATATTTCACAGGCAGGAAGGTTTCCTGACACCACTGTAAGTAGAAATACTTTATAAAAATTATTTAGAATCACCATCCATCATCATGAGAAACCTGGTGTTGTGCTAAAATAATTGACAGGTTGATAGCTGCAAAATGTTCCCAATCCAATAAAATACATAGCATTTCCAATAACAACACTGGTGCACGTGGATTTATGGTGGTGGCCAATTTATTATGACAAATGATGGAGTTCTAATTTGTGAGCAACTTGAGTGTATTTCAGCTCCGTGGTCAGTGTCCTTCAAACCTTCTCTAATCCAGTCATTTCTTTGGTGAGCAAACGAGCCATGAATATGTATATGAGATGGAGCACAGCATGGGCTGCTCTGCCACCTCACAGCCAGAAGGTCACGGACATAAATCTCCCTGGATGCTGAATATTCCCCCCACCTCAGGTGGGTATCAAGCAGCTCCCCAGATTCCTACACCATTAAAGAGAGGAGTAATTGGGTAGAAACCCACACATATTCACTCCCCCGTGGCTCACATGGATGAAAGAGAAGCTGGAATTACAAGGATGGAGCTGGAAATGACCCCGCCAGGTGCTGGCAGGCAGTTCATCAGTTACTTAATGTGCACCTAATGGCTTTGCCTCTTCTGGGAGCACAGTGCTGCAGCCACTTCAGCTGCCCTTGCCCCTCTGATCCCCTTCAGCTGGGCTGGAAATGGATCATCTACTCCATACCCGTGCAGGAAACACTTCTGGGGATCAAAACCAGCTCAAATTGCTGCATCATTCAGGCCCCTTGCTGCTGGAGAATGGGCATCAGGCAGTGGGGCTGGAGCTCCTGGGCCAGCCCAAGGTCCAGCCAGCCTCTGTCCCCTGCCCTCTCTCCTTCCCATTCCCATATTTCCTGCTCTTCCCTTCCACCCTGAGCAGTTTGCAGGTAGAATGAGCAGTGAGGGCTTCTCCTTTATTCAGGAGAACCAAAAAAATATCGGAAGATGCCTCTTTTGCTGATGTGCCTCCCTGGCATCCTTGGAGTTATTTGTAGTGATTCTGACCTTGCTAAACAGGGGTTTAAGCTACAGAGAAGCTCTGACATTAGTGAGGGAAAAGAAATAAAGCTTTTGATAACACTAAAAAGTGCCCCCCCCCCAAAAAAAAAAAAAAAAAGGTAATAGATATGCCTGATTTGGAACTATTCTCTCAGCTACCAGCACACTAAAAACATCTGGTAAAAATTTTGGCTTTTTAATGTAAGATTTTATGAAGAAGTACCTTTGGACTGCTTTTTTGTTTGTTTGCTTGGGGTTTTGTTTGGGATTTTTTGTGGTTCTATTTTTGTGTTTGTTTTTTTGTTTGTTTGTTTCTGTTTTTCTTTTTTTTTTTTTTTTTAAGACAGACATTTGTTTTAAGCAGCCATTGAGACATTTGCAGCAAGGTTTCAAGTATGTGGGATTTTCTTTCCCCATCCTGTCCTCAGAATTAACAAGAGAGAGAAGGAACATAATATCCTAGAGTAACAATTAACCTTCAGCCACTTGCCTGTCACACAGCTTATGCAGATGCAGGAGGATGAAAAGTCAGTCCAATGCACACTGGAGCACTGTCCTTTTAAACTCTTAGCAGAGGACACAGGTTTATAAAAGAGTCCATGGAAAAAGTGAACCAAATTCTGCAAGAGGCTCCTAAGATGCAGAGGTAAATGTGGCCATCCTTCTTCAAGGTCTCATTGCAAGATGAGAACTTTCAACAGGAATTTTCCTAACACCTGGGTGATAGAAAAAATAGATGTAATTATATATGTATAGCTCACTATGTAATTGTTTATTTTACTATGTATGTATATGGCTGTATATACAGTTATAATAGTAATGAAAATTGTTATTGTGCACTTTGCAGCTACCTGAGTTTTTTCTTTAGATAAGCTCAGCAAACTTCAAGGACTTCTGCCTGGCCCCAAAAACCATCATTCAGGTTTTCCAGCAGTAACCTGGGAAGGGCTCTGGGTAGCTCTTTGACATTCAGTTTCTGCACAGTTCAGCAGAGAGGTCAGGATCTGAATCTTTAGGACCAGTGTGGATTCCCTGTCTCCTGCTCCGTGTGGTACTGTCGCTCTGTTCTCCAGCAGTGGAAAAACTCCCACTGCCCAAATTGTAGCAATTCTTGTCAGAAGGACATTTCTGTTTTCAGAGACATGCTTTGTTTTTCCCAGTGTTACACGCAATTGTTCCAAGAAAAGAGATATTATAGTAAGTTGTTGCATTATTTAGATGGTATGCAGAGTTGTATTATAATTTCCAGGGGGAAGAAGTCCAACACCCATCAGGAGTTATTCAAGAAGACTAAATATATCCACTGGTCTTAAATCCAGGCAGTGGGCTGGTTTCACCACTGCATGAAATAAATCTGGGCAGATCAGGTTGGCTTTTTAAACCCCCTTTTCTTTACCCAACCTGGCTTAGACAACTTCACTCAAATATTTTCTTTCACACGTTGCTGGCAAAAGCATCAAAACGCTCCCTGGGTTTATATTACTGCTGACAAATCACAGTAATTCATGATCAGAGCTACTGTAGCTATTCAGAGCAACTAGTGCAGCCACGGGGGCTGAGAGTGACTGACAGCACTGCAAAAATTACCTGCTAGAATTTCTTAGAGCTGCCAAGTAATTTGGGTTAACAGCTCTTTCCCTTGAAGAAGAACCTTGCTAAGAGGGTTGGCCCCATGGTAACTCAGCTCTAGATCAGCCCCAGCAGTCAGAGAAGCAGGATGGCCAGGATTAAATTGGCCACAGAGGTCTGTGATTTTGAAGAAGTTATTGTCAATGGAAAAAAAAAAACAAAAAACAAACCCAAAGACAATTTAACAACTCTCCAAGCATCCCTGGTGAATGGAGGAGTTTATTCCTGGAAATGATAACAAACAGGATGATATCCCCAGCTTTCCTCCGCAGGCACCTGCAATATTCCATGGATGGGGATGAACCATGGCAGGTCCCTGTGTGGGGAGAGTCCCCTCAGACTTTGCTACCACAGACATTTGGCACACACAGCTCACAAAATGACACTGTTCTTCATAAAAGTGCTTTAAATTCTGTGACACACCAGTGATGAGAAAACATTAATAATCTGCTTGTAACAAAAAGTCAAACATCCAGCATCATCATTTCAAGTTATAAACACCAGTTCTGTTTCTGTCCAGCAGAAGTTTCAGGGCCTCCCTTTCTATGTTTAACCAGGTTTCAGAATTACTGGAGGACAACCAGTCACAGCCTGGATTCTTTGTTCAATTTTACCCTCTTTTTTAAGGGTTTAATGTTGCTGTATTTTGATCCTTCACATATTAAACCCTCGGTTTTCAACTGGCAGTTTCTGGCTTTTCCAACAAGTGTTTCCAATACCTTTACAAACTGTTGTATTGTCTGATAGACTGCACCTTCAGAGCCTACCTCTTTTTAGGGAACAGAGCCGAGACTTTTATTCCAGGGTTTGCTTCATGACACAAGGATCTTTTGTGGGCACTTTTCTCTTTTTCTTTCTAGGATGCCTTATACTAAAATAGAAGTAACTTTAGAGAAAAAAAAAGGTACAAGACTTTTCTTTGTGTATTCAGCTTGCTAACTGTCATGATTTTATGAGGAGTCTCATGACACCTGGCATTTTTCTTAAAACCCTAGACCTTGGAGTCATATGGATATACCAGAGTTCCAGCATTAATTAAGAGAAGAAGGTTTCCAGCCAGCATGGATGTGGCAAAAACCCTGAAAATGGTGAACTCTGAGAGTAGAAGAGCCCTTAAACTGCTTGTAAAAAAGCTCATGTTTTAGGAGGAAAAATCCTAATTTCTGGAGGCAAGGGAGGCATGGAGAATAGAAAAGCCTTGCCCAACATTGAATTTGGGTACCCCTGTCCCTGCAGGACACCCTGTGAAACTCAGTCCCCTGTTTTTATTGTGTAAGGCTAATTGGAGTTAGAAGCCATCCAAACCTACAGCAGGAAATGAGATTTGGGGAAAACCCACAGCCAGCAGACAGGATTAAAAGCGGTGTCCTTGAATCCCAGCCCATCTCCTGCAGACAGACTGTCGAAGTTTCAGGTGTGCTGATTTCATTCTAAAATTTCAAATAATAAAGTGAAAACAAGCAGAAACACAAGAGAGAGGAATTAGAGAGATGCCAACAGCCTGTAGGCTGGCACTCAGGCCTATCCTATCTGAGTCTTTCCAGCTGAAGGACTAATAACATCTTTCACACTGCTCCAGGTGCCTGAGAAACTCTCTTTAAAGACAGTTGCTGCCAGTCTCTTCTCGCACAGATAGGCTTTTCAGGATGAGGATTTCTTTGGTTAGTATAGAAAATTCTCTCCATAAAGCTCCTGTGGGGAAGCAGGGAGTGGATGATCCAGATCACAGAAGAGGCCTGGCTCAGCTCAGTATTTTTTCCCGTGTCGTAACAAACATTTGATAAGAGTGCAAACCTGCATAAGCAAGTCAGCCCATGGCAAAAAGAGCAATCCACTGCAGCTGGGTGGTTTCTGTGGTGCAATCCTGTGTAACCCTGCTTCCCCTCTAGCAGTTGTTGCTCCAATCTAAGACACCTTATAAGTAAAACAAGTTTGTGAGGCTCAGACAAGAGACCACTTTGTAGAGCAACTTGTGTGTGCATGACTTGAAAGAGCAAGAAAGTGCTCCTAGGACACGTTATTACAGGAGCTGGCAGCAGGTAAAGGCTCCTTTCCTGTTTTAGCTGGTCTATTAGTAATGTGATTGCAGCACCTTAGATGTCAGCTGTGAATTAGGACTCACCTAGACCTACAGGTGTTCCTGATCCTAAAAAGCCCGTGTGTGTGGGGAGTCTTCTGAGCTGTGCAGATAAAGCAGCTTGGCTCTCCAAATGCCTGGCACTCGGTCAGAACTCACTGGAGAGCCCAGTGTCTGTTCCTGTAGAGTCAGGGAGGTACCTGTGTGAGCAGCCACACTGCTGAACAGGGCTGGAAGGTACCTGGATGTGGTTGCAGCTGAATGCAGCTGGAGCACAGCCTCTAAAGCCTTGCAAAGTCCAAGTTATATGCCAATTCTAGAATTAAATATTTTTCTTTTTGTTCTCCTGGCAGTTGTGGATTTTGCAAGTGAGTCCAGGATGGGTTTGTACCAGACACGAGGCATCTGCCACAGCAACGTCTCAGTCCTTTGCAGCTCTCAGCTTGGGCTGCCAGAGCTCTCACTGTGGAGCTGTGACCGTGGAGCTGCTATGAGCCCCCATATGGAGCCATATGGAGCTGCTCTGAACCCCCTCACACCTCACCTGCCCTCACAGCTCGGGCAGCTCCTCACCCTGCACGGGTGTCTGCCACCACGGGAGCAATGACGTGGTGCCTTTGGAGGAGTTTGACCTACTTTGGAGCAGGGATGCCAGAATTTGCATTCTTCCTCCCCACTTTTACCAGCCACAGTTTATGTAGGGCCTCCAACACCACTCATTAGAGGGGTGGCAGCAGCTCGGCTGGAATATGCTTCCCTGAGATCAAAGCAGCATGCAAAAATCCCATATTCAGTGTATTTATTAGAGATCAAATAACATCTATAAAGCACATGATTTTTTTTTAACTCTACTGCTCCTACATTGAGCAGCTGCTTATCTCTTACATTGCGAAGACCTGCCTTGCAAGTACAGGGAGCTGGGGAAGAAAGAACAGGCATATTTCACAGTTTTTCCTTTTCCTGACTTTCTCTCCCATCCTTCTTTTAGCCCCACCAAGCAGGAAACTAAGGGAGCCCAAAGACTTTCTGCACCAGTTACCTCTTCTATCGCCTCATAGCAACCAGCCAACTTGTGCTTATGGAAACCCTGCACATGAAATATAATAATCCCCTATTCAGGAAAAAAATCCCCAGAATAGCACTGTACTTGCAAAATTAGAGTTTTCTGGCCAGGAGATTTTTGCTGAAGAAACCCACCCAGATTTCCTGTCCTGAGCATCCCACTGTGAGAAGACACTCATGGGCTGTTTATATTGTTAGCAGCCACAATTTCTTGCCCTTTACTCCAGCCTTGCTCCATGGACATCGGCTGTTTTCCCTCATCAGCTCATCAGACTGATTAAGATAAGAGACTTTATTTCCTTCCACTTTCCTGGAATGTTTGCTGTAGTGTCTGCAGGCAGTAATTTGGGGTCCAGACAGGCTGGGAGGGCTCTCTGAAGGGCTTTGCAAGGCTGTGCTCAGCATATTAAGCAGTCACTGGTGGAGGTTTATGGCAGGATTTTCCAGGTGGGAAAGGATAATATCATATGCTATGGGAAATTTAAGAAGGGGAAGGATAATTTGGTAAATATTTTATACAGGCACCCACTGGGGAGAAAGAATAGTTATACAGTTAAAATACTGGCTTTGTACACAGCTCTTGGCCTTTGGCTTTTCCAGAGGCTTCCTCTATAACCTCTGACAAAAATCACTCCAAGAAAATTGTTTTTGAAGCTCTTTAGGCAAGACAAAATAATGAAGAAATTGCTTTGGAGACCTGTCTTGCATTCATACCTAGTTTCCCATATGCAAAAAAGAAAGCAGTGATGTTACTTCTCCTCCATCCTTGCTGGTGTCTCCCAGGTCCAAGGCACGGGGTGGGAAATGCTGCTGAGGACAGGCTGCACTCTGCAATGAGCTGCTCCTGTCAGGCCAGGCCATGCCAGCCTGGGAGGGCACCAACCAGAGGATGTCTGCTAAAGGACCCACCTGGTGCCATTTGACCTCTGCCAGGCACAGGTCTGAGGTGAGTAGAGCAAGACCCTCTGCTCCAGGAGGGTTCCACACTTCCCAGGTCCCTGCAGCTCCTTTTGCAGGAAAAGGAGCAACTCAACAGGTTTGGGAGGAGTTTGTGCATTTGTTTTTTCTTGATTCCACCTGGTCTGAAATCACTCAACAGTATTCTTTGATGGTTGGGAGGGAATAGGTGAAGCCTTGTGAAAAATCTTTACTAAAATACTCCAGGTTGCTCATTTTAGCATATCAATTAATTGAGACATTTGGCATAAATTCTGTAGCAATTGTCCCCAAAGACTTCAACAATTCGATCCCTTTTTTTTTTTTCTAAAGCGCTGTATACTTTTATTAATAGTTTTTATATTTTAGAATAGCCAAAGGCAAGCTTCTTTAACCAGAAAAATGTATATATTGACACACCTTTGAGGCAGTAAACTTTTCTGCATATTAATATTGAAAAGAAACTCATTAATTAGGCAGTCTCACACACACACAAATCTTGTGATAGAATAAGTGCATTGAAAGTTTTAGATCACTTGGGACAAGTTCTGCCTGGAGCAAAGCTGCAAAGTTAATGCTCTGTATTAACTGCAGCAATCAACCCCCAAAATGGCTGCATCCCTCAAGGCCAGTCATTCCATTTGATCAGGTTGCAAAGCAAATTAGCATTCTCTTTGCCCTGGCTATGATGTTTCCTATTCTTTTCATGAATGATTTATTGGTGCCCCCTGTCCAGGATATGCTTGTTTTACCATCCACGTTTTTCCAGGCATGTTTGTCCCAGCAAAAGGTGTCCCCTGGGGTTTTGGTGCTGCCTGGAACTGGCACTGTCCTGAAAAGCAGCATTTGCTGGGTGGTGACACAAGTTTGCCTCTTGACTTCTTTGCCATTCATCTTCCTTCAAATTCTGGCTTCCTTATTTGGATAACCCCCCCTATTGCAGGAATGCTCACAGAATTCAGGGAAAGCTGTGCCTTTGCAAGGAGGTGACAGCCAAGGCCTGCAGAGGTGACTCAGTAGCCCATCATCTTGGATAGTATCTGGCAAAAAAGCTTGGGAGGGAAGCAAGAAGTCCCAGCTGGGGTGGTTGTCACTTCCTCCGAGCTGTCACATAGAAACTGCAGGGCTGAGTGGCTCCAAGAATGTCCTGTGGGGCTGGGCCCCATCTCCTCACTGGCAGAGCTGTCTGGGATGCAGCAGGGCCCCCTCAATCCCTCTTGGCTGTGGAAACTACACCCAGGGGTGTTTGTGGGGGGAAGTGTCCAGTCCTGGAGTCACTGGAAATTGTTCTTCCTTTTGCACTTTAGGTAGAGCCAAAGAGCATCTGCTGGAACAATCTTTGTCTTGGGGGTCCTTCAGCAGCTTCTGTCTTTTTAATTTATTTTGAAGATAGCAGTAAAAATACAGTGCTGGGATGATGCTTTCATCCTCTTCTCTCCCACACCTCTGCCCTGGCTTGAAAAGGTTCTAGAAAGACAAAGCCCTCCCCACTTCTCTTTTCTCACTTCCTACTTCATGAGACCTTGTTATCAGTAAAACCCTGCCTGATTTCCAAGAAAACCCTTCTACAAGGTATGGAGGAGACAGTCACTTTGGCTAAAATCTGAATCATCTTTCCCACACATTCCTGAACTGAATCACTCTGTTAATCTCAGTTTATTTTTTTATTTTTATTTTTTCTTCTCCTGGAATTATTGACAAATACATGGAGAATAAATTCTATAGAGCTCTACTAACCTACTGAATAGACCAGATACATCACGTGTTTTAAGTAGAGACCTGAACTTCAGGAGGGTTCTCAGCACAAACATGAACTTCATCAGCTATATTTTGACTGCCATGTACACCTACCCTGATTTTAATGAGTTATTGCTTATTTTCATCTGTGCAGTCAAGCCTAAAATCAAATCTATGTCTTCTGATGTCCAGAGAACAGTGACATGAAAACTGGTCTCATTAGCACTCATGGGAGATGCTGGTACAGCTGGGGAAGAGAACGTGCAGCTTCCGACTTCTTAAAATTTAATGACACAGTTTATAGGGCTTTGATCCTCTAAGTTATCTTTACTTACAAGCAGACTCATGAAAGTCAATGGTACCTATTTAGAATACAGAAAGTTAAACAGAGGTGTCAGCCTCTGCAAGATCTGTAGCAGCCGGACCAAAATTGCCTTGTACAAAAGCCATAACATTTTCTAAAAATTAATAAACGAACAAATTGTTTCCTTATCAACAAATAGTGAAGGCAATTGGATTCTCGGTGGCCATTATGGGTGTCCCTCATGGGCAGAGGGGACCTCTCAGCAATGGAATTTAATATACTTATTTTGTACTTTGAGCTGCTATATACATCTCTCCTGGTGGCTTCTTTTCTCTTTGAGATTCTTGAGGATGGGTCAATAATCCTATAGAATTGTTATTGCTGTCAATGAAGTGCCTCTGGCCATTTTCATAGGTTTTAGGCATAGCTTAACAACAATTTATTTGAGTGAAAACGATGCAGGAATGGAAGGAATATTCCTTGCCAGCTGGAGTTATGTCATGGGCAGCTCTTTGCTGTGTGTGAATGTCCAGGACCTGATGCAGCCCCTTGGTCCCAAACCAGCTAACAAGTTCCTCTGTCCTGCACGCCTTTAGACCTAGTGCTGGCTTTCCACAGCTCCTCTCCTCTCCTGGTGTAGCTCCTGGATCCCAAACCCAGGGATTCCACTCATTTAGTTGAAGACCAAACCCTGACTCTTCCCACAAATAACGCACCAAATCCACCATTCAGCAGGGGCTGCTTGGAAGGGTAACCCTGCAGTGGTTCTCATGGTGGGTTTATTCTGTTCCTTACACAACAGAAACACTTTCCTGGTGGCTGGCAAGATAAAAAAAATACATCATTGTATGGCAGCTGGGTGGTTCTTCAGATTTTGTACTCAGCTACTCCAAACCCCAAATTAATGATAAATACATCAGCTCTGCTTTTTTGGGTATCTACTTGCCTGTGCCCCTGCTTGTTACAAGCCTGTCCTTGCTTGCCCTCGTGTCTGCTCAACAGACACAGACCTACAGGGCCAGCCCTTCCACACATGAGAGGGTGCAAAGGCACACAGCCTTTCCCCAGTGCAGCTGCAGAAAAAAGGAGGCTTTTCTTAATCTAGGCAAGGCAGGTGGCTGACCACACTCAGATTAAAAAAAAAAAAATTAAATTATTTGACTCCTTTGCTCGAAACTTGGCATGGGGTAACAGAGTTATTTTTAAGCACAGGACATCGCACTGAGTTGGTCTGGAGTTTCCAGAGTTGCTAATGAGCAGTGGGTAGAGGCAGAGAGGAGCTCCCAGGCTCTGACAATTTGATTCCAAAGCATGGTGAGCAGTGAATCACAAGTGGGGTTTTTTGCAAGCAAACAAACAAACAAACAAAAGTAATTTTTACTTTTTCTATTGTTTTGGAAGGAACTTAACAGTTACTTAAAAACAAACAAACCCAAAGCAGAAAGCATCCAGCTTCTGGGTATTTCCAGTGTTTTCAAATTTTTCTTTCAGTTTGGGGAATAATTTTTGATGTTGCTGAAAACCAAACTATGTAGTTATTTGCTTTTTTTTTAATAGTTTCAGCAAAACACATTGAAAAGATTTGGCTTCCTCTACATGCAGGTTGGGAAGATTTTAAAATTCTCAGATATTTTGCAGGAAGAGAAATCCTTTTCTACCCAGCACAGCCATCTGCCTGCTGTAGTAATGATCATTTTCTTGCTTCTTTTACCCCTGTCTTCCATCTGATATTTGCACTGATTCTAAGTATCTGTGGACAGGGACTTTACTGTCCTTTACAATCAATCAGCACTCTCTATTTAGGGTATTGCTTTCATGTAGATGAGAAGTAATTATAATGGATCTGAAAATGTATATTTAAGTCTAACGGCTATTTAAGATTCCCCATTCAATTTCATAGAATAATTAGCAAATCTGTAGAGAGCTCTAATTTTCAGTCTTTTCTGAGGTTAATTTCTTCAGGGTTCAATCACAGTGCTAAGTGTATTTTCTAGAAGCTTCTAGAAACATTTTTCTTGGTCATCCCTCAGGACATAAGATTTTACTGGCCTTGATTCTTTGACTTGTTGAAGTTGAATGTAGCCTTGGAAAAACTTGGCTAAAATGTTCAGCAATTCCATTTAGACACACGGATTTTGCTCAAAGTACTTTAGCCTAGAAATACAAATTTTTCTCCCAAAGGAAAATGGAATTTTTAGCAGGACTTCCTGCCTGCTGCTGGTGGGGACGTTACGGGGACAGTCACCACTGTGGCAGTTCTTTGATGCCTCTCCTGGCCTTTGCTGAAAACTAGGAAGTAGTAAAATGCCTGAAAACATAATTAATACCAGTAAAGTTTTGATTAGTACTTTAAAAACGTTTGCAATTTTTCAACTATTCCAGATAATAAAATCTCCCAGAATCTTTTAATTGCCTTTGTCATAGGGATGGAGCTGGTTGCACCATCCCCATTTACAGCAGGCTGAATATTCACATGGCACGTGGTGAGGACAACCCAGCTCTCCAAGACCATGAGGCTGTGGAACTGGGAGCAAGCTCCATCAGCTTCAACTTGCTCACAGTAATTTACTAGATAAAGGCAATTAAAAAATCTATGGTTTAAAAAAATAAAATTATAAGAGGTTATCTATTTCTCCCTAATATCCCTTGGACTTGTTACCCAATTTTAACCCATTTGTCAGTGCATTGAAAGATATTAAGTGCTTATAAGTCTTAGGAAAAGAGGTGCCTTGGTTCAGGAAAATGATTAAGGAAAATGATTTTGTCAGTGCCCCCACTGAACCTGCTGTATGAGCTCATCCCCTGTGAGACATCAATAAATTGAGTCAGTGTAGTGGTTCACTCAGTCCTGAGCTTCATGTCCAGGGGCTGCTTTGGTTCTGCTGCTCACGGGACTCTGCTTCTGAAAGTGATTCATCTCATTCATGCACTCCTACACACACAGGCACTTTCCCTGCTCTCACCACAAACCCTGCTCTGCAGGATGATTTTCTGCAGCTGCCTAGATACCCTCATGGTCTCTTCTTTTTCTGTGTCCCCTTTATCTCTGGGTAACAGGCATCACCTCTTCATTCCACCCTCCTCTGCTCAGGTTTTATGCCATCCAGCTCTTCCTAATTCCCAATCCCCTTCATTAAGTAGTGGTATTAAGGTGACTGACTGTGCATAGGCTTCCTTTCTTTGTGGTCATATTTAAGTTTTGCCAACAAATGTCCCCAAAATACTGTCACCGTTGGTTAAATGCTTTTTCAATATTCTATACTATTGCTTGAACCATTTTTAATTCCACTTAGGGCCCAGTTCTGCAACTTTGCCTCTGTGCATGTAAAATTTTCCTGAAGGCCTTTACAGTATCTCTCTTTAGGGTCTATTGATTTGGAAATCACCTTCTTATCAACAGCAAGATACAAGTGAAAAATTACGTCCGACCTCTACTTCTGCTTGGATGATTTATAGAACATTCCTCCTACCAGTTCATTTTTTTTTCCACATTTTTTATCCTTCAGAAGAAGTGGGGCAGAGGGCAAAGGGACAAGTGGGTTCATGGCTGAACTTCCCCAAAGTGCAGAGGTGTGGGTAAGTGTGTTAGGGACACATGAGTTAAATCTCTTATACAGATCTCTGGTTTATTTTTCCCTAGAGCTTGTGTAATGTTTCCTCTTATATTTCCTCTCAGGTTTTCATCCTGCAGTTTGAGGTAAAATCATCCTGAGGTCTCCCACGCCCTCCTTGTCATCTTTGCTCACTGTCATTGCAGCCCATCTGAACTTTCATTACTTGGAAACCCACTTCCACCTTCTTTAGTGTCTCTCACCTCTTTTGCACAAGCCTGTGACCTTCTCTCCCCCTGGCTTTCATTACTCACCAGGCTTGGGCTATGTCTGATGTTGAAATCTCCTCTGTGTGCAGATGCTGTGAGTTCCCCCTTCCAGGTTGTCATGGTTCTTGGAGGAACCGATCCTGTTCCTACAGCAAATTGCTGTGGGATCATTTGGGGGAACCCAGCCTCCTTATCTGAGACCAGATTAAAGCTAGAACTAAAAAAAACTGTGCCTCAGACTCTGGGGATCCTGAATCTAAATTTGTGTATTGTGGCAAGATGAGAAAGCGTCAGGCAGATGCACATTTTTATTCCACCACTATTTCCAGTCTTAGTCATACTCAGCAACTTCTCAATACCTTGTGCTGAGATCTTCAGCAGCAGCCATCAATATGCCACAGGAAAAAGTGTCAGTCCTCATCGATATCCCTTGAATAGCCAACAATTTTTAGGTTAAATTACTAAAACAGGCCTTCCTAGGAAGGTGGCAGCTGCCCATGCAGCAGAAGTCAAAGGACTGCCCATGGTACCTACTTGGACCTTGAAGAAAACCTCATCTCAACTCCAAAAAAGGGAAACAGATTAACCTTACAAGTAAAAAAGTTTGTGTGTCTGAGGTGAGACGCACAAATAGAAGGAAGCTGGTTTTTTGTTTGTTTGTTTGGTTTTTTTTCTGGTAATGTTGTTTATTGGATAGGAAGTGCTCACTAGGATTTTCAGAAAGGGACTCTCAAGAGGTGCTGGGGTTGTAACATCCTGAGCAACTGAGTGCAAATTCATGTTTCTCCTTGTAGCCTTCTCCAAGGACAGCCTGTTTGCTTTTTTATGAGGCTGCTTTTTTGTCCTGCCCCCTCTGCTCTGGGCTCTTTAGGGCTGCCCCTCTTCCCATGCAGCTGGCTCTGCTGCCCCCATTCTCAGGAGCTCCCAGCACACGGCTCCCCGTGAGCTCCTGCCAAACCAGTGATTTGCTTGCAGTGGTGTTCACATTGCAGTCCCCTGTAGTAGTGTCTCCAAAGAGCTGTACAATTTTCATACAAATGTTTTAAGGGTGGTTGTGTATCTGAAGAAGCAGCACTGGGCTGGGTTTGGCACATTTGCAGGCAGCAAGCTTGGGTGGGTGCGGATTTCTGCCTGAATAATTAATCCATCCCAGAAGCGCTATTTGGGGCTTGGGTGTCAGAGCAGATTTTGGTGAATTTTAATATTTCCTGTAACTTACACATCTCATCCTTGCCCAGTTATGGTTTCCTTCGCTCTCTGGAATGATACCACCTTCCTCTCACTGGCAAGTTGTGGCTCTGTGAACATGTTAAATCTCTCATCCCATCCCACAGTATTTTCAGCCCTCCAGCAAAGTGTTTGTAATCTTGTCACCCCACGTGGTTTGATCTTCCAGCATCCGGCGAAGGTGAATAAACTTGCCTTGTAACAGCTCCTCGTTAAGGGAAAATGGCATATGACACACCCAGTGAAACAAAGCAGTGAGTAACAGACACATTATAGGCACATTTAAAGTGTAGGTCTCAAACTCCAGTGATTCTGGGTTCTGCAAAACCATTTCCATCCCAACAACCCATCCTAGAGTTACAAGTCGTTGAAGCAAGGTGGGAATCATGAGGGAAGGGGAGACACCCTGGATAAATGAGGCATCCCCAGAGGCTGCCCTACACTTTCCACATTGGGTGGTGAGCTAAGAAAGAAAGAAAATAAAGCCAGCAAAATGCACGGGAGGCACATTTCTTGTGGCAGTGACAGCATGGTGTTCAGGGAAGCTCGTGCAATTTTGAGGGACGTGGTCCTTTACTGCAACTGCAAGTGCAGTCTCAATTAGTAGGGTGAAAGTGTGGGCCTGAAGTTTCTAAGTACAAAAATGCCGTTTATACCTCTGTTTAGGAAAAGAAAAAAAAGGACATTAAACTGCAGTGGTTCCCGTTTCTTGGCAGGAGTGGTAGAATTTTGTCACAGCACAAATTTGTGAATCCCCTCAAGGCGTTATTGCTCATGCACCAACAGCCGTGAGGTGATTCTGGCTTCTTTGGCAAAGTGACCACTTTCTGTAGACTCTGCTCTGTAAAAATAAACTGAATCGAGTAGTTCTTTCCCTTCAGATTTTTCTCACTCAGGAAACACCTATGCCCAAATCCTCAGCTGGTGTAAATCTGCAAAGCTCCTCCGATTTCAGTAATGCAATGCCAAGTTCTTCCATCAGAGAATGTGACCTGTTATTTTGGCTGAGCCTGTAAATCACCATTTCTGTGTTTTTGGACCAATTGTTAGGTAGCTAATCCTCCAATTTGCACATGTGGACAGTCTGAACGCTCCCATGTGAGTTCTTGCCTGAACAAAACTGTAGCCAACACAAAGTGAGTGGGCAAGACCTAGGTGTGTAATCCAAAGCATGCAAACGTGGAGGCTGAGTTTAGCTTTTCCCCAAACGCAGACCTTTAAATCCCTGCAATCTCCTCACACACAAAACCGACACGCAGAGTCCCTCAAAACCCACACTCACAGAAACAGCTGTAAGAGAAGAAAAGACAATGAGGTGCATTGTGGAGGCACAGTCAGTCACATCTCCCCCTCTGCTCCCCACCCTGAGCTGGCACATTCTGGGAGTTAGCTCTTAGGGGAGCACAGGGAAAACATACACCCACAGGAGTGACTCAAATAATCCCACTCCCTTAAATCCTACAGGATTTTGGTGGTTTCAGTGTGGGATTTCCTTTCCATTCTGTCTTCTCCATTCCAAAACAATACTGCAGACTGAAGTTTTAAGGGAAAAAGAAAATCTATTTTTCTGGGTACTTTTTTCAAACTTGTTGCATTCTCCCAGAGAGAGAAAAGTCATTTTTACAGCAAGAGACACATATTAAGCCTAAGAACTGTAAAAAGTGGAGCCTAAATTGAAGATGATGTGCAGACACCTTCAGCTGAGGTCAGTGGAGGCTCTGCTGTACCCAGCCCTGAAGAGGAAAAAAGAAGGTTCCTAGCCAGGGGTTTACAGCCCTAAGCCAGTAAGTTTTTCATTAGGAAAAAGTAGTGCATGCTTTTTAGTTTAATTGTTTGACTCATTCCTGAGAATAACTGCAAACTACTCAGAATAATCAGAATTCTCAGCTGGCTTGCTGGAGCCGTGTGTCCAGCGAAGCCATCCCTGGCTGACTCCACCTGCAAGCACAACCCCTGGCCAGTGTGGAGAGGCTCACTGTGTAGTTAGGTGAGCATTTTATTTAGTGATGCAGTGTTGTAAAGAATCAGGAGCCACGGGACAAATACCTGTGGGATCAGGTGTGCCCTCTGAGCCCTTCTGAACTGCTCATGGAAGCAAAACCCTTTGCTGACTGATGCTGATTCCTGGTACCAGTCACCATGTGAGGAGTCAGGAGCAGCTTTTCTTCTGTTATTTCAATTTTTCTTCTTCCAAGTAGCCTGGGGTCCAGCCATGTCCAGGACTCAGAGCCTGTTTATGAACATAGTGCTGGGACTATGAGATCCTTGTCTTTTGTGGCTGGAAGAGCCAAAGGAGGAAAAAGGCAGCTTTGCCCTCACATCCAATATCCCAGGACACATCCCTCATGGTGCCATTTCTGCCACTGGGAAGGGCACAGGAGCAGGGAGTGAGTTCTGGGCCATCTGCATCCTGTCGTTGCAGCACTCGTGGATGGGCAGAGCATTTCCTGAGACTGAGGAGGATGGGGTGTGACAGAGCCCTGGCATGCTGGTGATCCCAACAAACACAGCTACACTGTAGGAAACAAGGTGATGGCAGCATGGCATGGAGCCTCCTGAAGCTGCCTGTACCAGGCTCCCCAGAGCCCCACAGGTGGCAGGACGTGGAAAAGCAAGAGCCATTCCCTGGCCCCTGCAGCAAGCACAGCTCATTTAGGAGATCTGGAAAACACAGACCTGCAAACCATTGCTCTGCACACAAGTGCATCACACAGGCATTTAATTAGTTTTGTAGTTCCTCAGGATTTATGAGTCTCCATCTTCACTAATTTGCCTCAATGCAACATCAGATGGTGTTCGAGCACATCGAGGAAGTACTGACATGGGGTAAGTGCTTCTAAAAGTGTGATGCCTGTCAGAGAGGGTTAAATTTAAATTAAAGATGTGTTTGGGATTTTTTCTTAGGTTTATTTTGTCTTTGCTAGAAGCAGTACTCTTGAAGAGTGCAGTAACCTGTCTGTGTCTTCAGAAAATTACAGGTGTTTAAGTGGGCTGTGCTAAAGGCAGACTGGGAGATAATGGGCATTTTCTACCCCTCCAGGTTCTGCTGCTGCCGCTGGGACTGCTCCTTACCCCATCCCTGGGCTGTGCTGGCAGATGCTCTGCAGGTGAGGGCCCCTCCAGCCTGCCAGGCAGGTCAAGGTGCTGAACTGAGGCTGGGGCTGAGATGGTTTGCTGGGGCTGCCTGTGCAGCTGCAGCTCAGGACCCATCCTGACCACTCAGCATCACCACAAACCCTGTTCTGACCTGTCCTGGAGTGCAGTGGGTTCTTATCTCCCTTACCTTGGTGGCTTCTGATTTACTCTGGTTTGACTCCCAGCTAGTCTGCTACTTCTGGGCAAACCCAAGGCAAATGCAGTTAATGAGACAGAAATGCTGCTTGCAATTTGTAGCCCAGTCTGCCAAAATAAAAAGGGTGAAAAGGTGAAAGCCTTTTTCAGACAGGCTACCCTCAAGTCTTCTACTCTTCTTTCTGCCTGCCTGCCAGAAAATATCTCTTGCCAATGCTGTCCCTCCTTTTTAAAAGATCTAGAAGCACAATACATTGCTTAGATGAAATTATCTGGTTTATTCTTGAGTTTTCTCCCCTTCTACATTTTTTAAATGTATCCTTAAATATTCAGTTACGTCTTTAAAATTGTGTTTTAATGTCAGGCTAGATCAAGGATGTCAATCAGAGCCTGTCAGGTCAGCAAAGACTCAAAGTGACTTCAGCAAGCCCTGCTCAGGCAAACACCTCCTTGTCCTGCACTGCTGCAGTGAGATTTGAGTGGAGGGACACTGGGGAAAGAAAAATGCTGTAGGTACTCTTGGAGGGAAGTTCCCTTCTGGGACACCTCAAACAGCTGCTTAGCACAAGTATTAATAACCTGCCAAAAGAATAAAAGGGATGGGAAAAGCAAAACAAGAGGCCCTGCCTGAATTCCCAGTCAGGTTTTGCACACACGAGTGATGATGATTCACTGTCTGGTTTTCACTTTGTTGCCTTCCTTCAGCACTCGGCAGTTTCCTAACTCTGGTAAAGCTCTGCCTGCCCTTTCACTTTATGTGAACTTTAAGGTTTTTTAATCTGGCTCCATTATTAGGAATGACCCAAAATCCGGAGAACTTGACCCACACTTTCTCTCTGTATGTTTAATTTAATTTCATTGACTTATGATAGAAGTTATTTGAGTGCTTTAAAACCATAAATGAGAGAAATATTACTACAGTTTTGTCAGAGCTCGCCTCACAACTAATAGGGCATTAACATTGGAAAGCTTATCAAAAATATCCTTTTGGAAAGAGATATGTAGCAAAATGAAACCAACCTCCTTTATTTCTTTCCTATTTCTGCAGACTTCTCCCCAAATTAAAACTGTCACCAAATATGTCTATTAAACTATGGCAGGTTTGTAGCCTAGTTTGCCAAAATAAAAAGGGATGCTGCTCCCTGAGCAAGTCATTCCTGCTGCAACCCCGTTATCCCTCCGTCTCCTGCAGGAGTGGGGCACCAGTGTGACATGGGGCTCCCACAGCTGCCCTGGCACTGGCACCAGGGCTTTGATGGGGTCAGGATCTGCTCCTTTTTACTGGTGATGACAAAAGTGTGGGGCTGATAACCCTGACAGGGAAAAGAAGAGGCAGGATAAGACCTGCACACATTTCTTAGGCTATTTTTTACCCTTTGTGACTCTAAACCAAGCCGCAAGGCAGACAGGGGAGAGGGCAGGGCGGCTGCCTACATCTGCTGCCGCCAGCAAAGGATGGGGGGGCAGGCTATCCCTGGAGAAATCACTGCTGGACTGTCAAAACCTACAGCAAACTTCCTGATAAGCCACATTTTTCCTGTGATGGTTTAGTTTTAGTCAGAAACAAAACATTACCTTGTGTTTGCCTACGAGGCGGGAGGGGAACTGCTTCTCTTGTCTCACTTGCTGGGAATTTATTTTTTTTTTTTCAATTTAGAACAGCAGCATCTTCTTTACAAAAATCTGCCTACTTTTCAGAGCAGATCACTAATTTGATCCCCAAACTTCCAAGCTGAATATTTTAATGGTCTCTGGATGTTCTGACCTGCAGCAGGAGGGTTCCCATGCACATCTGAACAGCTTCCACTGTGGGAAAACTGCCCCCAGCAGGTCCTGTGAGCTTCTTTTGCTCTGTTCAGTCCAGGTAATCTCTTTGGACTGTTTGTCCTGCACATTTCAGAGGTGATGCTGTTGCCTCAGGAGGGCACCCACTGTGAGATGTTTGTTGTTCTCTCCCTTCAACACCCAGAAAACAGCCCTGACTCACAGAGAGCAATGTTCAGCCTCAAAGGGTTGGTTTTAATAAGACTTTCTGTTTAAAGGGGGAATAAAATTGCATTTTCTTCTCATCTCAGCCTCTGTTTCCTTCAGCTCTCAGCAGGCAATGGCTTGGGATGCTTATTGCTCTCAGTAATTTATTTCAGGACCCCCTTATTTTTATTTTATGCATGGCCTAATGCAAGTGTCTCCCAGTTTCAAAGGAGGAAAATTAATTTGTTTCCTCTCGATAGCAAAGTGCCATCAAATGGAGCTCTAGATGGTACACACCTGGGCAGTGGCCTGGGCCTGCAGTCCTGCAGGGCTTCTTCAGGAATAAGCCTTGGTGAATAATTTATTTTTCAGTTTGGCTGCTGAGAGTCAAGGGGAAATTCAGTTTAAACCAAACCCAATCTCTCTCCTTCCCTGCACACATATATGTGTTTTTGCTGTATTTAACCAGGCTGCACAATGGGTAGTTTTGCTGCTCTAAGCCATATTGCATGTCATTTTTCTTGTAAGTTTTTTATATTTCTGTCCTCAGTGCTGAGCTTTAAGACATCAGCTCCTCAGAAGCCACTCTCTGCATCCTGCCAAGATGCCACATAAATGTAGGGCCCTGGGGACAGAAATTTGCTTGGGTTCTTGCTATTCCTTCCTGGCTCGCTGCTGCAGCCAGGCCCGAGGCCATGGTGGGTGGCTGGGGCAGCAGCCAGGAGGTGGATGGTCACTCTGTGGCACAGGGAAGTGCCCACGTGAAGGGGACAGGAAAAGGTCTTTGAGCTGTGTGCAAAGAGGAATGAGGAGTCCCAGAGCCCCCCAAGGGTTTCACTTCCTCCGAAATGGGAACTGGGAGGTGCTCACTGCCAGTGGCCTGAGCAGCCCCGGGGAGCTAAACTTGGTGGGTGACCCCGTTCTGAAAGGTGAGGAGGGATCTGTTCCACTCTGTGTGTGTCCTTCTGTCCATTGCTAGAGCTCTGCAGTCCATTGAGTAAGTCTTTGGCAGAAGGAGGTTTCATGCCGTTGCTAACATGGCCTGGTGGGGCTCCTGGAGCACTCACAGGCACCAGCTTGCTGCGGTTCTTTAAGGAGACACTGCTGAAATTTTTAGCCCAACATCCTCCATGACCACTTTATTCCTCAGCAGTGTGTGTAGTGGTTATTTTACAGGTTACACTTTCTCATTAATGGATTTTTGTGCCTCCTTGAAGCCCGAATTTTGCTGGGCAATGCCAGAACCAAGCCCTCTAGGTCTGCCCACGTGGAGGGGGCTCCCAGACGTTCCCAGGCTCTGTGCTGTGCCTCTCCTCATGGCAGGAACACAGGCTGTGCTGTAGTGTCTCTCCCATGCCCTGTGTAATGGCATTTATATTCTCCCAGCAACAGGCAGTGGCTCAGGACTGATATTTTGGAGGGCTAGTTATTCTTTGCTGGTAGCAGAGGAATTCCCAATAGAGGAAGTGCTCCTTGCACCCCAGTTCAAGTCACTCTTCCCTGGGCTGTGTCTCAGAGTAACCCAAGGTAAGAGGATGGAAAACTGCGTGCATCTTGTGTCACAGTGCTCCTCAGTTTCCACAGCGTGCCCCACATTTCAGCAGAGCCTGGGAAAGTTCAGCACCCTCCCACCCTCCAGAGCAGCCGAAAGTTTCCAGGGGTCTGCCCAGCTCATCTTCTCCAGAAGGAACAGGATTTTACCAGGGGAAAAAATGCAGGTTTAGTCATGTACTTTGGAGGTAAAAGATACTCAAAATGAGCTGTTCAGTTTTCCCTTAACAAAGTTAAACTGAACTAAAGCTTCCCCAGATGGGTTGGCCGAGCATTGAACTTCTCTCTGGTGAAATAGGGCTACATGTGTCACTGAACCAGCAGGGCTCTATTTTGAAATGCAACCTACCAAAGCAGACTTTGGAAGAGTTTTCAAAAACAGAGGGGCAGATTTCTTGTTACTTTGTGAAGTTGTTTGCAGCTAAAGTGCCTGGTCTGGGTCACCCAGGGTCACTGAGTGTCTGAATACCAGACAGGTGAGATACTCATGTATTATCTCCAATTTTTTTTTACTATACCTCCCCTAAAAGGAATATTTTCTGTATAACCCTGCCTTGCATCACACTGGGGGAATTCACCATTCTATGAGTCAAAGCCCAGGTGAACACTAGAAGAGATCACCCTGGGAGGGTGTTTATCCCCAGATAGTTTTGAGAACAGGTTAGACAAAAAAGGATCCCCATAAGAAGGCCCAGTCCTGCCTTTGGGAACTGAGATGGACTACATGCCTCTCCAAGTCCCTTCCAGACCATTTTCCACAGCTCCAAGCCTGGAATTACAGCAGGAAGGAGAATTTGGCTCTCTGAGAGTTCAGTTACTCTGTGAGTTCTGAATTTAACATATCATGGAAAGCACTTGAGCACTGAGGATGGTGCCACGAAGGAGGCTTTTCCCTGGAATACAGAAGTGCCACTTTGCAGCTCCTGGTGGAGTTCTCCTGCTGAGGACACAGCAGCATCACCAAAGCTCAGAAACAGCCTGAAAAGAGGTGGGGCAACACCCACACCAGCTACCAACAGCCTGGAGGGGCCCTGCTCTAACTGGGGTTACAGTCCCAGTAAGAAGCTTTTCCTTTTTTTTCCCCAAACACAGATTTGTTTGCCTCCTGTCAGCACCTGAAATGTGGCCATCAGGCACGCCCTGAGGCTAGCATTAAGCTCCTTGACTCATCGGGAGTGATCAGGAGGGACTGTTGCTCACCTTGCCTGCCCCCTTGGCGAGCCTGGAGAGCCTCACCCGGGCACGTCTACTTTGTCTACTTTGTCATTAATTCCTGTTTGATCCAGAGCAAAGCCCTCACCTGACCTGCGGAGAGGAAAGGTGAGAGAGCAGGACCAAGGGCATGGCTGGTCCCATGTCTAATGGCCAGTGGTGTGCAGGCTGCACAGAGTGTCTCAAGGGCACTCACACCCCATTTCTATCCTCAGGGAATTGGACCTGACTGCCCCATAACTCCTAGAGAGTGGCAAAGTGACCAAGCCACCACCTGCTGTGACTCCAGTAGCCAAAGACTTTTTTTGTACACTGGCCTCTGCTTTGTAGTTTTACTTTTTCCAGTTTTAGCCAAAAAACTATTTGAGCAGAAAGCTGCCTTCATTTTTATCCCTGCTAAGACTGCTTAGCCTTTATCCAATACTTTTTACTGTCAGAGCTGAAAGTGATTTATCAAGAGGGTCAGTTTTCCTCCCTGCTTCCCCTGGGAAAACTGGGACACAAACTAATTTAGCATAAGTTGTATTATTATGGGTTCATATTTCTAAAAATTAAAGGACCACAAAAGTGCTTTTCTCTTGATTGCACACACACTGGCAATAATGGCATGTGCAAAGTTATCTTCCTAAAAAATTATGATTTCTTGTCATCAATAACACTGTAAAAGTGACTCTTTGGAAGATAATGCCCCATAAATCTGAAACATTCACTCCTGCATCTGCATTTTCTTTTACTTTGAAAAGTTTTGTGGTAGTGGAGAAATAAAGCCTACAAACTCGAATTAAACTGGTCTCCTGCTAGCCCTCGCTGAATGTGACTAAATCAATAGGAAGCATACAATCAAAAAGTAGAAAGAAGTAATGAAACCCCACACCAGAGGCATGAAAGAGGCAACTGCAGACCCTCTGGAGCTGTAGAGCTGGGTGGTGGATTAGTCAGAAGGAGGCACGAGCTGCTAAACAGAGCAGCCCCCACTTCCCTTCAGTGTACTAATTAATCAGGCATAAAAAGCTCATCAAGGAGCAGTCCAGCAATGACAACCAGACTGAAACAAGGTTATCCTGAAGGTTAAAGACACAGGATCTTCTTTAATTCCTTGAAAAAACAAAAGGAAATCCCTCTTGCCATCTCCTGACGCAGCACTTAAGCCAACTCCTTGTTGCAGGGGAGGTGAGATTGACAGCTGTCACTGAGACCTTAAATCTCAGGAGGGGAAAGTGAACCACAAGTGCTAATACTGAGGGTGGCTCATCAGCTTTGCTTTTCAATTCCCTGTCCTTTGGTTTTCAGCCTGGAGCTGTGCTTGCATTTACATAGGTGGCCCTTGGTAGATCCCTGGCTGTTGCCTTTTCATTTACATCACAGAAGCTCAGCTCTCCAGAGTCCAGAATGAGTCCCCACATCCAGGAGTGCTCAGCATCATGTGAGCATAGAGGGAACATTCAATTACAGAGGTTTCATCCACTCTTGTGGTTGCTGATGTACACTCAAAAGCTCAGTCATCACCAGAGGTGCTCAGCACTGGGGGACAGGGTCTTGCCTTCAGATTTTGGAAATGTGAGGTCCATGTGGAAAAAAATCATCAAATGGCAGAGTGGTTTTGGAGCCCCTGGAGTATGATTATGGTTGATCTTGCACCTTGATTGATCCCGTTCCTTGGGAAATGCCCAGTGTCAAGCAGGACCACCTTGGTTCCAGGAGCATTAGGGGTGATGTGCACTGCTGCCATCTACTGCCATGCTCACCCAGGATGAGCCTTGGGTCATGCCTTGGAGTCATGCCTGAGTCTTGGGTCAAATAGAATCTGTTCTCAGAGCAGGGCTGTCAGTGGTAGGTCCTTGTGACCAGTGAGACACTCCCAGTGGCCACAGAAGAGAAGCAGCCATGAGATGTCAGTTAACAGCTTCTGGCAAACAGCCTTAATGTATCCCAAACCAACTGTTCAAATCCATTTTTTTATCTCCATAGCAGTCAGCAGTCTTCCACAATTCCATTAAAAAAGTTTTATATTGAGTCCTCAGAACTGCATCTTGTGAAGCTGAAATAAGGTCTCTCTGGGACTGCATTACCTACACCAATTCAGTCTAAGTTATGACTTTCCTCAGTCACCTAGGAGGTGACTCTAACCAGGACCTCACAGGTACTTCACTTTTAGGTGGGCATAAGAGGTGAGCAGCTGTGTTCTTCTCCAGCATGTTTCTGTCTCCTGTGAATCTCTCCAGGGTATCCATGGGAAGAAAATGCTGCTCCACCTTGGGCCAAAGGCTTTATCTACATCTAGCTAAGATAAGACTACCACAAGGACAGCCTGAAGCCAAGCACCTCATGTTGATATCTTCTGTAAAGGCAGCCAGAACTCGACCCAGACTCTGTGAGCTGGCAAGTCTCATCTGATCCCTTGCAGAAGGGGCTCAAGGCCTTTGTGTCTGCCCTGCATGGGTTATATGAGGGGCTGCAAGGCAGAGAATGGAGTGCCAGGGAGAAGCAGGCTGAGAATACACCCAGGATCACTCCCAGTGTGAGCAGGATCACCCACAGCCAGCCCCAAGGGTGCTTCCCCAGGTAAGGGAAGTGAAAGGGAAGCAAACATTGCCTCAGGTGCCACGTTGAGTTTGTGTTCACAGAGCAAAGTAGCTGCAGTCAGTGGATTCTTGCTGGAAGAGTTGGAAAGTCTTGAGTTTCAACAAGTGCATGTGAGAAAGGGTATCACCTCCCAAGCCCAAAGAGAAAATTCACTGCTTGGGTGTAACTTCAGCGTTGATTGGTGTTTACAAAATTTGGCCACGAAAGTGCTAGGCAGAAATGTAATCATTTGCAAAGAAGTAAAGGATCCTGTACATTGAACAGAAAGACTTTATCACCCACAATTGGCTGTACAAACAACATTCAGAAAGACGTTGAGGCACTTGGAACGTGCCCCTTAAGTACCAAACATACATCCACACACTAAGGCATTGCTGGCAAGGAGGAAGAGCAGTGTCTTTGAGAAAAAGAATCTTGAAGACACAATAACTGCTCCAGCATCAAAGCTGCTGTCAAGAAGTGTCAAGGCACAGTTTTCATCCTGTGCCTTTGTCTTCATACTAAAATGATGGTGTCTGAAGGGGGTGAAGGAGTGGATGCACACCTGAAAAACAACTTCATGCTGACTGACATGTAGGCTCAGCCCAAAAGTTGTAAGACCCAATTAGCAAAAAAAGTGATGAGCTAAGGTGTATCATCAACTGTGCTTGGAATTTGTCAAGGGGTTACTAGTATTTTTTATTATTAATAATAGCACTGACAGATAATGTAGTTTGCTCTTTCTGGTCTTAAAAGATTAAAGTTTCTTTCCTTTTTTAAAGCTGTTAAATATTGTCTTGCTTTAAAGACATCATAGGTCACTGACTTTTCTGGCTCTTCTGATACTCAGCTACAAAAGTAGTTTTATTTCCACTGAACACAGCAGACCTTTCCCTCTGGACCCAAAGCAAAACTTTGGAAAGAAGGGAAATGTGCATTCCTTCCTTGCCAAATGACCAGGTGGATTGACTTTTTCCCTTCCTTGGTGTCATTGTTTCTCTGTCATTAGCTCTCTGTAAATAAGCTTGGCAAGGTCTCCTTTTGAAGCTGCCTTTGCCTATTGGACTGCAGAGCTCATGGAAAAGGGGGTGAACTAAAGGTGCACTGTCCTAATGGAGACACTGGGAATGATGGGTGGCCTTTGAGGACACAGCCTGCCAAAACACGGGCTGTGCTGTAGGAGTGACTGACAGTGTGAGTGGCATGTGGGGAGGGAGGAACAACAGGACCAGGAAAGTCACAGTATTACAAAATGCCCAAGTATCACAAATTGCCCCTTTTGCACAACATCCTGTACTAAAGCATTTCCAAAGACAGGTAAATTCAGATTCTTCAACACAAATAAATTTATTTTAAGGAATGGAGTCAGTGAGCGGGGGAAAAAAAATCCTGTTTTGAGCACATTTTAAGTGCCACAGGTACAAACTGCAGTTTGCTTGATTTAAATCCATATCAACAATATTTAAGTGGGCAGTAGTGCTGCAATACAAGTGTCTGGGATATGTTCCTCCATGTGGCTGGAATGAGCAGGTCCCTTGCAGATGCTGCTTGGTGGGGATGCAAATTTAAGTGGCTATTCTTGTGCCCTGGCTTCCACATCCATCCATCCATCCATCCATCCATCCATCCATCCATCCATCCATCCATCCATCCATCCATCCATCCATCCATCCATCCATCCCCATCTTTGCTGTGAGTTTTTGAATGATCACAACATACAGAATCATGGCATTAAAGCCTGTACAGGAGAAGAATTCCTGAGTCCAGCATCCACTCTGGTGATAGCTGTGACATTAGTAAGTAGTAGGGCCAATCAACACAGCTTTAGGGGAAATTACAGACATGGGAATGAACCATTCATGATGAACAGTTGCTCTGCAAGGGGTCTGCTTCACTTTCTCAGTCAGTGTGACCTTAGCGGTGTGAAATTAGGGGTTTTTATCATGAGAACAGAAACTTCATTTTGAATCAGGTCTGAAGCTCTGACAGTAGTTTTTTGCAGTTGTTGAGGGGCACACAACTGGTTAATATCCTATGAAAATACAGAAAAATGTTGGTGAGGCTTGTAAAAGGCCATGAAAGGCAATGTTAAAAGAGGACAGCTCAAGAAGCACTGCAGGTTTGCAGGTAAAAGACATGAATTTGAAATGCTGAGATGATGATTATTGCTGGCCTATGCTCCTTGTAGTAGTGGTGTCACAAGTTAGGTCTGAGATGAACCCAACACCTTCTGGTGTCACGTTCCTTTGGCTGCAGAGAAGCCTTGAGAAGGTGAGGTTTTATTTTAGATACATAAAGCTGGGTGGGGTGAATCCACACCAGAGGGGCTGTTCTCTTCACTTGAGGCAAATCCATTCTGATCTTTGATTTTCAGTTTAATCCTGGAGGTGAAAAGACAGTTTTTGGGTTTTTTTGCTTGTTATGAATTCATGCTCTTCTGAATGAGTTCTTTAAAGGACTGCAAGGAGTGCAAACATCAACTTCTTGCTGATTATCAGAGAGACCAGGGATGTGTTAGTTCACATCAAGAAAGGGTGGGAACAAAGAAGCCCATTTACCGTGTTCCACGCTGCTGTAACCTAATGGAACTTATTGGGAAGGCTGGATTTGAGAGCAGCTCCTGCCTGTGTGTAGGAAAGCTGTGGTTCATAAAGTCACCCAGCAGATAAAGTCCTGAGCTGCCCTTTCATACAGCTCTGATGTGATCTGCTCAGGGTAGAGCACTCTTATGACGTACCCAAATTAAGTGCAGAGCAGATGTAGGCTAAGACGTGCACAGAGGCAGCAGCTCTGATTAGAAAATTAGGTGTCATTAGGGCTGTTCTCTGGCAGTGAGGCCCACTGACCTGGAATGGGCCACGTCCATAATATCAGGCTCCTTTTGTCACCACACACAATGGCTGAAGTCACGGCACCTCTTGGGAATGGTCTCTGGCTGTGCTAACTCCTAAATTCCTGGGACATGTGTGGGAGAACACTAATTGATTCAGGTCAGAAATGTACCAGGGCAGGTTCTAGGAATTTAACAATGTAGACTATCAAATTCCAATGCCTGGGAATATTGCCTGCCACTGTTTAATTTACTAGCAGCATAGGTGTAGCCCCAAGGGCTCATGCACACACACAGACACCTATGGAGCTTGAGAGGTGTTGCAAAAGGTGCCTGGCCGATAACGTAATGATCAAGAGACTGACTTAAGAACAACAACGTCACTGCTGCCTTTTAGATCCCACAGCAGAGATTTTTCCATTGTGCTGCCTATGGCAAGACAGCATTCTCTTACATATGGACAGCACCAAAAGTACTGCTGAGAATGTCGGAGATAAATATTTATATAAGTGAAATATGTCTCCTCTGCCCCATCCTGTGTTCTACTTCAGAAGTCAGACATTAGAGGTGCATTTCATGCAATCTATTTGAAAATAAACCCCAGTAACTTAATTTTCCTTCTGATTGTGTGTGCCAGAGAGACTGTGAGCCACTGGGGAAAGGAAAACATAGAAGGCTTATTTGTCCAGATTTCAAGGAAATTCACTTCTCCCTGTGGATTAATTCTGATTGTACAGCAGCAGGTTTTAAATGTTTGATTCTTGTTTGTGTCTGTTTTTTAACCCGTATCTCAAGAGGATTTAATTAGATTTGATGTTCATGATATGCTATTTACCGGATTATGATGAGATCAGCTGATAAAGCTTGACATAAACTTGGCAACTCGTTTGGTGCTTTCTCAGTCTTTAGAATTTAATTATGGCAATTTCAAAACAGGAAGCTTGGAAACAACACGGGGATTAAGGACTTGCTGTTGCCCCACTGGGATCAGCAAGACTTATGGCATTGGTTGTCACTGTTGTCACCAGCTCTCAGCATGCTCAGTCGTCTGGGACGTGAGTGCTCATGTTCCCGTTCTGCCTAAAATGGACCAAATGCCAATGCCATTTCTCCCTGGAAATGATTCTCCTGAGGAATCCCACCAACTGCAGTGGTGTTTCATGGCTGAGGTGAGAATGGAGATAACTGACATGCCAAGGATATATAAACACACAAAAGCCTGGGACTTCTGTTTTTAAGCAATTTCCCAGGGAATCTGCATGCTCCAGCACAACACAAAATAAGTTCAAATACACAGGGCCAGAGCAGATGGAGTTTTTCACTGTAAAGATTATTTGCATGAAAGTGCTATTTTCCCACACTTGCACTCATTTTAAGCTTTCTTTCCTTTCTACCACAGCTTCTTCTGCTCTGTTCCTTCTGTAACCGACCTGATGCCAAGAGCTAACACACTGCAGTGCACACAAGCAAGCTCCTTCCCAAACCTACCTCTGGTTAAAGATCAAAAGATAGTGGTTGAAGTGCAGAATTGTTTCTTTTTATAGCTTTCCACAAGCACAGAGATCAGATCTCTCTGCTTTATCTGTATTTTAGGCACCTGCTAAATAGCCTTGCAATCAAATATCTGAGCACCCACAGCTCTCGTTGAAAGGGGCTGTAAGTTACTCTCAGAAGCAACTCACAGCTCCCTTTTTTGAGCACTTTGTTACTGATGAAAGGTGCCAGGCAATTGGGGAGCCTTTCTCTATTTTCCAGTGTAAGCATGTGAAGGAGGCATTTCTGGTATTTTATCCCCCAGGTGTTTAATAGTTGATTCTTGTGCTATTTTAATAATGGCAAAAAAAAAGTAGATGCCTATATGGGGACAATCAAGGAGATTCAGGAGCAAACAAGTGTTCAAAAAACAGATGTAACACTGAGGACCATGTTTTAGCGATGGGCTTGGCAGTGCTGGGTTAACAGCTGGACACAATGATCTTTGAGGACTTTTCCAAGCTAAATGATTCTATGATTCTATAATTGCATTTGGATCTGAGGGCTTCAGATACTTAAATGTTTTTACAATCTTGTTTCTCACCTTCTTTGGAGGAAGCATTTGCTACAGCTTCTGCATTCACTGCTGCAGAGAAACACCCCAGGCCCAACTATGAATCTAGTCTCTCTGAGTTCTGGCAAAAAATATTTCCAAAACACCTTTTTGAATTATTTTTCCATCCATAAAGCTCTGTGTTGTCCTTCCATTTTTAGAAGTTGTGGGAAACGAAAAAAAAAAAATGTCCTCTACAAAAGTAACCATAGTTGATTAGGAATTGTTATGAGGTTTGATTCTGTTCCTACAGGCTTGCAGATAAACTGTGGATCTGCTCTTATGGTCACGTCCCACTGTGCCCACCATCACCTGGCACAGTACCTGAGCTCCTCTGCTCTGAGGGGCTCTACCCACAGTCTACGTCCTTTCCTTGAGGCTGATAATTGCTTGTCAAACTGATTGACATTTGTAGAACTGTCTTTTCCATGAGACATTACTCCCTCCACACACACCCACCAAAAAAAGACAATTTGATTTTGCACTGTTTTTCCCCTTTTAAGCACAGTAACTTTTTCTGCCTAAAAGTAGTAATTATTTAATGAATAGTCCTTCATGTTTCCCTGTCAGTCACTCACTGTAATGAACAACTCGTTTTGTCTGCTTTGTTAACATTAAAAAAGTATTAAACTAATAATAATAAAGATTTTCTAGGACTTTAACACACAGGATGCCCTGCAGAATGTAAGATTGGGATAACAAGGGGGGGAGGGTGAATTTTCACTCAACATCAAGCAGCACTTTGTACTTTTTTGTGTGCTATGGGACTATTTTCCCCTTGGTACTTCTCCTGTATCTTATCTTCAACCACCCTGAATAATTGGAGCATATTTAGGGGACCAAGTCCAGCTATTATTTGTTCCCCCTCTGTGAAAGTTTTCTTTTTTTAAAGCCAGATCTGTGAACCTCTGTTGAGCTCTCGGTATTGAGGTCAAGGCTTTTTACAAGCTAGAATTTTTATCATGAACTGGAGCCCAGAGTTAATTGTACACAAAGACACATTGTTGTTTCCATTAGGATTTACAGTACCACTGAATTTTAATTATTGGGTAACATTTCTTCCATTATAGCTCTCACTCCTCCTCCCCTTTTTGTGCCAACCCCTGTTTCTTTCAGTTGTAGCAGTTTGCAATGCAGAGTGCAAAATACCCTCAATAAATAAACAATTTGTGGCCTCAGCTTTGATGCAACATTTTATTTGTCCCTGCCTAAAACATAAAAACAACAACAAAAAAAGCCAAGAGGACAATTTAATGCGAGCTAAACAGTAATCTGGTGTTTCCTGTTTACCGGCACTGGTTAATTTTAAAGTTCAAAGCACAGTCCTAGACAAGAGCTATACAGGAGGTCTTTATCACTGCTGGAACAAAACACTCACTTCTTATGGACAAAGGCTCTAGTGGGCAGTAAAATGTTCTTGGATTCTTTCTATGCGATGATAAAATAGACATGCTGAAATGCTTCATCAATTGCCATGAAGCGAATGTTTTACAGAGTTTTCATGCAAGAAAAACTAATAATTCACTCCTAGACAGGGAGGGTTTCACAGACTTTCAGTGACTGAGCTTCGAGTTCTTTTTTAAAGGCAACAAGCAGTCATTTCAAAAGGCATCTAATAAACACAAGGCTGGATATATTAATTGGTTTGCCTCTTAATTTTCCTCCTGGTCTCTATGCTTGAGTTCTGTGCAATATGTGGAGCCTCAATCTATACAGCAGAGTTCACATAAGTAGCCCCAATAGTATAATGGGAAAAAATGATGCATTCAATCAATAAAAATCCCTTTTCGGAACCAATTGTATAAATGCTTGGCCTCAGTTTATCATTCAGTCTCCAGCCACTTCAGCCCTGTGTGGTGTTTTATGAACCATAGATATACCTCATACATATAAAAATAATGTTTCTTGTGCTGGACCAGTCAACTTGAAATGAATTCAAGCCCCGGTGGGGGATGACATCAGAGGTGTGATGGGTTTCCAAGCTGTAATAAACCCAGAGAGGGCCCTGGAGAGGTTTTGTGGGTGGGAGGACTGCAGTGTGTGCAGTGCATGGGGCAGGTCCCTGTTGTGTTTGTCCCAGGGACTGAATCATGCCAGGTGCCCGTGTCCAGTCTGCAGTGCCAATAGTCAGCAAGGAGGGAGTAAGAAGGATCTTTTAAAATGGTTTTATGAATCTTTCACACCCTCTCTTATTCTTCCTGCTGTGTTGCTCTCCCACTCCCCTCTGACTTTTCTTCCAGCTCCCACCCACAGCGTGGCTCTGATTCTGCCTCAGGATAAGGTGGTTTCCATGCAGTTCTCCTGAGTGCCCATAAATTGTCTTTTACTCACCAGGTCAGAGTGTGGTCTCTGAGTGTGTAGGAGGAATTATTCCCTTTCTAATTTCCAGCTAACCATGGCTACTGCCTCCCTGGACAAGCGAATCCTTAGTCAGCTGCAGGGGTGGGCAAAGCCTCTTGATAATGAGAAAAACCTATGAACTGGACCCTGGGGGAACCCTAGCAGGTCCTGAAGAATCACAGAGGGGCTGGGTTTTCCTTTTCTGCTCCCTTATCTTTGAACTGAGGGAAAAGATTTGATGAGTTGGGCAAAAAATATCAAAATCACGGGGACCTGTGAAGGGGTCTGTAGATCTGTGAGGGCTTGGATTGCTTAATGAAAACACATCCACCCACAGCATCAGTGCAGAGGTGGAGATCAGTCTCCTGGGCTGTTCTCTTGAGTTTGACTGTTGTGAGAAATACTTAAATAGATTGAGTTTCAGCTCTTCCTGTGGATGCTGTTTCTTGTGCATGTTTAGGGGGAACACATAGAAATTGCACATCTTTGAGGACCTAATTTAGTTACATGCTTAAAATCAAAAGTGGTTGGGAGGAAGGGACTCAGGAAACCCAGGGGCATTTTTCTTCCTGTTGGCTTACTGTCAACAGTGTGGGTGTGCTGAGGACAAGCAGCACCATAATCATTACAAGCAATATTGTCCTGTGTCTCAGCCTCTGCAAGATCTGGATCCTCATTCCTGTAGGGTGTGGGATCAGTCTTGGGTTCCTCATTGCTTTAGCTCTTCTATTATTCTAGGTTCTAGGGCTAAAATCTGAGAGGGAAAAATAGAGAAAATCCCATGCCCCAAAGGAAAATCTTCAGCAAGATACCAGTGGTCCCCTGTTCCCCTGGAAAGCTGACAAGAACGTTGAATCTTTTCAGTCTAATCCCCACTGCTTTCACCCCAGATACAGACACCAACCTTTTGATGGTTGGTGCCTTAATAACCACTACCAACCATCCTTGGAAGGCACAGATTGCCTCTTGAGTTGAATCAATGCCTGTCAACATCTCTGGGTGTGTAAACACACCAGTTCCTCTTAAAAACACACGGGACAACTCGGGCATTTGGTTGAGATCTCAGAAACTCATCTGCAAAGGGGGAAGCCAACACACCCCATATTCTATGGTTGTGCTTACTACTCAGTAGGGGAACTCATTTTCAATGGAGGACAGCAAAGTTAATCCTGTGCTGGAGGCTGCCCATCCTTGCTCTTACGGACAATCTATGAGGCAATTCTCTGTCAAGGAGGCCACGGGACTTGCCAGGGACCCAAACGGGGTTTAGCTACTGTAACCACAGAGCCAAGCAAAAAAAAAATTAGGGAAGAAGTAGCTACTGGTCACTGTATACCCGTGGCTGGGAGAAGTGAGATTTCCTGTGGCCTGCTATGGGTCAACAAAGAGAGCACAACAGATGGCTGTCGGACCGAGCCTTAGGAAAGGAATCCCAAATGGGACTGTGCCTCTGAAAGAGCCCTCTGTGCCTCACAACAGCAAATATGAGAGGATGGGTCATAGCTCTGTCCTGCTGTGGCACGTTGGAAGTGATGAGAGAAGGGTTCCTGTTGTAAAAACGGCAAAAGATCCAGTCTTTCATCGATGACGCGAGGGCAGGACTTTAGCCGAGAGGTGACTAAGAATTCCAGCTACTCTCATGCTTGCAACAGCCCAGGAAGGGACTCGGTTCTCTGAGGGGCAGAGCAGGCAGCAGCACCCACTGGTAGCTGCTGAGCAGGGCCTGACTCAGATATTTGGAGTGACTTTCCTCAACTGCTTTGGAGACCTGCATTGGAACTCCTGCTTTTGCAAATATCACTTTCGCTGGTGGGGTGTGACATGCTGGGACAGAAACAGAAGTGCAGTGAGGGCTGTTCCGGCATCCAGTGAGTGCTCAGAGAGCAAACCATGGGCTTTGCCACCAAAAATGCCTTTTATCCCTGCTTGGCAGAATTGTACATTTTGTGGCACAGCATAACCACTGTCTGTCTGTCTCTGGGAAGCCTCATGGACAGGCAGCACTCTTATGTCTAAAGAGAACCTGTTTTAGCACTTCCAGAAGAAACTTAGCTGAAAAGTTAGATCCTAAAAGTGTTTTGGGAGGTGGTTAGCACAACTGATAGTGGCAAAGCAGATGATTCCCTGTGTAATATAAGATATTTTCCCCATCAGTGAATATCTTTCCAGAGCTCGATGATATGGGATACATTGAATTGACAGTAATTCCCAAATTTACAGAGTGGAACTGAGGGGTATTTTTCACGTTCATTTTTTCTACCACAATCTGATTTTTTTTTTTTTTTGATAAAAAGAGGAAAAAAGAAAGAGGGAATTTCCTCTTTTCTCTCTTTCCCTGTAATTTTAACTGGTTTTCCTGGAATCTTTTTAACTTTGGGGATTAAACTGAGTTCTGCATGTGCATTTTCTGTACATACAATTAACAAGTGCTTGTCTTTCAAGCTCTTTTAGTAAGCAAAAGAAAACAGAACAGGATTAACTTTGCTATCCTCCATTGAAAATGAGTTCCCCTACTGAGTAGTAAGCACAACCATAGAATATATGGTACTTACTTAATACACTGGAAAAATATTCTTTGTTGGACTTATGCTCTCTTTCCTAAATTTTATTGCTTGTTGCTTTTTGGGTTTAGTTAGGGTTATTTTTTGTCACAGCCAGAAGGGACAATCAGCATAATTTCTGTATACAAGCTGGACACATATATTTTTTCCAGTAACTTTAATGAGTCAGGTTTGTGTGAGGAATTTAAGGGTGAGTTTTTTGCTGCTCCCTCTCACATCAAAAGAAAAGTTTCCATTGACTTCATTACTGCTGGGTCACGATGGAGTAAGATATTGAGAAATAACACTCTGAGAAGAAAAGTGGCATCAGCAAGATGCTATGGTATCATTCTCTTATCACAAGTCACTATCAAATTTATATAAATGTAGATCACTAATTGCACTAATGCTTTGCAGAGTGCCTAATGCAGCAGTTATTTAATAAAGCAGAGGAGTAGTAGCAATGAATCCTCCAAGTGTTTTTATGCAAGTTTTATCAAGTCTAGAGAACCCACCGAGTTGGAAAGACTCCTGCCCTTCATTAATGCAGTCATGAACAAAGAATAAATCAGCGTGTCCTTCAAACTCCCGGGAGTCCTCCAGGCCTACACACAGCGCGATTGTAAGAGGAGGGGAAGGAAGGCAGGGAAGTCCTAAAGATTAATCAGATAATAAGGGAAATTCCTTAGTCCTGAGCACAAGGTCTCTCCCCTCCCCAACCTCCCAAGAACCCCCACAAGTCATGTTGCCCCTGCTTTGCAGGAGAGATAAGGATGCCCTGGGCAGTGTGAGAGGTACAACAAACACAGCTTTATCTCGGCCGCCACACGCCGGCTCGGGATCAATGGGCAGCCACCCCTTCGACGGCTCGCAGGAAGGATCTGCCAGATGAGACACCCCCTCGTGCCCCCTCTTTCCCAGCCTTAGAAGTCCCCAGGTCACATAAGCATGGCCTTGGAAGAAGCAGGAAAATCTCTTACCCCAGGTATGAGCCTGGGTCTCAGCAGCAGCCGAACAAACGACAAAGAAGGAAAACACTTGGTTTTGACTGTGTTTGTTTTTTCTTGTTTGTAGAGTTTGCACCTCAAAGCTACCATTGGAGAGTGGCTTCATTCTGTGTGTGCTTTCCTGTGGGCCTGGCAGGAAAACAGAGACCAAAAGAAAGGAAAATAAAAAAACCCCTAATCCTGATGCTGGAAACATCTGGATTTTTATATGTGCTCAACATCTCGGGAGAGTTTGTTTTTGTTTGTCCTTCTTGCCAATAAACTCTGTGCTTTTCCCTGAAATATATGGGAGCTGGAAATATATATTAAAGAGAAGTATTCCTGGTTAAAGTCAAGCTTGGGTAATTAATGACAGTGTGGTTGTGATGAGAAGCAGCGAGATGATAACCTCCATGAGCAATATTGTGCTGTCTCTCAGCCTCTGCAGAGTTAGCTGTAATCATTGTGCAACCAGACCATCAAAGGAATGATAAGATCAGATAAGCAAAATACTGCTGTCATTTTGCATCAATGCTACTTAAGTTATAATTATTACTTTTCCTCTCTCTGGTTAAAATGAGGGTGAAACCAATTTTTTTTTTTCATTTACACACACTTACATATATACATATATATGTATATCCCTGCCCAATTTGACCCCTGAAAAGATGCATGTCCATGTGTTATATCATCTCAGGAAAACCCTGGTTACATTTTTGGTGGCTCAGTCAGATGGTTCAGCCTACAAGCAGCCAAGAGCCCCCTTCACTCTACAGGGAAGGCACCTGCAGACAAAAGATGAGGGAAAGTCTCCTTAAAGAAATAGTCAAGACACACCAACATGAGCAACACGAGCAGCTCTCTTCAGTAGATGAGCCCTGATCTGGAGTTTATGTTCATGTTGGCTGGGCTCTCCTCATCCCCCAAGGGAATTAAGATTTCTGAGACCCAGAATAACCATGACTTGACAAAGTGAATGGGACATATGACAGGGATTGCCTTCTCTGCTCTATCTTGAATCCCAGCCTTCACATCCACGTAGGCAGATGGGGTCCCAAAAATTACTCACCATGACACATGCTTCTACAGGTTTCAAATATGTTTAAGCTCTATAAAAACAGCAACAACTTGGGTGCCTACCTAATCTTTTCTGAGCTAGATAGGAAGTGTTCACTTGCCAAACCAAGGGGTGATCCCCTGCCCAGCGAGGTAACTGAGTGCTTTATCACTGATTTTGGCCGAAAGAAGCTCTCACCCTCACCCTGTAACTTCCTTTAGGTCAAGTTTGCTTCCTATATTTCCAGCACTTCTGCTTCTGGTCCTGAGTGGAACAGACTTTCTTGTGGGTATGTTTGTACTTCCCAGTCATTTGCATGTAATTTTATGCAAACATTTTTATCACAGATCAGTTCACACAACCACAAGCTGTGTTTTTATTTTCACTGTCGGCTGAAAGCTTCATCTACATTGGGTTTTTTTCTCTCCTTGCTCCAGCATGACTACATCAAAGTAATTGCACAGGTGCAAACCTATAGTGCTCTAGATGTTCTGCATTTGTGCAGCAAATTGTTCTGTTTTCCATGTACCTTATGCTGGTCTGAGCCCAGGTATCTCATATTTTGCCAACCAGCACTTTTGGAGGCTCAATGAAACATATGCATTAAGGTAATTGCAGCAACCCAAAACTTGGGCAGGCAAGCAGATGTTTGAGACAAATCCTTGCCATTAGACAGACATAAATTCTTTACAAAACATGCAATACTTGTAATAAAAAAATTTAATTGGTGAATTGGGAAAAAAAATATCAAAATGGATCAGGTTGGTGGATCATTTATTTAGAAGACTTGCATCAAAAGATCAAATAATACTATGAAATGTTCCTTTTGTCAGTCAGTGCTACACATTCACTTAAAATGCCTCTGTAAATTCTCCAAACACCTGAGAGGGTGAGAGACAGCTCTGGTGGGAGCAGAGGCTGAAGGAGCAGGAGCAAAACCACCCAGGGAGCCAGCATGGGGAGGGAGAGGACAGGCTTGTGCAGAGGGGGACTAAAACCCTCTCTTTGCCCCTCCAGAGAGCAGGAACCCCGTGATTACACAGGTGACAGGCAATAGTGAGCTGGAGCACAGAGCTCAGACCAGATCAGAGTGATGAAAACCATCAGCAAGCTTCAATTTAAAATTGCTGGGTTGGAGCTGGCACCCCCACAAGAATAACGCTTATTATGTGGTATCCTTTTCATCTCATTCTCCTGGCTGATTAAATGATAACTCTTATCTTACAGAACATTGGAAGTTGTTGCTACATCACATCATGGATTTATCAATAACTAATTCCCTCTTGGGGAAATACACATTTCATGACTGTGTACGCAAGGTGCTCATTGCTCAATTTAAAACATGCCTGATCTGAAGTTAATACTCAGATTTTTTCATTCTTTCTTTTGATGACTGTTACCAATCTCAGTAGCAAAGGAATAGAAATTCACCCTTTGGATATGATAGAATCTGGAGCAATAGGAGAAAATGGTTCCTTGGATGAGCCTTGAAATGCCAAGTTTCATCCCACTGAATTTATTTTTTCTCAGCACAATTTTAAATCCTGGAAAACAGACATTTCTGATGTATCTGCTGAGGCAGCTCTCAGTGAACTGTAAAAGCACAGGATGCACCATGATGCCATGAGGGGCCAGGAACTGCTCATGGAAAAGCTCCATGTTTTCACACAAAAACCAGAGTGTAAGGTCTTTGTTAGTACAGCCCTGAGTATTTCACATTATGGCTCCAGGAAGAGCAGCACATTTAACACAGTGCTGTGATCATGGACAATGCAGCTACACTCATCCAGTGGTGGATGGACATAGGAAAAGGGATCACAGTTAACTCCATCAGTGCTGAAGGATACACTTACCCTGTGCTCCAGCTAATGCTTCTTTCCTCATAAGAACAACAAAAAAACCTCAAACTGAAACCTCATGGCATGTCAGGAGCTTGTTTTTTTATAGTTATTAATGTAATTTTTGTTTTGCTGAAAAAGGATCAGAGCCAAGGCATGAGCAGGTGCTGCAGGATCCTCACTGCACTGTCAGCCTCTTTAATGTGACCTTGAACTCCCAGCCACAAGTCCAGACCAGAATACACTGGAGTGTGCTCCACAAAGGAATATTCATAGAAGACTCAGATCAGTCCTAAGATTGTATTCACCATCATTCCTTTAACTCACATCTCTGCAAGTAAAACCACACCAGAGAAGGAAAACTGCTCCACCTTAGTAAAACTAATTTCTTTGTAGTCTTCCTTGTTTTTTTTTTTTCCTACCATGATTTCAGTAGGGGAAAGTTTCCTGAGTTGTTGGAACAAAACTGGGAAGCTCTTTGATCCAGGAACAAATGGGTTAAAACAGCTTCAGAGTTTAAAGCTCTGTTTTGCTCATCCTTAATGGAAACTCAGGGACTGAATTTAGAATTGTGTGTGTGGAGAACAAGGAAAAAAGCGTCAGAGAGGAGGCTGGCAAAGAGGGATGGTATGCACGGGAATTAAATGCGGTTGGTGTCACTGCGCAGGGCGAGTCTGAACTATGCATGTGCGTGTAAGAATTTGTAGTAGTCTGTATGCTGGCAAAAGAACTGGCAACCTGCCCTAAAACATTTAATAGGCTCCTCCTGAGTTTTTGAATCCCTCCTCAGTGCTCTGTGACAGAGGAGAACTTGATCCCCATTTTAAAGCATCCCTGATGAGGGGTATATGGCCTATATATGAGATGGTATTCAGACAAAAAAAAAATTCAAAATCAGTTTGGACCTTAATAGAGCTGGGGATTATGTGTAGCATTCAGAACCAGCTCTTCCCACATCAGAATTTGGGGATGTGTGGAGATTGGTCATGTGCCTCCTTCAGAGCTGGGATCCAATTTCAAATTCCTTCAGTCCCCAGAACCCATCACTGTTTGCAGCCTGCATGTCATGATTTGAAATTACAATGATTTTGCTGAATAGAAGAACGAAATGAGCTGTGCAAGTTCCTCTGAAATCAGCTCCCTCAATCTCTAATAAGCAAGAGAGCTTGAAGTTCCTTCCTAAGAAATAAGTGAACCTGGATGGCTTCTCCTTGCAGTAACTAAAGGACTAGTCCAGCTCTGGCCATTGCCTTGGCTAATTTAGTTACTAATTTCAGGGGTTAAGGATTCAACAGAAGAGCAACTGCCACAGCCTGATCTATTTGCTCTGTCTTGACCTTGGCACTGCTGAGGTGATACTGATGGCTGCTCAAGCTGCAAAGCTGAAAGTAAGGCAAGATTGAGGAAGACTTCAACAGAGGACACCTCTGGGCAGACCAACATACCCACACTGGTGCACTTGGATGCCCTGAAGTCACAGGGCTCCTGAACAGTCTTCATCTGCCCATGGATTTGCACAAATGAATGTTTTGTCTGACCTGCTCTGAACAGAGAGAACTCAAAACCTAAAGACACTGAAGACAGCTCGGGTAAGAGGAAGAGGGGACATCTCAAAATAGCATTTCTCGTGTCATACGGACTGATGGAAAGTCCCTGATTGCCTCCACCAGGGGTTTGTGATACCAGGACAGCTTTGCACAAGTCTCTGAAATCCATTGGACTTCTGCAGAATCTCTGTAAGGGGAACAAACCCAGTCACCAAATACAAAAACAGCTGTACTGAGAACTCTCCATCTGCCTCTGATGGCCTCACATGGCCCTCAGAAAAGCATTTATCCTCCTATTTACTGCAACTGACTAAAAGCATCTTTATCTGAAAGCCTGGAATAGCTTCAAAAGCCTCTATCTTAGGAAAACAGCACACATTTAATAGCCTTCCAGGAAAATATCACTGAATATAAACTGAACCAAACCTTTTAACCAGGGAGCATTTAATTACAGTCAGCAGAGCAGCACCCAAACTCTGTGGAGCTCCAACATGAAGGAGATCTTCCTTGGACAGAGACTGTAAAACTCTGAGGGACTGTGTAAATTCATCAGGCTCCCTCCAAAATGTAGATGCAGTTGAAGGCTCCTGTATTTTTCATCACTCCTACTCAAGTTTTCCCTGCACCCAGGAGAGCTGCTCTGATGACTGTGCAGAAGCAGTGTGGGCCCCAGAGGTGGTATTAACTGACTGAGACAGTCACAGCATGCAGCAATCAAGGTGTTTCCCTCCACTAATTAAGGTCCTGAGATGCATCACCTGTGCTTCAATCCTTCCCTTACCCACAAGATCTTCCCAGAAGGCCACAGCAGAAAAACAGCTGCCTTCCAGCAAGCTTCAGACTTTCTATCCACCTTCACTGGAGCAGATCAAAGCAGCTGCCACCTCCTTAAAGTGGAACATCTGAGTAGTTAAACTGAGGGCCAAAGAGGATAAATTAGTATTATTTTTAGAAAAGGTTTGCTTCCACTCAGCAGAAAGCTGCCAGTGCAGCAGCATATGGCTTCATATAGGAATATTGGTGCTCTGTGGGGCAAAGGAGGCCAGGAGAGCAGTAAGAGGTATTTTACCTCCATTGCATGTCCAGGAGACAATGTATGGTTGGGGATATGGGAAAGGTCTGAAGGAGCTGCCCTCCCAGACAGATGGCAGAGCTGGTCCTCAGCAACCAGCACACCAAAGTGGCATGGCAGTCCCCCCTGGTCCTGGGGACAAAGAGCTCCTTGGTAAAGCAACTGAGGCAGCTCAGCACTGCTTGAGGGACTGACCAAGAGCAGCATCCTAGGAAAGGGCTCAGGGATGGGAGGGGCCTGCAGCCTCTGTCATAGGCACCTGCGTTAGAGCCTGAGCCACCTGGGCTGGCACCAACTCTCACTTCTCCAAGCTGGGAGGACTCCTGAGCCACCCACCTCCCTCCTCCTGCTGCTCCATAGCTGGGGCTGGCACCAACCAAACTCTCCCACTGATGGTTCCCATGGATATCCCCTTGGGGTACAGGGGGACGAGGCACCCCAGTGGAACAACTGAGATTTCTCTGCTGTTTGCAGCTCGTGTGAGGCGAGGATGCAAAACTCCAGATTTAGATTTTTGTAGACATTTCCAGTGTTGGTTCGTTTCAGTGATACTCAACATTTGTGTCCCCTGAGTTCTTTCCCTCTCAGAACAGGATGCCTACTCGTTAATTAGTTTGGGCTTTTACCCGAGGGGTTATTTTGGGGATAGGCTGAACATTACAAAGTGCTTGCTCTGTACTCTGACCAAGTACTTTGCTGTGAATATGGAGTTGACATCACGTCATTTAGTTCATTTATTTAAGTGTTGATTTGTGGCTGATGCACCCACGGGTAATGCTGACAGCAGCTCCAGTTTCTTCATTAAAATACAGTGAAATAAACACAGCCCTCACACCTCGTCTTTCCTTAGCTGTAACCTGCTCACACAAGGAATAGTCATCACATGGCTGGTGACAGCTGAGGCCACTCAGCAGTGGGATCACTCTTATCCCTGATGTTTCTGGATGGCACCTGAGACAGGAGAATACCTGGGACTCCACCCAGCCGAGAGCTGCTGTCGGTATCTCTGCAGACACTGGAAATCTCCTGCTTAATTTAGGGCATGAATGAGATACTTGGTATGGACACAAAGCCTCCTGGCAGAGATCTGTGCTGAAAGGATGGCTTGGCCCTAGGAAAGCTGAGGTTCTGCTTCCTGGCCCTGCTGTTGTCCTCTGTGGTGGCTCCAGCAGGCTGGATCACCACCCCATGGTCTTGGCTTTCCCTCCACTCCTCTGCCCAGCTGTTTTATTTCTTGCCCTGTGTGAACAGCCCTGGCCATGGTAAGTAGAGGATCCCCTGGAATCACCTACCTGCAGTAAGGAACACAGAACCCATATTGTGCCCCATGGCAATGAGAAAACTGTTAACTCCTGAATGTCTCAAAGATGTCATTTCAGAGAGGGGAAACTGAGGCAATGACAAGTATTTGCGAAATATCTGTGGTATGATAGAGAACTATCCAGAGTATCATTTTGAGTCAGACACTGACACGGGGAAAGCTAAAAGCTGGTGAAAGCAACTCACTTCCACCAGGTCCTGGGACAGTGGAGCAGTGGAGTGAAGGTTTTGGTGAGAGGTTGGGCATTTTCCTGGGCTACAGCACCTCCTCTAACTGGTGCAGAAGGACAATACAGCTGTAGATGTCTATGCAGGACCTTCACATGATGAGCTTGGAGGGCATAAATGAAGTTGGCACAGATTTATGAGATGCCAGCGGGGGACTGTATTGGCTGACTGCAGGAGTGTGAGGTGCAGTCTTTTCTGCATAGAGAGCTGCAGCTTGTCCCACTGCCAGATCAACATTATTTTCTCTTTTCCTCCTTATGGGCACTGTGCTGCCACACTGCTGCTCCTGGCTTGTGAGAGAATTAACTCCCAGTAGTACCAGTGGAGTACAGTACAGCCTGTGATATGTACTGGGTTCCTTCCCCACAGAGCAGATGCTCACTCTGGCAACAGCAGTAATTCTGTTTAACACTATGACTTTGTGAACATTACCCTGATTAATGCTGTTCTCTCTCACTGATTGTTACAATTCACACTAGAACCTTGAATCCAGGAATTGTCCCTGAGTGCTTGTGGAATGGCTGATTCTATCTACATCAGAGTTATCTGGTTTGGGTTGCTCTCACTATCAAGATCATAGAATGCATGAGAAGTCTAATCCTACCTACCAGTTCCTATCCTCTCTTGGAATTTGAGTTGATATCTCTTCGTAGATCCTAAACTGGCCCGTCTCCAGCTGGAACTGATTCCTCAGTCAGAAGGAACATTGGGTCCCCTTAAACCTGGAACAATTTAAAAGTTCTTTCCCATCACAACAACTTTGACCTGGACTGCCTTCTTTAAACTGCCTCCAGAGTATTCTGTTTCATAACCAAATTGTTCATTATTGTTGCTCTTTCCAAACTACCTTTGGTGGGACTCCTCTTTGACTTGTACCTTGTTTAGAAGCAGTCTTGATGTCTCTTTTTGGCCTTTCTGTGCCTGAATGACCTCTGTATGGGAAAGCTGGTGACAGCAGAGCAGCGCCACTTGTGATAAAAACTCTCCATATTCATTCTGAGTTTCTAAGTGCACAGTATCATCACGCTACTTTAATTATATGTTTTCCTGCACCTTCTCTTTCATCTTTCTGTAACTTTGTCATGGTTGTAAACACACCTAGGCCTTAAGGCTCCTTCAGCAAGGAGTGCTTTCAAATCCATCTACGCATTTTCCTTCTATGGATCTCCGTGTTCTGTACTTCCCCAAATTGCAGGGCTGCAGTAAATGCCTGGGAATAATGCACATGTATAAAGCATCCACTGTAAAAGCAGAACAGTGTGATGGCATTAGCAAGCACCTCTGATGAAAGATGAACACAGAGGCTGCAAGAGCCTTTCTCACATGTAGTTCTTGAGTGCTGGCAGACTTTCCATTGCTGTGATGCTCTGGATTATTAAAACCACACTGAAATATCAACTTGTTTCACAATGGGTTCCCATTTTCCACAGACCCATTCTTTATGTGTTTGGCTGACAACTCTTGTGAAGGTTTCCTGTCCCATACTGGATTTCTTTTGAAATTTTTGTTTTAATTTGCCTTGGGGTTTTATTTATTTTTTTTTTAAATTTTTTTTTTGTTAAATGAATATAGAATTGATTTGCTGGAAAGACATGGGATTTTTCTGCAATATAACTATTATCCTTTAAGAAATACAGGCTTCTCAAAGATGCTGCCCCTTTAAACAAGACAAAAAGAAATCAACCATCGCCTGGATAATGCTGTTCTCATCAACATGCAAGGAGCTTGCTTGTCTGTCACATCGCCCACATCTTCTCAATCACTCCCTTTCATTTATCCTATTATGCCCCTGTTTTAACTCATGCTGTGGCTGATACTCAATGACAGACAGAAGAAATCCAGCTGAGCATCATCCCTCCTTTGCTTCCCCACAGGAGATGCAGTGTAGAACTTTACCTGGAAGAGATCAGTACTCAGGCACCTGATGGAACCTGAATGAGGAGAGACTTTTACAGCTAGAGGAAAACACTGCCAACCCAGAAGGATCTGGGCAATGAGAGGTGTTGTAGACAACGGTTTTTCTGACCTTTTCCCCCTTTTCCATAGGTGAAGAGACAGTAGGTGTTTTGCAAGCAGTTGCAGTATGGAAGACATGATCACAATCCCTGACTAATGTTTGTGGCTGGTGGGTCCGTGGCAACAAGTCAAAGCAAGTGCTAATTACTATGGCTATTGCTGCTAATTTATTATTTAATTTCACTGTATTAGTGTGGCATTGCAGGGCCCTAACCTGGAGCCATGGCCCCACGGGCAGGACACTATCCCAACACAGAACAAAGCAGCGGTCTCTGCTGCCATGAACTTGCAACCTAAATATGCTGGTGTTGACTCCTGACCTGTAACCCAGAGGGGTTTGAGCCTCCTGACTGCAGGGATCCCAGAGCTCACACTGGTCTATGTCAGAGAGCAGTGGAGTGCTGTGGTTGAGCAATGGTGTTACTGACCCAATTGCCCAACCAGGAGGAGGTACCAGCCTGGGCACTTGCACATGCAGGTGGGGAGATCTGTGGGAAAACAGTGGGGCACAGAGATAAATGAGAAGAATACATATTTCTGGTCTTCTGAACCCGAGTCTTAAATCTGAGCCTGGAGCAGTTGGCTCCCGCTTAGAAAACACAACCCCATTCACATGGCTGATTCATGGCAGTCTCCTCCTCAAGCTGTCTAGCACATGTCTACAAGTTGATGCATTGATACACAGCAGCTCAGGATGGAGTTATCCCTCCCTGACATGTGTGTTTCTGAACAGCAGCCAAATGGAGCAGCCAGCTCCGAGGCTGCTCTCTGATTGATCCAGTTCGTGAAGACCTGCCCGGCGATTTCCATGCATATCCTGGGGAGATTAACACACCATCCTGTCAAGCAGTGTCCCACAGCACTGCAGGAGAAAGCCTTCAGTTAACCCTGTGTGCTGCAAACAGCTGGAACCGGCGCTTTAATGAATCTGCTGGGTTTTCTGTTATAAATGATCCAACTGCATTCTGCTAATTGTGTTTCCTGGGTATTTCTTTGAGACATAAAATAATGCTGAGAGCCCATGGGTCTTTCTTTTATTTATGCCAACTTAAGGTGTTCTGAGCTTCCCATTCTAGTGAGAACCTTGCAACTGTCAGCGATAATAATAATAAAAATACTTAGAGTTACCATTTCTGTATCTCCCTTAATTCAACAGCAATATAATTACCTACACTAATTTCTAATATATGAAACAATACAGGACAAGATTCTGGAGGGCCTGGATGAGAACTTGGCTGTTGTTTTCCAAAGGAGAAAGATTCCACTCCTTCTGTACAAGAAGACTCATGCCTATTACCAACACTTTAGAGTTTGCTGTTGAAACAAACTTAATCTCTCTTTAATTCTATGTTTTATCTTGGATTAGGCTGTCCTTGCTGGGAATTCAGAGTCTTGGGTTGGGAGGAGGCAGTGACCGATGGGATGCACGGATCAGGTTCTGTTCAGACTTGCAGGTGCTGGGGTAGTCCAGCCTCACAGCAGGCTCTGAGACTCCATCCACAGGATTTGCTTCCCTGCTTTGGCCATTGCTATGTCAAAGTCAGAGGAAGTGAGTCCGTGAGGATGACAAGGAGAGAGAGAGAGAGAGAGAGAGAGAGAGAGAGAGAGAGAGACAGGGGAAATCGGTGTAAGCGTGCTCCAAAGCAGCCCCTGCCTCCAAACAGCCTCACAGCTTGGAAAACCAGCCCTGCCTGGTATCTTCCAGAATTGGTGTGGATAATGTGGCACCGGGCACTTTGCTGGGTTATCTGAGGTCAGCAGAGTCCGACCTCTGGAAGGGAGGAAGAGGGAAAGCATGCACAAGACTGTGCCAGGCAATGCACTGTCACAGCTTGTTTCTCAAGCCCCAGAAAACTCCACACCCATTTTATTCTTCACTGTTTCCTCATCAGCCTTGCGTGAGATGCTCCTCGGCAATGGATTTAGGAAAACCCTGTAATTTACACCTAATGGGGAAGCAGCAGCAATCTCCATGGGAACAGGGCTCCCCCAGCCCGGCTCCACCCAGTAGGTGAGGATGGATGACCTGCCAGCTCCTGGCACAGCAGCAGAGTGGATGGAGAGGATGGACAGATGGGTGGATGGCACACCTGTGGGAAGGTCGCTGCTGCTGGCTCCTGTTTGCTCGCTGTGGAGAAGATTTCTCCCTGGCTGACTTACAAGACAACATCTGGCACATGCATAAAGAGAACATGATGGCTGATCACTCCAAGGGCATTTATCTTCATGAATGAGGAGGAGAGGGTTATAGTGGTGGAGCCCCAAGGAGTTGGCCTGTCTCTCCTCACCAGTGAAGATTAATGTGTTGTGGGATGTTGGCTAACACATACTGTGCACACACAATGTACTTTTCCCTCCATCCCCTCTCCTTCCCCCAGCTCTGCTCTCGTGGACTAATGGACTAATACAGCTTTGAATGATGACAGGTTACATGGAATACACTCCCTCACCCCCCAAAATGCAGGGGAAATCTGTAGCAAGCAAGGTGCTTAAAATGGTTATGAGAACCTGGATAGCCTACATCATTAACTCCTAACTGAAGAGAAGAGCAGCCTATGGAATTTCATATGTTTATCTCTCTAGCATAAACTGGACTTAGAGTACCTTCTCTTTTCAAATATATGGCCCATAAATTAAATTTTTGCATTCCTTTTTTATGTCATTCAATCAAAAGGCAGTACCATGGCTCACATTTGTATTTAAAAGAGCAGACTGCTTTCTTCTAATAGTTCAAGAATAGAGGAGACTTTTCACCCAAACCCAAAGATTTTTGAAGATGGGTGGGTACCTTAGATATTGGTCTTGCACATATCTTTGCCTTGTTGCAATAAGCATTCAGGTGCAAGTTAAATGCAAAATCACTGCATGCAAAGAACAGAAAAGAGAAGCGGGAAAAAATTATAAGAAAAGATAATGAAATGGCAAATCTAACCAGAGAGCTGCCTAACTTGTACCTGTTGTATATTTTGCCTCAAAACCACAGGTTCAAATTTGCAAATCTGTGCAAAGCAGCTCCACTTGGAAGCATTTATTTTACAGGTTAAATGAATGCTCTTTGTACTCAGTGCAGCTCCAAGCTTTTGCACAGCTGTGGCTTTTGGGAAAGGAAAAAGCCAAGGAGCGCGTCTCTCTCCAGGCCCTGATCCCGGCCACTGTGGGCAGTGGCAGGAGTCCCTGCTGCACTGGTGGTGAAACACATGGCTGGTCCACACAGCTCTAGAAAGGAGAAAATAAAATAGCTATGGAGATATGGGAACAAGGGAAAAGGCAGAGCCTTTTTGGGGGGATGAATACCATAAACATGACAGCAGGCACAAGATGAGAAATTAGAGGGATTAGAATGACAGGAGTTTGTGGCTGAACTGGGAAGAGAAGCACTTGCATTTTAAAGTGTCATGAGGCAGAGGGAGCTGGCAAGGACAGGCAGAAGTATTTGTAAGCATTAAGGTGAAAGATGACCAGCCTTTCTCTAGAGGGAAAGACATCCTTACAGGAGCACACCCTGTCCTGCTGCAATCTGCTACCACAAACCCTCCTGAGCATTTGCAGGAGACAATTATTCTGGAAAAAGGCTACTCCTCATCAAATCCATTTTCTCAGCTAGTCTATCACTTACAAAGTCTCATGTAGGAAACTGGTAATCTACATAAAAGTGAAAGGAATTTCATGCAGAACAGCTTAAAATATGGATCCCCCATCACACAGCCTGTCATGTCTTCCTACTGTATTTCCATCACTGCAGACAACATAATGCCACTGCACCAGTCATGTTTCAACTAACACCTCAAGTCAGGTAGACACATAACAGGTTAATTAGGGGCTTTGGCAAATTGAGTCCACGGGCTGTAATTACCAGCACTCAAGACCTACAATTTCTGTTTTAATTAAAATAAACAGTGTGGAGAAGCTGACATCACACCAGAGTAACCAGCGTGTAAGTCACAGTTAATTATATTAAGCTGTGGCCTCCATCATAAAAAATACTCGGTTTGGATCTGGATTTATAGAGACTGACTTTACCAATCCAGCAAAGTTTAATTGCTGTACAGAGGCCACTGACTGGTCTGGACAAGTCAGTGTTGGGGTGATGGGATAGGCCGTGTGTGGAAGAGCTCCTTCTCCTCTCGGGGTGGAAGCAGGCAGTGCCAGCCCTTGAATCTTTCCTTCACTGCCTCCTGCCAACCTCTCACACTCTGACAGGTCCCAGTTGTGCCCCACCCACACTCGGGCTACCTCTATCACATCAAAGAGGATGGAGAGCTGCTGCCTTTTCCAAAGAGCATGGCCAGGGAAAATGAGCCTGGGGAAAAAAGTTGGAAAATGAGCTTTTGGGGAAGGTGTGGGAAATGGGAGGTGTAGGGCTCTGAGGTGCTTTGTGCACCTCTAAGCTCAGGGAATCCCCCAGTGATGGAGAGCCAGGCTCTGGGTGCCTGAGCACACCCAGGGCACGGGTGGCACATTCATCCTCTGCATCCAATAAACGCTCCTGCTCTGGCACAGCCCTTGCCTTTCTCTCCCCACGCACTCCCAGGTAATTCCCTCAGCAGTGTTGCAGTGTAACAACGACCCACACTCCAGCCTCTCATCCACCACCTCTGCCGCTTCTCCTCCTCCACCCAAGCTTCCCTCCCAACGCTGCCTTTTGTCTCCTTCACCCACTTCCAACCCTGTGCTCCCTTTGATGCCACCCGACCTGCGAGGTGCAGCCAGACCCACCCTGCCCAGCCAAAAACACACCTGTTTTGCAAACCAATCCAGGTGTATCGGACACACGCTGTTCTGGGATCGCTTTTATTGCCTTGCACAATCCCACTGCCTGGGAGTCTCCAGCCGGAGCAGCCATGGAGGAGCAGACGTCTCCTGGGCTTGCCAGGACTCCCAGCAGGGCCATGCAATACCTGGGCAGGTAATGAGACAGGCAGCAGGGTAGAGGTGACAGATGTCAGGTTTGTACTTTTCCAGCTGGGTTATGAGGAGCAGCCAGGTGTCCCCACAAGGGTTCAGTCAACCCACAGATGATGAAACCCTTGATAGGCTCCTTGCAGGACCTGGTGGGGGACTCACCTGAGCTCCTTGTTGGTACTTGGAACTGCCAAGGATCAGCAATAAAATACTGGAAAAATGGTCTGAGCATTTCCTGGAGGATGTGATGGTAACTCCAGCTGAAACTGCAGGACAATGCCGTGTGTCCCAGCAGTGCCACTGGGGGTACAGTGAGACCCCAGGCAAGTGACAGATTCAGCTTCTGCAGCAGAGCCCAGGGAGTGAAACACTGAATTTTTGTATGTCCCTATCAATGCACTTTACCTCTGGACCAGCTTGCCTGCAGAATCCCTGGAAAACAACACTTCAGTGGAGCTTTGATGATATAATCTTCCTGGGGAGGGAGAGACGAGGCAGTGCAGGGCAGGGAACGCTGCTGTTTTCTGTTGTGAAAGGCGTGGAGCTGGTTAATCATCCCAGGTTGTTGGATGGACAGCTCAGACACAGAACAGACAGCATTCTTCTTTTGCTTTTTCTGAACAAGAAAACATTTATGAAATAATTCTTTATTTCAGTCTATTTTCAAGCATGTAAATTGCAATTTTTTTTTAGGTTTTACATTAACCTAACCCCTTTTTTTTCTCAAAACAAATAATATGCTCAGGCACTATAAGTAGAAACAGTTGCTCTTTATTCATTCAGTCACTTCAGGATTTTTTTCTGACTTACACTAACAGTGGCTGATCCTTATTTAGTTAAGTATGGTTTCCCTGCTACCTCTCCATATGAAATTTTGACTCTCTGTGATGTTTTGATTAGCATATGATTAACCAGTAATTTTTTCTATGCCATAGGCCTCATACTGAAATTCTTCTTTTCAACATATCTTTCACTGTCCTGACTATTTCCTAACAGCTGCTGCAACCTGCAGCCCAATTATTTTCATTTCCACGATATTTTGAGTCTGACCTAATAGAAGCAGTGTGCTGAGCTTTAAATTCAGCAGTTAATATTTAAAATAAATCTCATTAGGCACTGCTGTCCTGCTGGCCATGGGTATTGGTGTTGGCCTGTAGCTCACCTACAAAGCCCCACAGAAAGGTGGTGTTTGTTTGGGATGTTTAAGTGCAGGATTGCTTGCTGTTTTTGGTAACCAGGTGAGACACCCCATGCAAGCTCAGACACTGGTGTTTGGTGTAGACCTGTGTGTTGCCCAAGCAAGAAGATTGCCCTGTGCTCCCTGCCGTGGGTTACAAATGCTTTTGGCTTCTGCAGGTGAAAGCAAAGTGTCAAAGCAAAGTCACCGGTGCCCAGCCCTGGGAAGGGTGAGCTGTGGCACTGCCTGACACTGCAGGGACTGGCAGAGCTGGCGTGATGTGGGCACTGCCTGATCAGAGTGACCTGGAAAGCTGAGGGTGCTCCTTCCCCTCAGGTGAGGAGGAGGAGGCAGGGTGGTGACTCAGAGGAGCAGCAGTGCCTTTGGGGCTCTCCCGCACACCCCAGCTGGCCCCACGGGCTCTGCCAGCCCCTTGCTGCCTTCAAAGCACCCACATGTAGAAAAAGTGACCTCCTCACTGACATGGAATTCTCCTGGAGCCTCCTGCTCCTCCAGAGCCGTGCATACCAATTTTGGGACACTCCTGAACCCCCCTGCTTCCACCCCATGGCTCCTTAGGCACCACCACAGCTCCACAGAGTGGCAGTGGGCACAGGGGCACAGGGTGGCTGCCCCAGGCAGTGGCAATGCACTGACCCAGGGCAGGGCCACCTTCTCTCCCACAAACCAGCAGCCAGGACAGAGGCTTCTAACAGCCAGGACACCCAAATTATTATTGTCTGTGCTGCCAGGATGCCACAGTGCTATTCAGGGTTTTATCCCACTGGAGGGATGGGCCATTCCACAGCCGTGTCCTGCCCAGCATTTGGGCTTTCACTGGCTCTGAGGATGTGTGGTTTTAAATTCTTTTACCTAATTGTAATGAGCCATTTGGGTTCTTTCCTCCTCTTTTTAGAACTGTTGCCAGGCAGTTTGTCCTGAAAACGCTGGTTATGGTGGTGTATTTTGTTTTTTATTTTCCTCCTCTTATCAAAGCAGGATGCCAGGAGACAAATTTATTGCCCTGTGTAACATCCTCTTTCATATCCTCCCTTCCACACTCCAGGAAAAGCAAAGTGCCTGCACAGCAGGCCCTTGACAGGTCAGATGGGGGAGCAGGCAAGAGCAGACACCAGTCTGTGCTCATGAGAGGCTGTTACAAACCCCATTGGAGGGATGGGATGAGATTTCCCCAAATTCATCCAGCTTGGAGAAGGGGCCAACATCCTTCCTGAACCCTCTGTCCCTATAGAAACCATATACCTTTCATTTGGTCTCCATAGGTGGTGATGTGAGGACTTTGGGGGACTCTGAGAAGCATGTCTGAGATTTTAACAGGGAGGCCCATCACTTGGAGGGAGGTTGCTGAGTCTGGAGGGAAGAGGAGAAGAAGGGAAGCACAGAAGCAACACAGTCCAACCATGCCTTACTGCTGGGACAGGGGCAGAAAATCTTTCTCAAGCTACTGGAGTTTTGTTGTCCCTGAATCATAATCCATTTAAATTCAAGTCATAATAAAAAGACACCTAAATACTCATCAATGAGTGAAGGCACACCACACCATGTGTGTTCTCTTGGGTCTTCTCACAGGGCAAGGTGTGTGATGGGACCTCAGGGGCTGGTACTGACCAAGAATCTGCAGTGCCCATCATTTTCTGGTTTGTGTTTACCACATCCTCAGTCTCAAGGGGCTTTATTCAGCTTGATCAGAACTGCAGACTTTTGAGGGAAAAGGAAGTACATTTATATCTACTGGAACTTTTAAAGAAACTCCCACTCCTTCATTTTTCCTTCTGATCGTTTTGTTCTGGATGCACCTTCAGGCCTTGGGCTTGTAGGACAGAAAGCACCTCCCAGTAATTGGAGGGCTGAAGCCACCCTTCCCTCAAATGCTGCCATAAACATTTCCAACAGAGTAGCACAACAAGGAGGCACCTGTGTTTCTAGAGCCCAGCACTGCAGAGAAATATCACCCCTGGCTTGCAATCTTGCTTTTGAAGTGACCTGACTGTGGGCACGATAATGGGTGAGCTGCTCCAACCTCATTAAAGTCAGGGGAGAACCTCCCATGGCTTTTGGGGGCACAGGCTCTGGGCTGCCTGTGTGCTGAGGCTGGAGCACACCACTTGGAAATATCTAAACCAAAGGAAAAAAACAACCAAAAACCAAATACACTTGTGAAAAACAGGGGGGTGGCACCTCTGTGGGCAGAGGAGGCTGCAGGCCATGGGTGCTCATTCACAGCCAGGATGTGCCCCATGCAGCTCCCCTGGGGTGTTCCAGTGCTGGCAGTGTTTTGGGGGACTGTCCTGCCTTTTTCTCAGCTGTCTCAGCAGGTGCCCTGTGTGGCATTGCTCCCACAATCATTATGTCATAGGCTGGGTTGCCTTTGGAATTAAAAATAGTTTCAAACTGGAGTGGTTTGGCCATGATGGGTCAGCTGGTAGGAAAGGAAAAGCCCCTGTCTCCACCCACTGGATATTTTGGAGACCTTGTGCAGGCAAACAGCCAAGGTGTGTGAGTGAGGAGCTTTATCTTGGCAGCACTTGGGTGAAACCAGCTGGGAAAAACAATTACTTTTTCATAAAACTTTCTTCTGTCTCAGTACCAACATGTTCCAGCACACTCTGGGGAGCTCAGTGCAATGAGTGACATAGATGCTGCTGAGAGACCTCCTAATAAAACCATATTTTCCACATTTACCCCAATTAGGAGAACAGGAGTCAAAGCAGGTTGAAGATTTCAATTCAGTGAGGTGTTTTGGGGGGGAAGGCTAAAAGTGGGTTTGAGAGAAATTTGACTTTTCTGTGAAAAAAAGTGTATGTGAAGTGAATGAGATGAATATCCACACATTTTTGTTGTTATTGTTTTCTGCAGATACTGAGAATTTTGAGTTCAATTGAAACTTTTCTTTTTATCATTTGTATTCTTCTAGTGCTGCTCAGCCACCGTTCCAGCCCATGCCAGCAGCAGTGCTACAGGTGACAGGTCAGGTGTCACATCCTGCTGAAGATTTTACCCTCCTTTCTAGTAAATCCCTCCACTTTTTCTCTGTTGGGGCAGGGCAGGACACGACCTGCTAAAGCCACCCTGAAGTGAACAATGACTCTAATTCCTAAATGAGCAAAATACTGGAAATGCACATGATTGCAACATCAGGACCCCTGCCGACCCTCAGGGCAGGGGGATTGGAGGACTCCAGAGCTGTGTGTGCCCCAGGCAGGGTGCCAGCCCCGCAGAGATGCTGCTTCCCTCCCCAGCCCCCCCCGGGGTGTCCCTGTGCATCCCCTCTGCTGAAAGGTCAGTGCTCCCTTTCCCTGTGCAAGCAGCTGCTCCTGAAATGACCATCGTGCTGCCAGCTCAGGTTTTATGGCTGGTTCTTCCAGCTCTTCCCACCCACATTCAGAAAAGAGGAGCTGAAGGAAACACCTTTGGCTGCAGTGAATGGGTAGCAGCTTTTGTACTTCCCTCTGCTGCCCTTCCCAGCCCCATGACATGGGGATTTCTGATATTTCCTGAGCAGCTGCTGGACACTGCACCTTTAGGAACTCCAGCTCTGACTCCTCCACACCCTTTCCCCTTCAGCAGAATTCACACAAAACCAAGGGATTAAATAAAACCCCAAACCCAGCTATAAAAGGCAGCCTGGTGCTCACTTGGATGGAGTGGCTCTGCTCTCAGCTGCCTTTGAAAAGCTGGTGCACCCCCAGTGTCTTGGAGGCACTTTTGGGGTGAGATGGGCAATTGGAGCATTCAGACAGAATATCCCAGCCCCTCCTGAGTTTACTGGAATGACTTCTTAAATGCAGTGTGGATCATTGTACTAATTTGGGGCCTCTTGTAAAAATAACTTTTTTTTTTTTGTTAAGAATCTGTGTGCTGTACTCCTTCTTTCTTTATTTTTTATAGAGCTTTCTTCTAAACAAATGTTAGTATCCAGGTGCTTTCTGCCATCTGCATTTGGAGCCAGGTTGAATCAGCCCTGGCTTGTTCTGTTCTTGGTAGCTGCAGCTCCTCTGACACCTCTCAGATCACATTGACAGGGAAAACTTTTATTCCTCTGCCTGTAATTCCTTTCTCTGTGTGTGGGACAAGCTCACACACCTTGTAACTATTTCACTTCAGCTCAGAACTCATCTCCTCATTACCCAGATATAATTACATCTGACAAAAGTATTGAATGCACCAAAGAACAAAGAAAAAAGACAGAGGGATTAAACTGATTCAGGTCTCTCACCCCTGAACACTATACCCCCATAGAGAGCTCAGGGAGGAAGAGGATGAATAATTGTTGAAGAATCATTGACATGATTACAGGGTATGGTCTCTCATATGGCATCTGAAGACTCAGACAGTTGTGGAAATTATAAAGAAAAATCAATTTCAGTACTAAGTTTGGAGGACAGAGTTTTTTTATTATTATTTGTTTGTTTTTCTTTTCTAACAGGAAACCAGAGAGCCTGATATGTGACTTAACACTTAAATCTGCATTACAGGTGGGTTTTCACAGGCACTCAGGGACAACCTGCCAGCTGCTCTGGAGCTTATGGCTGAAAATGTAAATAAACAAGAAATAATTTGAGAAGCATTGATTACAATAACATCAGTACTTCTGGAAACAGGGTCAGGTGAGGGGGTGCATGGCTGATGCCCTTGCTGGGAAATGATGAGCTGCTGTGGTCAGAGTGCAGGTGGGGCTGGTGATGGGCATCCACAGAGGGTGTGGGGGCACCCTGATGCTGTTGGTGACTGGGGATGCTGCTTGTCCCCCCTCAGAGCCCCTGCCTGCCCTGCCTGCCCCTGCTCCTGGGCAGCAGCCTGCCTGAAACAGGCCTTCCATAAACTTTGCAGCAGGGTTTATGTGCTGCTGAAAACTTGTGAAAGGTCGTGGAGAGAGGACAGAGAACTTTCTCGTAAAAGCTTTGCTGACGCATGCCAGGGAAAAGCGTCAGGAGTGAAGGAGAGGCTGTGGATCACTGGCTCAAAGTTGCTTTCCTTGTCACCTCTCCCGTTTTCTTTTAATTACAAGAAGGGAAGAAAAAAACATCCGAGGTCTCTCCTTGTAACAAATGGAGGAAAAGAGAAAGTAAACACATAGAGGAGTGCCAAAAAAAATTACCTGGGAAATTCCAAAATGAAAGTATTTTGTTTAAAAATTTCAATTAAGGTTGCTAAGTAACAAGAGTGTATCTACTTATCAGCTCATTTACAAAATCTAAGCACTGAAAAGCCAAGACATTAATAGTGGTGGAGATCATAAATCTTATGCTGCCAACATAATAAGCGTACATGCATTATTCTTATCAAGTACAAAGAAAGTAAATACATATTTCATCACAACAAGCTTAATGCTGACCTCTAAATAAATAGCTGTCTTTCATTAGCAATCTCAAAATAAAACATAAAGCAAACCCTATTAAAAAGAGCCATAAAAATTATGTATGTAGACACTAATGACACATATTGATCAGCTCCACGTGCAAAGCCATACGCATGCATAATTCTGCCACAAATCAGCATGGTTATGTGGTTTTATTTTTCCTCAAACCAGACATTCCATAATATTCTCAAGGAAACACAATTATCAAGGATTAACGAAAAGTCAGCTGTCACTTTGATAGATACATATATTTTATATAAACACTCTTGTAAGCCCCAGTATTCACTGTATCTCTTTAAGAGCACTTTGCCATTGTAACTGAGCTTACCAAACTAATATGATTTTAAAGGTCAGAGTTAGGGCTGCTGAGTTCTGCTGGGACATTCTGCAGTGCTGTGTTTTATGCTTCATAAAGCTCCGTCTCTCTGCTTGGCGCTAATTAGGATAGTCCCCTGTAATCAATGGCGCCATTCCAATTTCCATTAGCTAAGTTTTGGAGTCCAAGGGCTGTTCCTTCCACGGTTGCCCCATTTCAGTCGAGCACTTGCCATATGCCAGGCCTTATGCAGGTGCTTAAGCTTGGAGAAATGCTTGTGTTTAACTGTTGGGATGGCTCCTGCAGGCAATGTGGGAACATGGAGGAATGTGCTCGCCAGACCTCCAAACCCCAACTTTGGAGCTGCTTTGTCAAGCAGTCTTTGTATTTTTCAGGCATTTTGGCTGTTTGCAGCTACAGACACAGATCCTCCAGCCAGGTCCATGTCAGCACGAGTCTGATCCTCTGTGGAGGCCCAGCAAAACCAGGCTGGAGAAGCACAGATGGAATGGTGAGGGCAAGGGCTGATGGGGAACAACACAACAGCCTTGAAGGACCAGGGTGGTCCCCAGGGCAATTCGTGGTTTGAGCAGATGACATAAATTTGTCACAGGTTTTAATCAGCATTGTCAGGGCTCCAGGTCCCAGCCTGCCATGAGCCAACATTCCTGACTCTGCCGAGGTCTCCCAGCCAAGCCTTCCCACATCACATTCATGGTCTGAGACTTTCTGCTGGATGAACAACTGATTTGACTCCTTGTAGGCTGCATTTGCTCTGCAGTTATTGCCACAATATACCAAATCCTTTAAAAAAAAAAAAAATCCCACTAAGTGCACCGAGGATCATATTGTCGCTGAAAGAAACTTCTGAAAACTCACGGATAATAGTTAAATCCATTCAGCTTTGAACACTTTAAAAACTGATCAGACCTCTTTCTTAAAGCCCTGAAGTGCTTTTAACTCCCACTGAAGCCAATCAGGGCTCTTTGAAAGCAGTGAATGGCAGAACTAGCCCCTGAAACATGTGAGCCCAGCTACAGAGAGTGGAAGCAGAAAATAGGTTACCCCTCCCAGCACAAAAATGCAGATGTGAATTAACGCCACATATGTAATGACATTTAAAAGCTACATTCAGTAAATCGTATTCAGAGTGAGGAAGAAATATGAAAGAAATCCATCAACATTAATTTAGCTCAGACAAATAACTATTACTCAATGTAAGCCAAATTGCAAACTGCAAGGACTCATGTATCAGTATATTTTAATGATCACTCCACCCCCAAAAATGTTTAGATGAAGAATGGATAAAGTAGTCCTTTCATTCAATGGCTCATTTACCAAAAAGAAAAAAAAAAGGAAAAAGAAAAAGAGCAAAACTCTGCTGAAATTTGAATTAAAGTGATCATTTTGAAGTAATGAAGAACTATAAAAAAATCTCTCAGGTTCTTAACTTCCCTCCTCCTGGGAGAAAGAGAAGGGAAGAGAAAGAAGTGTGTGTAGCTGTTCATGTTGTGGAGAGAGTGAGGCTTTTTCAAAGCCTTTCAGCTTTGCTGATAAGGAAAAAAGTTTTTCTTTGAAACTTGTTACATTTCTCTCCTTCCCTGTTTTCCCCTCCCTTATTTCTTGGATGGAGCACTGTGGGAGCAAGGGGTGGTGAGAGGTATAATATGTCTGTGTGGGCAGAGAAAAACCAGGAAGGGACTTCCCTTTAAAATTTCTCTTCTTGTACTTTATGAGTAAGCTCAGAAGGGATAGAAAATCGGGAGAAAATGGGGAAATCCCCCAGGCTTCTTGCCCAGTAGCACTTATTCACATTTTGGTGCCTTCTCTTCCCAATAACCCCCTTCATTTTCCCCACTGCAAAAAAAAGAAAGCCTGTGCTCAGACCTGGGGTGGTGATGATGATGATGATGATGATGAGAGAAACATCGGTTGCAGATTAATTTTGAGCAAGGAATTATCAATCAGAATGCTGATTGCCACCGTGGCCAGACCTTTTCCTTTACCTGCACTGAGAGCACACAGCTGTTGGACACTGAGGTGCAGCGATGGGGGAAAAGTATTTTAAGGCAGAGGTAGGGGAAAAAGTGTGTGTTTAATATTTCTGTATTAAAAGTGGAGGGAATACCCTGTGCAGGCAAGGGATAACCTGCACCGGGTGCTATGCATATGTCAAAGATATTTTTTTAATAAAAAAATAAGCAAAATAAAGGTATTTCAGACTTAATAATTTTATAGACTATAATCATTTTGTATTAATCTGTCTAAACATGTCAGTGATGACAGCACTTCCTTGTAGCCAGATAATAAATCAGGGTCTAAGAAGCAAAGAAATTCAGAGGCTTTTTATTTGGTATGCTTTTTATGCTGGGAGAAGTAATTTATATCCATTTAGACTCACTTGGGTATATTTGGTCTTGAATCTGAATTTATCTTTAAAATCTCTGTGTATGGGATACTGAGAAAGAAAATGCTTTACACCTGCTGGTACCTGCCTGTGTGTCTGTGCCACTTGCACTGCTTATTTTAGGAAAACAAGGGGAGGATTTTTTGGTTATTTTTTTTTCTTTTTCTTTTTTTGATCCCTTCAGGAGGGTGCAGAACTAATTTTTAGCTCATTATGGAGGTAATCTTCCCTTGCTTATTTGACTTGGGCTGTTTCCATAACATCTGCTTTCGTGCAGAGGCGCTGGGCGCTGCGTGGATGGAAGCAGCTCTATATGTGGTTACATTCACATGTTGTTCACTTAATGAATCCCTGGCAATTGGCCCGTGTTTGAAACACATCTGAACCACAGAGAGCTGCTCCATGCTGCTGCTGCTGTCCAGGAACCTCGAGAGGAGGGACACGGCCTTTTCCGTGCTGCCTTGAGGGAGCTCAGCTAAAAATAGTAGGGGAAAAGGGTGCACATGCTTTCCTAAAACAACCAAGAATGCACAGGGAAGTTCTGGATCAGGTGCTAAGGGGTGTTCTTAAACAGAGATGGAGAAAAGGTTCTTGCCAGTATTTTGAAATTGCTTTACACTGAGTCTTCTCAGCCTTTGGCTCTCAGTGCCCTGCACAGAAACCCAGCCTTTGCCAAGCTCACAGGCAGAAGTGGATGGACTTGTTTCCTTTGAGTCTAAACCTGAATCCCCAACTCACCTGTGTGGTTCCCTCCTGCCCTCAGTGACCAGCACTGGCATGCACTGGGCAGCACAGGAGCTTCCCCTTCCACAGACCAAGTCACATGGAATACACTCTGGTGCTTTTCTCTCTCTCTTCATATAAATTTTCAAATGTGTATGATTTCAGCTGGCAGGAAAAATAAAACAACAAAAACTTGCAAATTGCATTTTCTTTTCCTGTGAAAACCACAGAAAAACTGAAATTTTAAACATTGTTGCCCAAAAGCAAAGATGTCACTTTGTTCACAGTATTTTTCAAGATTATTTCCATAATTTCAATTAATACATTTAGTCAGTGAAGTGGGGAGGGAGGCAAGAAGGTTCTGATGTGGAACAAGAGCTATCAAAGGTGAAGTTAACTGTTAAACTCTTATAATAATTTTCTGGGGAGTAAGTATGGCCATACAGGACTGTTCTTCTCCCCTAGGGCAGTGCCAAGGTAGGAGCTGGCCTTTCCCAAAGCCACACACATTCCTCTCTGGAATACAAACCCTGTCGTGTGCTGTTTGCTAATGTAAAGATATTTGTACTCCCCAAATCACAGCAGAAATAAACTGATCTATTCTGAAGCCAACCCAGACCTAAAGGCTTCTTTATGTATTTATTCACAAGCTGCTGTTTTATCGCAGGGCATGTGTCAGCCAGCAATTCATCCCTTTCTGTTACAGGGATTTCATGCTATGGGAAGTGCTGGGGCTGTTTGAATAAGGCAGTGGAGAAAGCCAAATGCTTGGAGCTCTCAGGAGAGGCAGAGGGACACGGCAGGGAGAGGAGCATGCCAAGGGGCATGGAGAGGCAGAAAGCATCTCAGGGCTCCTGCTGTTTGCATCAGTGCTTGGAGTGCCACCTCATCAGCAGGTAACGCAATCCACCCGGCATTGCTTCACCGCGCTGCATCACTACCAGGAACCGCTGAGCTCAGTGGGCGTTCAGGTGGAGATGCCCTGAGTCAGAGAAGACATCAGCTGATGGTGCAGATCAAGGGTCTAGTTGTGATTTTATTTCTTTTTTCCCAAGATAATAGACGTTAATCTCCTGAGCTCCAGCCTGGCGAGATGAAAGTGCTGCTGCACCACGCTGCTCCCAGCCCGTGAATCGAAACCAGACACACACAAAGTGCTGTCACTTCGTGTTCATCGAAGACATTAGAATTTTATTATTTTTTTTACACTTTGAGCCCAGCTCTGCTAGCAGCTACATATCTCTGGAAGGATTTGAATGCATAGACTTGGGAGAGCAGATTTTGGTCTTCAGCAGGGTGCAGGCTGTGGCAGCTGGAGCTGCTTCCCTCAGGAACCCCCTCTGGGCTGTGTGAGGGCTCTGTCCATCAGTGTCAGTGCTCACATAACTGACCTTGAGGTCTTCCAAAATCTAGACCAGGAGAAACAGTGGCTGCAAAGACTGTGTGTGGGTAGGTGTGTTTGAGAGAGATAATTATTGGGTAAGGCGAGAAAACATTTACCTACTGCTGTAAAGAGTTCTCTGAAGACAAGAAGAATCCCTATCCTTTAGCCTTTTAATTGATTTTAATTATTCAAAGCTCTTCTCTCCTTGCTCAAATAGCAGTGTGATACAATATTGCTGCAAGTGTCTTGGTGCCTTTTGAGATACTTAAATATGAATAGCTGGGAAGCTGGTGCCTGCTCTCCCTCTCAAGCACACAGCCAAATCTTGCTGTGCAAGGCAGAGCCCACTGCACAAGAGCCAGATTATTCTAACAGCACTCTTCATTTCATGGGGATTCGTTTAAGTGGATTCCACACAATACTCTAAAAATGTTATGAGAGATGATTCTAATAAGGCAGAAGCCACTACGGCATTTAAGGGGAATTTAATCTTATTCTCCTACCACATAAAAAGGAGCGAAGTGCTGACATTTCAGCCCAGCACTGGCCCGTTTCACAAACATTTCAAACTGTGCTTTTCCACTATACAGCTGTGTATTCCACTTACACACACGTGTAGAGTGCATCAACCCCCTTTTTCTCTGCTGTGATCCTCTGTTCACCTTCACCCTCTTTGGAAAAGACAGACACAGAGAATGGCCTGGTTACAATCTTCACAAACAGAAATGTCTCTGGGGTGTGCTGGGACCTGGCAGTGGTGTCACAGCAGTGAAGGGGCAGCACTGCATTGCTCTCCATGCAATCCCAGCAGTCAGGAACGTTTAAAGTGCATGCTGGAACACAGGGAGCAGTGCTCCAGTGTGCACTGGGTCGTTGCTGTGATTCACTGCTGGGTAGGCATGGCTGTCCAGTCCACCAGGATGGGAGAAGCACACTGAGTCCATGCTGTTGCTCCTCACAGCTGTTCTGGTTTTGGCTGTCCAGTCAGAGCCCTCTGAGGGAACCTGTCCCAGTGCTGCAGTGTGCTGGCTACTGGTGTGTCTTCCTGACTGGTTTGTAATACCATAATCACAGAGATGAATGTAGGAGAATCATCAAGCCCTTGGCACCTAAGGGGTGCTGCTGAAATGATGAGGCATGTTCACACACAAGCATACTGGAAGAGTTTGCAAAAGAGGGAGGCCCCATTTAACCCAAAGGAGTAAAACCTGCAGTGGAAACAGCCTGGTTGGAAGTGCAGGGCTGCCCATGTGCATGGGGTGTGGCCATGCTGAGCCTTCTCCCTCTCATAGGGCTGAACAGTCCCTCCACACAGGCTGGTTTCCTACAGAGGACTTCCCACTCCAGCTCAGAGCAGTGGTGAGATGCAGGAGCAGGAGGCCCAAGCCTCACAACCCCAGGGCAAGACTCAGGGTGCCTGAAGCATCAAAGGGCTCCACTGGGTTTACTCTTCCCACTGCCCCTCCCACTCTCTGTTGCACAAACCAGCCCTCCTGAGGCATATTCCTGCCATTATGCTTCCTGAGAACTGGCTTCCTGGGGTAGCCTTCATCCCTGTGATTGAGTCGATTTACTCAACCCTATTCCTACTCCTCCCTCTGATAATATTAGCTTATCTATTGCATATGCCAGGTACGAAGTTACAAAAGTAATTACCCTTCCAGCCATCCTCTGGAGAGGCTCTTTTTCCAGGGCTGTGTCTAGTTTAGTGGTGGGCTTGGCAGTGCTGCATTGATGGCTGGACTTGGTGACCTTAGAGGGCTTTTCCATCCTAAATGATTCTATGATTTTACAGCAGATCTCTAACAGAGGGTAGTGGGGTCAGCACTCAGCCAGAAGGTGCATACATAGAGGAGTTTGTGGGCTGTTGAGGAACATTTTTCATAGAGGTTTGCACAGTATCCACCAGAAAATGTCTTGCTTTCATTTGTTTCTTTAGGCACTACCAGTGGTGCCAAAGAGATCAGCCATACGAGCGTTAGCTTTTGTTCTTTATGTGCTGGTGATGATGCCATTGGGTGGGATTGGAACACTCCCTGTTTGGCTTGAGGGTGCCCCAAATGCCTGTGCTGAGTGATAAGGAACTCAGGGAAGGGGGTACAACCCCTTAGTTTGCTGTTCCTGCCTAATCTGATCCAACAACCAGTTATAAAGTAGTCCCAGCACAAAAGGAAAGGGAAAAATCCCAGCTAGGAACCCCAGATTTGAGTCTTGGCTCAGTCAAATTTCTTTTCATCCTTATGCAAATCAGACAACTCCTGCTTATTTCATCATGAAGTGGGAGGCAAGGTAAGGCTGACGTAGTCTGTAGTACCTCCCAGGAGTTTTAAGAAGGTTAATTAGTTAATGTTTCCAAAGTGTGATTATACAAGTGCCAAACAAAACTAACAACAAGAGGAAAAAATGACACAGCAAAGAAAATAAACAAACATAAAGCCAAATTAAACATAGTTAAGGGAGGTAACTCAATAATATTAAATACAAAATTGTAGAATAGAGATAGATGTAACTTATATGAACTACAGAATGCTGAGTGCAAAACTCTTTCCTGGCTGTGCTGTATGACCAGACAGACTGATTCTAGAAAGAGAGCTTTTAGTTAAGTTTTAGTCTTCTGTGACAGTGATTTATTTTAATGATACATAATACTTCACTTTGCATTTGTGATTTCAAAACCTCTCTAAGTTTATGTAAATTCTAGCTGATAGGGCACAAGAAAATCATGGCTCTTCCTTACTTTTATAGTGTCACATAAATGTGAAAAATTGAAGAGTTGCTCCAGGCCAGCATGCTACATTTTGACACTGTGAGAATCTCTGTGTCCTGCACACCCTGCTCTGATCAGGGAATATCTGTGTGAGCATGTACAGAGGAAGAAACAGAAAGCAAAGGACAAAGCAGCTCACATTGTCAAGGATCCAGAAGCTGTGCTCCCTCATTCCCAAGCTGTTTCACTATGTGGAACAGCAGGTAAACAGGAGAAAAAAAACTTAGTAGGTCTTTAAACATATGAAATATTCTCGGTGGGATCCAAACAAAATCAGAATATTTCTCATGAGTCTGTCAGTTGGCAAACTCAGAATCGATCCTCTCTCCATGAAATCCTCAGGCTGAGATGGGGCTAGCTTGGAGTGAAATTGCGTGGTGGAAACATGCCTTGCTCTGCGATTTTGCCTGGTTCTGTAATCAAATTTCACAATAATGAAAATTGTAAGTCAAGAAATTGAGGAAATGTCATGAAAGAGACACCCACGAAATAAATATGCGCTGAATAAATCCATCCACATTAACTTGGGAGAAACAGGAATAGTGGCTAGCACAGCACGTCTGCCTTCTCAGCTGATCACTGAATCACGGTCTGACTTAGAGCACATCACTTCAATCTTGCTTAGCTTTGGTTTTCTCCTCCAGGAAGGGGGGAGAACAAAGGCTGTGTGTGCCAGGCTTGCTCCGAGCAGTCAGTGCCTGGCAGCCCCCGGGCTGAGGCTCAGGGAGGTGCATTCCCGAGGAGGCTCTTTCAGCACATCTGAGGCAGCACCACATTCTGGTTGACTGATCCTCAGGACTGGTGACAAAGAATGGCAGCGAGGACAACACCCCTGTGCACCCTGGGGTGCCTCTGGGCACTTGAACCTGTTGGCCACAGCTCCTGCCATGCTGTGTTTTTCCTGATAGCGAGCCCCAGGCCAGCTCTGCACGTGCAGAGGACCTGGGAAGGCTCTGCATGGCAGGAGCTCGGGGTTTCTGCTCCTACAACCATTGCAAGGCACTGCTGGTGGCTTTAAACACGTTGGCTGTGTGGCACTGTGTGTGTGTCGGGGCTCAGCTGCACACTGTGGGCTGCACTGGGAGCAGAGCCACTGCACAGCTGAAACCACTGAGGCTCCCGTGGGTTTCATCCCAAATCCTTGCAAATGTGGCTGCAAACTCCCAGGAATGTGTCAAGCTGTGTCAGTCACACCAAGCTTCACCCATGCGAACTGGTTGAAGACGCTGGTGCACTTTTTGTGCTTGCAGCAGTTTCTCCCCTAAAATGGGAATGTGGCAGCCCCTGTGCAAGTCTCTCTGCCCTTCCTCAGGGTCAGGGGACAAGAATTGCTGGTTATCTGTGAGAAGTGTGTGCTACACAAACTAAAAATTATTGTGGCATAAAATAAAAAGTCTGGACCCAACAAGGCTGATCTTTCTGGTACCACCGGGAATAGTTCAGATGGTCCTGCTCAGATTTATTCCACATGCACTGAAATCCAGTGCCCCAGCTCCAAAATGTCCATTTTCCCCCAAAGGGAAATTTCCTCCAGTTGTTTTTTATTGCCTGAAAGTGGCATTTATACCAGCACACATTTACCCCTTTCATGCTGTAGTTAAATTAACATGCTTTTCCTCCTCCAATCCATGAACTTCCAGTGCATCAAGCTGAAGGGGTTTAGTTCATTCCACATCCCATAAAAGCTGTTCTTAATGGCTTTTTTTTTTTACCTGAGCAGTCCTGTAGATGCCATTCCAAGGGCCTCTATGTGATAGAAGCCAAAGAAAGTGCAGGGCAGGCCAGGTTAAAGAAGGCTCTACTGAGTTAGTTTTGATTAAACACACTTCTGAATTTGGCCCATCTCTTCTCTCTGACATACACAGCTTCTATGTCTGGTAGCAACACTCAAAGCACCCTGCAAAGGAGGAGAGAGGAAGGGGAAAGAAAATGTGATTATGAAACATCAGAGTAGATCTGATCATGTCAAATTCCTCTGGAGAAAAAGACAGAGAAAAAAATTACCAGCACGCAGTGCTTGAAGTCAATAAATGAAATTTACCCAATTCAGCAGAGGCATCAGGGAAATCACTCTTGATTTGTCTTTGATAGGTTGACAAAATCTCTGTTAAAGTTGTTTTAATGCGTCTGTAACTAGGCTTCCAAATACATTGAACCCAGGCCAGATCTCAGCTTAATAGGACCAGCCCTCCATGTCAATCAAATTGGTAGCTGGTGAGAAAAATGAACCTTTTTTTGTGCCCCTTGTTCTCAAGTTGGGCAAAGAGCCCAAAAGTGTCTGAGGTTTTACTTTGCCAAGCTTCTGAAGGAAAATTTACTTACAGGAATGAAAATGCCTCATGGCTGTCTGTAGCACAATGAAACAAGTCAGGCCAAAAACTGCCCCCAGACGTTTCCTTGTGGCATCTGTTGGAGTCAGCAGTGCCATCGTGTAGGTGAGCTGAGGGCAGAATTTAGCTTGTTGATTAGGCATTATGAAATGAAGGTATATTCTGCTCTCTGTGTCGGCAACATTAATGAATTAATTCGCTGCTTAATTAATATACAAAGCCACAGAATGCTGTTGGCAAATTAACTGTCAGCAGGACACGTCGCTCCAAGGGTGATTGGGTATTCCTTTTTTCTTCACCCTGCTTGTGTCAGGGGCAGAGATCATGTTAGATGCTGAGTCATGGAGTTATAATGGGAACTACTGGGACCTGAGCTCTTTGGAAAGGAGCTGCTCCTGTCCCCTCCATCCCTGGATGCAGGAGGCAAAGGTCAGCACTCCATCCAATGTGAGGCACTGCAGAAGCATTTCTCCCACTTTTTAATCCTGCAGTGACAGTCACCACCCCCTCACCCACACTTGCTTTATAGTTGAGAAACAAGATTATTTATATTAAAAAAGGCTAAATATATTAGAACTCGGTGCCATCACTGTAAAGAAGAGCAGAAAATCTAGCTGCAATGGTATTATGTGAATCTGTGTCTGACTTTCCCCCAAATCTGGTCAGAATTTTTAAAAGGGGTCTAGATTCACAGCAAATCTGAGTCCTGACTGCTGTGTTTTTAACACTGTTGATGTTAAATAAAATTGAAATGCATGCCTGGACTTTCTTGAATTGCTTGAACTTCTGAACAGACTTACAAGGAGTAGAAAACACCAGAAAATCAGGGAGTTGTGCCATTCAAGTTCACCTCGGGAGTGAGCTCAGGACTCAGCTTCCCCTCTGAGCACACTTTCAGTTGTGAGCTCAGAGTATGACACAGCTTCAAGTAAGGCCCTGGGTTCTCTGGGTGTTTCTACAGAAATCGCACAAAACAGTGAAGATTTTGGCCAAAAATGAGCTCTGGTGCACTTGAAAGGCTGTGTGAATAATTTCTGCAAAGAGTTGCACGTTCATTAGTCAAAGCTGAAACCTGGCAGGGTGCAGTGGGGTGGTTGCACCCAGAGCTCAGTAGCTGATCCAAACCCCACTGAATCCTCTGGGAGCTCTTCCATGCATTCCTGTAGGCTTTGGCCAAATGCTTCACCTACAGCCAGCCTGGGATCTCTTTTCCTTGAGTGATACAGATGAGGGCACTAAGGAGAGGAGGCAGTTGTTTACAAGGAGTGCTGTATCTCAGAGCAAGGGGAAGACATGATTACAGAAAAAAAAATGCACCGAATGTTTTGCAAATCTGATTCTCTATCAGAAAAGTAATTTCACAACTATGTAAATACACAGTTATTCTGTGCAAAAAAGAGAATGTTTTAAAGCTCTGTCTCGCTAATTGCACAAGAGGCTCCTTTGCTGTGATGAAAAACATCTGCCAGCATTTAGAGCAGACTCCAGTGTGCGTTTGCACTGTGCTCTCTCTTACAAATGCATGGGGACAGGGAGTGGAGGAACTTGGTTGGTTGTCTGGGTGAGGGATTTCTACAGGGAAGGTTGGGGGTGGGAGATCTGGGAGGGCTCTGATCTGTTGTCCACTCTGCCTAAGGCCTGATACCTCTGTTAGAGCCATGAATGATCAATCACAGAGACTCACCACCTTTCCAAATTTATCTCCATGGACTTTCTCCATTCTACATGCAAAAGAAAGGTTATTCCCAGTCATAGTAAATCTTCAGATGAAACAGAGTCTATTATCTTTTAAGAAGGATCCTCTATTTCACAGAGCAGTAAAGCTGAATTTGATTAGAAATTTAGCAGGAAAAACAGCATCACAAACAAGTGGACCTTAAACTGACTGGTACCTTTGTATTGACTTCAGTGAGCCCTGGGCAGCACCTAAGGTATAAACAGGTGAATTTTGATACCTCTTTAGCATTAAAACAAGGGATGAGTGACTGACTACAAGAAAAATGAATGAACTGAAAAAAATTCCTCCACAAACCAAAAATAATTGTCAGCTAATGAGGTATTTCCAGTGAATGAAAATACAAATTATATGAGAGGTGTCCAAGTTGTTACGATTGAAATGCCTTTCTGCCCTCATTACTTGTCTCCCCACTTTGACAGCAGTTATCACTTAAAAGGATGTGCTTCAGGTCACAGCTGCCATCAGCAGGACACTCTTTAGCCATACTGGCTTGACAGGCCTGCAAAACTGTAAGGGATTTGCTATAGGGTTGGTGATCTGAGGTTTTAAAATTTAATCATAATTGTTTTTTGTATCAGTGTCTTAGCTATGCAGAACTGTAGATTTTGCATTTCAAATCATGGCAGAAGTCTATTCCTATCATGCAAAAATAAAAATAATCTTGGTAATCAGAAGCTTATCAAAGGGGAGATACTGACTGAGCTTTGATTCGTCTGCTGAGACAATAAATGTGTTTTAGAGCTGCAGCACTCTGGGTGTAACATCTACTGATGTGACTGGCTGAGCTGTGCTCCTGCATCACATCCCTGCTGCTCCCCTACTGCCCTGGGCTTGCACAGGGACCTGTGAACTGCTTTAACCCTGGAAAAGGCAGAATGGAACCACGTGATTCCTCACCCAGGGTTAAGAGCCCGAGTTAGGCAGGATTTGACCTTTGGGTTGAAGTGGCTGGTGACATAGAAGCTGTTTAACTCAAAGCTTCTCACAGGGGGAAAGAAGCAGAGAAGATTGTGATAGTATGAAGCATTTGGGTGGTTGAGAAGGGTAAAAGATGATCCTCTACAAGTGGGTTTTGAAAAAGCTTGGTGAAGGCATCTCTAGTATCCACATGAAGAAGAGAGAGGAGATGTAGGTGGAAGAAATGGGCAGCAACAAACCAGTTTTAAAATCTAAAACAATGGGTTCCCTATGAAAAGCCAGACATTTTTATTTTTTCATAGTTTCTTAAAAAATAGATGGTTCAGAATGAGGCAAAAAAGATCTGTTCTGAACTCACTCAGCCACAAGGCACCATCGATTCCTACCTCCAATGCACACTGGTGTCAAAGCCAGTTTGTCAATCCACCACTATCAGCACACTCACTTCGAGAGACAAATGAAAAAAGCCCAGTGAAACCTCCTAATCTGCTGCTTGTCTGGGCTATTAGCAGCTCCAGAGCTGAACCTCCGAAGGTCTGAGATGTCAATGGGAGTTATATGTTTGGAACAAGGGCGTGATATGACCCAGATAAATTTAAGACAGAAAGGTAGATCAAAATGTGGGTCAGGCAGTCGTTAGTGTTTCTTTAAAGATGATGGAGGAATGGTTTTTAACACTTCCGAGGAGTTTTGTTGATGTTCTTATGTGCGCTCTTTGTTTAAAAAAATAAATACATTTTTCATGCCTTCAAAATTCCAAGCTGCAGAAAATTTCCTCTTGTGATGAGAAGCATTCAAAACAAAAACATGTGGCCTGATTTGTCTTTTATAGAAATCAAAAGCTGTATTCTAAAGAGACTTCCTTTACCACACAAATGTAGCAGATGTTTTTTAAGATTATAGCTGCACAAGCAATCTACAGTTTGAATCTCAGAAGCATTTAAAGTTTTTTTTAGAGGAAGAGTTTTTGTGTTATACTGTGATAAACTGCAAGTGAGTGTGAAAGGGATTGTCTAAGACAGGTAATTAAGGTGACAGTGTACAGTAAATTTGGCCAGCATTGTTTTCATTCAGGAAAATAAAGTTTAAAATGATCAGACCATCCCAGGCTAATGTTTTGCTAGTGGGTTAATTAAAACACATTTTCAATGCCAAAGGTGAAGAGATTAGATCTATAGTAAAAGCAGCCCAACAAAACAATACAGTCAAAGGTGTGTATTTGCATATGTGTTGTTGAGAGGACACGGTGTCGTTTCCACTCTTGCTGTCCCCAGTGAGGCTCCCGTGTGTGCTCTGGAGCCAAGGGCTGGGCTGGAGACGTGGCTGATCCTGTGGAGATGCACCCAGAGGATTTGTCAGCGTGTTCCAAGCTGCTTGGGCAAGCTTCAAGCAGAAATGCCATCTCTTAATCCTGCTTTCTTACCCATAATGTTCTTTTCCCTAACTGGGAAAGCTTCTGCAGCTCCCGAGCATCTGAGTGATCGTCTCAGGGGGCTGTGAACCCTGGTCACCTGTGGGACACTTCTGACAGGCTTAAAAACTTGGCTCCTCAAGTAGTCTGAAATGGGAAGTGAGGACATAAACCATGTCTGCAAGCTTTTTATTAGATCTAAAGAGTACTGACCACTGCATAGTCTAGTGAGATTACTGAAAAACAATTAAAATAAAATAAAATAGAATATAAAATAAAATAAAATAAAATAGACTATAAAATAAAATAAAATAAATAAAAAATAAAAT
>JACBWW010000027.1:7445708-7491580 GCA_020086605.1 Lanius collurio
ATAACAATAAATAAATAAACAGGCAGGAAAAGATGAGGAGTGAAAAGACAGATCATGCGAGGGGAAGAGGCACTGTGTGTTTCAACATCCAGAACACTCTGCAGCAATCAGCTGCATGGGCTGTTGCTGGGTGGTAACACTGAGCAAATTCAGCCAGGGTGAGCCCTGCTGTGCTCACTGGTGCGTGTGCCTGGGGCACAGGGACAGTCCTGGCTGATTGTTTGAACATCACCATCAGCTCCAGCCTCGATAGAAAAGAAACTGCTTGGTCACTAGCTGGGGAGGTGGAGAACACCAGACTTTGAGAGACTTTAAGCCAGAATTAGATATCACAGCTTCTGCTCTCTCAGTAAATGTGAGAGTGTTGTTGGCAGGAAAAACCACTCTGTCATTGCAGGATGGCTCTCCCATCACAGCAATCTTTTATTGATTTTTGTGAACCATTAACCCACTCTTTTCAGGAATTCAGTAATGGATGTTGGTGTGGGTTAGTCCTGCCTCTCTGATGATCCCTGATGAGGAAGATACCAGCAGTTCTTGCTTGGGGCTCAGTGCAGTGTGAGCCAGCAGTTCCAGGTGTGAGCCATCCCACCTCGGTGGGCTGTGAACTGTGACCACCTCTGTGTGGCTTGGGAAGCTCTTCCTTATCCTCTCCAAAGCCACCCTCATTTTTCATTTGACATATCTTTACTTTTTTTTTGAGAAACTTATAGATGTAGCATTTCTCTCCTATTTAGGAAGATTGAACACAACCTATTGATTCGACAAGAGGGAAGCAGTAAGCAGAGGAGAGAGGGGTGCATGACTGAAGGCAAGTGTAGCCTTTAAACCTGTTTTTTTTGGTGACAAGCCACTCATGTTGTCTGGCGGAAGTGTAACTTTTGTGTTTTGCTTCCCTCAGTGTTGGGCAATCCATCCTGAACACACTGCAAACATGTTCTTGGCTGTGTTTGCCCCTCACTGGCTTTTCTGATCCCTGTGGTTATATATTAATGGTATCTTCTCCGTGCAGATGAGTCTCTTTTTGCTTGTTTGTTTGTTTGTTGGTTTGTTTTTGGGTAAGAAAACAGCAGAACAATCTGCAAACCAGGGGCAGCTTTCCCGGTGCAGGAGATCAGGCCCGGGGAGGAAGGGAGAAGTGGAGGGCAGGGGCAGGGAAGCAAAGGGCACTGTCGCTTCCCCATTAGCCCCAGCACTTCTGACATTGGCTCTGCCGTGTAGCTGGGAGCAGCTGTGTGACTGCCCTGTGTCCTCTCCTCAGCAGGGGAGCTTTAACCCAGCTCTAAAAATATAGGGAACACATTTTGTCAGAATGAGGAAACTTCTCGTGTTGGAAGCATATGTGAAAACACAAGATGGTTTTCTGCACCAAAAAAAAAACATTGGTAGCAGAGCTTTCTGTGTGTGCTGGTGCTCTGGGAGTGTGTGCTTCAGAAAAGAAAGCTTGGGGTTTAATAAACCTTTTTTTTTTTTGCTGGCAAAGATGGAAGTTTTGTCACTTCTGAAATGTCTACATTTATGAAACTGTCGAGTGGTGGCAGATAGCACCCAGAAGAAATTGTTTGTTACCCTAATGATTGCTCCAGAGTACAAGGTGGCACAATTTTGGAAGTGTCAAGAGCAGTGCTATTTTTTAAGAACTCCAACATTCTAATTGCAATGCAACACTACCAGTACATGATCCCCTGCTAGGTGCTTTCTCTCTGAAGATTGGAGGCGACCACCTTTATGATCTTTACATTTCCAGCTACTGGATAACATTATCCCACATTCTGGCTCCAGTTAGAGCAATTAGAATAATTCCATATTGCAGATTTGTCAGGTGGTCCTCTATAGCTATCATGTAGACACATCCATATTTTCCACTGGTTGCAGCATAGAGCATTATTAATTTATCAAGACTGGGCCAAGATGATGAGGTTTCTTGTCTGCCTTTGAGCCATTGGCAGCTCCTCCTGGTTCCAGGACTTGGTTTTCTTGCTGTTCTCATTCACTTATGTGAGGTTATAAGCTGTAGCCCTGAATTAAGGGAAAATACCTAAAACTGAGCCATGGCCCAACCCAAAGGCTATCCCACACCTTCCTAGTGGATCACTGTTCAGACTCTGTATAACGTGGGAGGGAGGTTTGTCACGATGCTGGCAGAGTTGAACTGTCGAGGGCTGACATCTCACTAAAAGACATCTCCATTACCTCAGGCCAGCAAGAGTCCCTGCCCTATTTAATTCAGGCTTCCTCGCTCTTTAAATGAGATATTTACTGGAAGACTGTGCAGCACTGCTTGCAGGATGCTGAGTGTGGAGAAACAGGGGAAGAGAGAAAATGGAAATGTGAAAGGAGGCAGAAAAGCTGTCGGTGGTGGTGATCAGAGGGTGGTTAAGAATAAAAAGCAAAATCCTTTGTATCATCTGTACCTTCCCCACAAATCTCTATAGACATGATATCAGAATGTGTCCAAAATAAATAGAAATCATCTAGTTGAGTAAATCCTGAGAGAAAGTAGGATTTAGAAAGTTAATATTGTGAATGTTGAAGGTCTGACCTATTGCTTTTCCCCTGGTGGGCAAAAAAAGACTCAGGATGCTGATGATAAGGCTGAGAAATAAAGTTATAATTTCAGTAAGAGTGGAAACAATTTTGACCCTGATGGATTCTTTAAAATAAATCTCAGTGGTACCAGAAAAGACCAGTAAGGATTACTGGAGATGGGTGATAGATTTCCTTGGGTGTTTCCAGATTCATGCCCCATTCCTTCACTCCAGGAACCAGCCCTAAGGATGAGCAAGCAGAGCCAGGGCATTTCTCACCTAAATTTAAATATTTTCTTGAGGTACTTAAGGTCTGCTGCTTTTCCAGCCTCCTTTTGTAGTCAGTAGAGAGACCAGCCTTGGAAAATGCAGCCCACCTGGGATAGTTCACTCTCCTCCAGTGACCAGAGAAAGGATTTAGACTGCTGATGTCACTAAACCAGGTAAAATGAGTCTGGGTAAAAGTGAGCAGCCACAGCCCAAAACTTGGAACTTTTGCTAGGAAAATATTAAAAAAGTGTGTGAAAATTCATTACAAATTCTGCTTGTATTCTCAACTACTTCTATTAGTTTCCCAGGAATACTGTAGCAAATTATTTTAATGAGGAGGAAGTCATGGGAACATCTGGGGTTTTTATTGAAAGCAGGAGAATTCTATATGGCTTGAAAGAAAGACTGAATAATTTTCTAGGAGATAAAGCTTTGTTAAATGTACTCATACATCAAAGTATGGGGGGAAAGAACTGCCTGAAACCTTTGGTTTGTGCTGTTCAAGGACATGGAATGAGTGAACTATTATCTCTTCTGGATTGAAAGCCTATTAGCTAAAATCAAATTCTGAATTCTCACCTCCTAGTATAATAATTCAAAAATCTAAAACTCTTCTAATCAATGAGCCAGAAAAAAAAAATCACTATATCATCAACAGGGTCTAGTCAAAATAACATAGATTACAAATAATTGCTATGAAGTGTTGAAGAAATTCCTTTTTTCACAAAGCATCTGCAGCAAGTGATTTGAACAGTGCCATAATCTGAGGACAATTTATGAAACAGATAAAGCAGTAAATTGATTGATCACTTTATGTACTTTGCATTGTAGAGATTGGAAAAAGCTCCAAAAACTCCTGCTCACAGCTCTGAACAGTGGTCAGTGATGTTTTTGACCAATCCTGACCAGGGAGGGTTAACAGGAGCTTTGCTGGTGGCAGCCTGACCTTTCCTGAGGGACTGATTGCCTTGGAAAGAGGAGGATGACAAAACCTTGCCCCATGGCTCTCCTGGGGCCGTGTTTGGGTCAGGCCTTCAGCGAGGGGAGGCAGCAGCTCTGTCCTGGCTGTGCAGTCACCCCTGCTGTGCACCTGGAACAACAAGCCCCCAAAAGAGGGATCAATTATCAGGCACTGTTCAAAAAACTCATGTGCACCTCCTGTGCCAGCAGCCCAGCCTGGTGTTCCATGTGGGGAAGGGCTTTTGAGGGGCAGCAAGTCAGTGGCAGTTTTCTGCTTGAGTATTCATCCTGAGGACATTGCACAGCACGAGCCTACACGTTGCTCTTCAATTAATTTTCCATTTACATCCTCCCGTACCTGACACATTCTGTTTGCATTGGGAATTAATATTTGCAAGACTAATGGAACCATCTTGGGCATCAAGGAAGAGAAAAAAGAGATGAAAAAGAGGGAAGAGAGACCCCAGGGGAGGTAGAAAAAGAGCTAGAGAGTATGTAGTCCTTGAAGAACTTCGTGCATTCTCAGTAAAAGCAAGTGTTGTGTTCAGCAGCCATTTCAATTAATTTATGTTGGGCTGGTGACTGTACATGGCTTATCTATAGAATTAGATGAACCCGTCAGAGTTACTTAAAAAGAATAAAACACTCAGGCAAATTAAAAAAATATATCATATTTTACTAAAATCCCATTAAACCGTCACACCCTCTTCTGTCTGCAATTCCTCTGGCACTATTTCTTTGGCAGAGTATTTGAGCCCAACACTGCAACAAGACACATCAGTTTTCAGCTGAGGACCCTGTCTTTATTGTGCTCAGCTTTTGCACCATTCAGATCCAACTGATACTTATCCAGATTGTGACTGGGAGCCTAGTTTTGCATATGCATCAACTTTTACTGTGCATGAGAGTGGCTAATTTTGGTCCCTGCCATGTGCAACATTTGCCTCAAATCAATGTGATTCTCCAAAGAAAATTGTTTGCCTGGGTACTAAGTTCAAGGTGCTTTGGTTCTACCTCATCAGGTAAATAAAATGTACATGGGAACAAGAACTGAGGCCAGCAGGTGGACAGCATATATACAAATAAACTCATTTATCCTCTCAAAAAGTGGGAGTTTCATGTGCACTGCTCCTTGGCTGTGATGTGATCACAATCCATTCAGGGAAAGAAGAAGCTGGAATGGGCCAAATTCATGCCAGAGAACAGCTTAGCAGTTGACTGTATAAACAGTTTTGTTCTAGTCCTGGGAATGTTTCCAGACACGTTTGAGTTTACTAATTTAAATGTATCCTTGAAGTCCCAATGCTTGCAATACCACTCCAACATTTCCCTTGTGAGCAAAGGGGGAGGTCACGTGGACAAGATCATAACCACATCACTTTAATAAAACAGACAGTAGAAAGCAGGCAATTATAAAAAGCAAAACTTACTTAACAGGATGGGAACCCTTTTATAGAATTGGTTTACATTTTCTGCATAGCAATGCAGTGTGCTCTTACTGGAGAGGGTTACATTCTCTCCTGGTTAGGAGTGGTAGTGAAAAGCACGTGTTCGTGTCTGAAGTGTTACCTGAAATCATGTTGTTAGATTTATTTTAATAAACAACATTCCTAGATGCATGATGAGTCATAAAAAATTATTATTAATATCAGGAAGTCATTCAGAATAAAACAAGCCCTCTGGACCAATGTGTATTTGTAGGGTGGAGGCAAATGTTTCATCAGCTGCAGAGGTAGAAGCAAGAGAGAAAGGTGAAAAGGAAGAAGACCCTTAATGTGAGAGAAATCAAGCAAGCCTGGAATTTGACTTAGGACCTGATTTTCATGATTCCCTCAATTTCAGCTTCTAATTTCCTAATTTTTCATACCTTTCTGATGCAGCAAATATTTGCATTTTCTGTGTCAGTCTGAAGAGTCCAAACGAAAATGCCAGCATTGGACATTGTGGTGTAGCTTTTCACAGGCATCTTCCATTTTTGCAGATGAGTCTAGATGCAAATATTTGTAGTCTGTAGAAGTGGTTTGGCAACCTAATTTATAAGCATTAATAGATAATTGTTAGTAATTAAATGTCTGATTACCCAACTGGGCCCACAGATCAGGTTGCTAGATTTCCATCTGCTAACGGCTGTGTGCACAGGGGATCCCGGGACTGGAAATGGGAGTGAATGCTGGGGTTCACATGGTGCAAAACTGAGAGTGCAAACATGGAGCTCAGTCTGTGGATCAGCTAGGAAACATGGAGCTTTATCTATCCATTCTGATTGTACTTCTCTGTATTCAGGGCTGCAGTGTAAATGTCTGCGGGTTTAAATATAATCCAATGCATTAGAGATCAATGAATTTGATTGGTGTGTAATTGGAATTCCCTCTCTGCTTTTGCAGGCTGCAGGTAGGCACAGGTCACTTCTACTCATTAGTCCTACATAACCTTCCCACATTTAAATTTGCAGGTCATGAAAATAAAACCCCTTTTGGATCTAGCTCCATTCCTCTGGTAGATGCACCCATGGAGACTGGAAGGGATAGTCTGGAAGTCAAGGAGGGTGCAAATCCTTTCCAAGTGGGTAACAGTGATGGTCACAAAGGAGTGCCCAGCTTTCTGTCCAGTGCCTGAATCTGAAACTCTCCTGAACTGATGATGGAACATCATTAATTTCTTTCACAAGAGGCCATTGGTAGCATGGCTACATGTAAAAATACATGATGGAGCTGGCAGGGATAAAAGATTTCTTGTCTCTGGTTCTCTTGTTGCCCTCAGCTCATAAGTTGTTTTTTCCCATCCTAGGAGACCTGTACAGCACATGAAGAGCCCAGGATTAAGTCAGCTTTGAATGGATTTGAAGCAGCCTTCTGTTTGTCTACAGTTATGGACTTTATACAATGATCTCCTGACCAAGGATTTGGCCTTTCTCAAGGGTTTGAGCAATTGTCCTGCACAGCCATGGATTCAGAGTGTAGGTAGGATCTTTTAAAAACTTGTCTCACTTTGTGTGCATTTCCTCTGTGTCTCAGCTGAGTTCCCCTTCCTGACAGCTGTCTAGCTGAAAGACAGAACCAGAGACACAGATAACACACTCTACTAGTGGGCAGCACCAATTAATATTTGCATTTAAGTGCCCTGGTTGCAGTGAGATCCCATACAAAATAGATGGCTCCCTGCAGAGGCAGCAGCTCTCTAACATTCCCATCCTAAAAGGGGTTCTTTTTAGATGGTGGGGAGATTCTGGAAGTCTGAAGGAAAGCAAGATTCCCATCCCTGGCAGCATGGGAGCAGCACAGCCACTCTACATCAATAAGTAATCTGATCATGAGAAGCAAAGGTTAATGACTAATCTGTTTACCTGAGCTTCATTAATCAAAGATTTACTAGAAGTCAGAATCCTATTGCTGCTCAGGCACAGACAGCTTTGCTTCCAGGTTAAAAAAGACAACTCTGCAAACGGCACGGAGCATGTAATTCAACAGAGAGCAATTTTCCCAGTGTGGGGATGACAAAGGAGAGCATCAAAGAGAAAAGGCTCTAATCAAAAGGGATTATATCTGGCCTGCGTGGAGCAGAGGGAAAGCCTCAATCTGCACTGATGTGAAGAAGAGTTCGACTATGCCTAGCAGCAATATCATCAACCTTCTGACATGATTATGGGGTATTTTGATGTCATGAAATATTATCCTGCTCTCCATGACAACTGTCACCTCAATAATAGCACCTGTAAGGATCTAAAAGTTGCCAGAAGACTTCCAAAAATATTGGGCTAAACATCCAGCACAGGGCTCTGGGAAAAGCGATTTAGGTCACAGGGACAGAACCACTGGAGAATTGCTCTGCCTCCCCTTTCTTAGGAACTGGTGTGAGGCCTGCTGTAAAATCCATCTAATCTGAGATCTTTATGTCTGTTGTGGTAGTTAATGTCCACATTATGGTTCTAATTGCCCGCAGGTTAAAGGCACTAAAGGAAAAATGAATAGCAACTCAGACTGTTGGTGTTGACTATTCTTTGTGCAACTTCAATCCAGTAGTGTTCTTCCTCCCCAGAACTCCCAGAAGGATGGTCCAATTTTTCTAGGGAAAACATGGGAGGCAGAAAACTTTCTCATGGGCCCAGTTCTCCAATTCAGTGAGTTGTGATGACAGAGTCACTCAAGTGTTTCAGCTTCAGGGGCTGAAAATGTGGACCTGAACAGAGCAAACCGTAATAATAATAATAAATTCCTATGCAATGTTAATTCTTTAATTCAAAAAGCCTTTTTACATGACTGTCTCTGTGCCAACTGGTGTGAAATCCATTACATGTAAACCTAGACAACAGTAAAAAAATTATTAAGAAAAATATATATTCTGAACTAGGGAGTCCAAGGCCCTGTGGAGGCCTGAGGTCCTTTATTTTGTTTTTTTGTTAGATCTCATGATTCCACTGTTGCTTGCAGCAGGTAGAGAACTGCATGAGGCAGGGAGAAATTCAATGCTTTGTCAGCCTCAGGCTGTGTAGTTACAGTTCCAGTCATGGCAGAGGCCACGTTGCAGTGCCACACTGGGACCCCTGGGCACAGCAGGGTGTGGGTGACACAGGACTGCTGGCATGCAAAGAAGCAGAGGGGCTGTGGGGGTTGAAAATGGAGACAGGGGAATCAAAGATGAGATTTATCCCAGGCTGTTGCTGCAAAGCTATCTACTGACTGGAATACATTTTTTAATGCCATGTGTTGTGAGCTAATTAATTCAGGGCCAGATTATGGTTTCCTTTTCATTACCTTACCCCCTCCATTCCAATATGAGGCTCAGAAACTCCTTTGGTCTGTGTCTGCTGCCCATCTGCCTCACCCAGATGTCTGGAGGCTCAGGCAGAGATGTGCTGTGAGATGTCCCAGCTTCAGCTGGGACCTGCACTGGCAGATGGGTATGGAAAGAGGAAGTGCATAAATGCTACATTTAACAATTTTAAAAGTACCTAAAAGATTTCCTAAGGTTCTGAACTTCCTCTTCTCCACCACACACCAGCCCACAGACCCGTGAAGGGTTGCTCTTATCAAGTGCAGCACTTCATTCTCTTAAGTGATTTTCAACCACCAGTGCTGATGCCTCTTATCACACAAACCCGAGGGAAAATGTTGGTTTGCAGAGGAAGACGTCGGCTGGGTGCTCTGGCTGCTTTATCTGTGCACCAGGCATGGATGTCATTATCAGCGTGTGGCAAACCTGGCACCATTGTTTGGCGTCCCTCAAGTTCAGCAGGAGCAATGTGACCTGACAAGGAAGATTCTGTTTTTAATAAAACATATTTTGGCTATAGGCAATGCTGCTCTTTCCCTGGAGAGAGTTATCAGTTCCATGTGAAGCTGCTTTTTGCATTCACGGAAGAGAAGCTACAGAACTGCACAGACTGGGAGCTCCCTGAAAAGTGGGCAGAGATGTCTGTGTAACCACAGATACACCTTCACTACAGAATTGATTTTTAAAGACATAACTTCTCACTTTAACACTGAAATATTTTACATAGTTTTAATTCTCATCCTCTCTCTCCTTAAATATTTAATTTATAGACCAAAAAATGCAGGCAACTACTCCTCTCAAAAGCAGACCAATAAAAGAAGGGAAATATAATTAGATGAGCAATTGGAATTCATTTTGGAATGATTGAATTGAAATGAGTAAGACCAACACTTGGGTTATTTTGCTGGGGAATGTGTCCTTTAGGCTGCTAATGGAGTACAACCAAATAAAGAATCCACATCTTTCTCAGTAAGAAAAAAAGAGGGTAGAGTCTCCTGTGCAAGGATCAGGGCGCTTTTTTATGAAGATAGAATGGGAACTGCAGAGGGGATGGACTTAGAGAAATCTTTGGAGGTGGCTGGCTGAGATTGTTGTATCGATCATTGAACACCACTAGGCCTTAATTGCATGGTTAATGACATGCTGCAGAATTATATTCTTCACAGAAGTTTCTCTTTTCTTTGTGATTTAAATCAAAGGCATATATATAAATACATATATATCTATCTTCTTTCTCAGAGACAGCTACACTCTCTGGCAATAGGAATTAATGAAAGATGCTGCAATCCTTGAAATCAATGTAGTTACATTGATTTATACTGGTGTAGGAACTGACCTTTGAGTTCAAAACAAATCTAATGATGTTAGGAGGAAAAAAAAAACCCTAATAAATATACATAAGACAAAAATTATCAGAAGTGAATTATCTTAGTGAATTAGCACAAAATCAGGCTCCAGATTACTTTTCTATACTACAAAATTTTGAAAGGAAGTGTCTGCTCTCCACCAGGTGAGAAACACCAGCAGGGACAAACCCCCCAGCAGCTGGGGCACCTGTGTAAGGAAGAAAGGAAAAAATCCTCCAGCCTGTGGCCAGAGCAGGGGGAGCCAGGCTCTCTGTATTCCCATGGCACTGCCAGCAGTTATCGGTACAGAATGCCAGCTCTCGGAGCGCCGGGGCTGCCCCAGCCGTGCCGGGAGCCGGGGGGAAGGTGCGCAGGCGGGGATGCGGGAGCAGCGGGGGCCCGGGGCTGATTGCCGGCAGCATTCAGGGCACTTCTGGCGGCTCTCCAGGCTCAGAGGGAATTCGGAGCAGGAGAGCAGCGTCTCGTTCCGTGTTGTTCCTTGCCTGGATGCAATCAGTGGTATTATACCTGGAAAGTGACTGGTGAGCATCTGCTAAAGAGACGGGAAATGATACTCCCATGGTGTTTTCTTAAAGTCTCTGCTGAGTTTTTTTTAAAAGGCTTTCTTTTTTATTTTTTTTTTCTCATTGTTGCTTACAATGAACTTTTTTTCTGTAAAAGTGCCCAGGAATAGGACTTGGTACCAGTTTTTCTAGCTGTTGAGGGCTTGGCTATTGGTGTTCACTCTCCCACCATTACCCATGTATTCTACACATCATTCTAGTGTGTGTAATTCTCATCCCAGAAATGAGAATTACATACAGTCAAATCGACTTGATTGTTACCAAATTTTCACTTTATGTATATATGTATATTAAAAGGACTTCCAATAGCTACTTCTTCATTCCATGATATTAAGGGAAGTAGCCAAAGATTCAGCTGAGAATGCACTGATAAATGCAATTACTACTAGATTGATGTTTTTAAATGTTCTGTTGTTGACAAAAAGCCCTCAGAAACCTGAAATGTTAATCTGTTTTTCTTTTGCAAATTGAGTACTGCCTGCTGTGTACATCCTTTTATTACTGTAGGGCTGCTCATAAGCTCCAGGCTGTTGGCATTTATTTATTAAAAAAGAAAAAGTATCAAGAAACAGCGCTGAAATATTTTTTAAGCTGGTTTCCAAAACAAAAATAATTGGCAGATACAGGGAAAAAAAAAAAAATCCAAAATTTTGGCCCAAAGAGTATTGACAGACAAGAACAGAAGGAGCAGTGTTGGTACCCCCAGGGACGAAGAGTCAACAAAACAAAGCTGACTTTCACAAGTAGTTGTCTAGACAATCAAGAGGCTTTTTACAGATTGATGCTTAGGTTTAATAAAGAGGCCAAACTGCTCGAGTCTGCACGAAGCTGTAAGAAACCAAAAGCAAAATTCCACAGAGTGGTGCAAGAGCAGTACAATATAATCGTGGGGGTTTCAGAGCAAAATCTTTATGAAAATGGGCAGCTTTCCTAGCCAACAGACACCTTCTGGTGTCATTTATCAGCAGCTGCTTTAGAAACCTGAGGTATGCTGCAGTGATCACTCATAGCAAGATCTGCTGTCATTAACGCCCAGATTTTTTCCACTTGTTCATTTTGTTCCTTCGAAAACAAGAAGCTGCTCCAGAATTCATTTTCTAATGCTAAAGAACAGGAGTCTATGTAGGTGCTTTAACACGAGCACCCAGGATTCCTTTTGCAGATATACTGAGCAGCACCTAGAGTGGAAGTTTCCCCCAGAGAGCTTCACCGTGCACTTGGAGTGAGGAAATATCTCTGAGGGAAAAGCGAACTGAAATTAAAGTTGCAACAACCACTACACCATTACCCACCAAGAACTTCAGTTCTTTAAAAAACAAAAGGAGGAGTAGATCAGCAGCAGGCATGTACTTATCTGGAGATGTTTCTCCTGAATTCTGCTTCTGAATTCTGCTTCTTTTCCACTTCTTCTTTCTCCAAATTCTGCTTTTTTTCCCTCTTTTTGGGGAAAGCAGTTATTTTCTTGAGAGATTGTGTTTGACTAGTGTGAACTTCCTTTATTACAGTAGTCCTTTATATAGAAAAATCTTTTCATTTGTTTGCCAAAAGAAGCATAAAATATTGTCTGCATCATCTGGGTCCAATAACTGAGCTCCAATTTTCCAATTCCACCTGCATTTCACAGAAAGAAACTACCCAAATATGACACAGGACTTGAATGCTGTCTAATGGAATATGCAGCATAGAGGAAGAGGAAAGATTGCACTTGGTTAGTATTTATGTGGCTTTTAGCATTCTTGGAAAAGACATGCAATTACTGGGCTTTTTCTTCGAGTCCACAGACCAGTTTTTTTTTGCAGCAACACAGTTGATGCTGGAGTCATAACACAGCCAAGGTTTCACTACAGCTTACAAGAAGTGCACTGGGACATTCATATTTTTACAGTTCCTCCAAACAGATCACAGACAAGACAAATATGAAGAAGAGCTCCAAAAGTATGTCCCTATATCCATAAACTTCCACTTGGGCAGGAGAAGGTATGGGCATGGTTTCAAGGGAGTTTACTTCATGCCTTGTGCACTTTAGAGACATGTGTTTAATTTTATTTATTTACTTCAGTAACTCCTCTGTGTCCCTGAGGTTTTGAAATATAAGGCCAAGGTCAGGAGCCACAATGGGAGTTGTGGTCTTTGTAGGCAGGAGGTGGAAGGAGTAAATTTAATTCCCTTTTGACACCACAGGACCTGGGAACAGCCAAGCCAAGCAGACTGCCAGCCTTGTGATGTAGGCTGGGAACCAACCAGGAGGATTGTCCCCAAAAATGGAAGCATAGAAGATTCCTAAAACCAGATGCTTTTACTCTTTTTTTTTTGCTCTCACTGTAAACGTTGGGTGCAAAGTTTGCTGCCAGCCTGCAATAACCCCCCAGGTCTGCTGGACTGACAGCCTGTGTGTGTGGGGACTCTGAGGTTCTGGTTCTACTACAAAGAGAATAACGTGGCAACGAGTGCAGAACATGTTAAAGTACCAGAGGAGCTGTGATTTTTGGCTTGAATAAGTCTCCTAATAATTTGAATATTTGTTCTAATCTGATTTTTGCTGTTCCAAATTATTCTTTTCCCTTATTCTCCCCATGGTTTCATAACTTGGCGAGTCCTATTCACTGGTCAGCCTTTGTCTCTTTCTAAAAAGGAAGGCCAGGGACTTTCTGTCATCTTTTAGGTCAGCTGGCTTGCTCACTATAAGCACAGCCTGAAAGAATGGGATAAAATTTGCACATTCAGCCCCACTTCCACACAGCTGAGTGTCTTCAGGAATAAAGACAAAACCTGTGTCCCACTATATGCAGAATCAGGACTCTGGTTCCCAAATGTTACTTGGTAGCTGACAACCTCTGGCTAGCAAAATATACCCTTTTTATACCATGCTGAACATTTAAAAAGTGGTAATAAATAGATGGTAGCTTAGAGGTGTGATTTATTTGTTTTATGAATCACAGAAGAGTCCATAACTCATGAAAGATTAAGGCTGAAGCAAGTTGTATGGCTCTTGCATTACAAGTGGAGATTAATGTCTTTTTTCATGAAGCCTCATCATTAACCGGTCTGCATTAGAGTAGTTTAATGTTAGTGACAGAAAGAATTGACTTTTAACATTTTTTAAATATTCTGCCATTTGGTTGGTCTTTGCCAGGGGGATTTCTCCCAGGCCTGAGAGATTTTAAAAGGAATAAATCCTATCTCAGCATGGGCTTTCTTACGTACACCTGCACCCCACACGATTATTATGAAGATCCACAAGATCAGCAGGATAATACAGACGGGTTTTGCCCTGCATAAAGGCTGCTTCAAGGCTTTTGGGACTTTTAGTCATGCTGAGTCACCCTGAGACGACTCTCCTTCATTAGGGTATCTCAATTTGCAGCTCATCTACCATGACAGAAGTGCTTCTGTTACAAATGCACTGCAAAAGGCTGGAATAGCTCTCCCCATCCACTGTGACTTCTATTAGACCAAAGCAGTGATGTTTTATGGTTTTCAGGGCTTCTCCCTTTCCAGGTACATATTTAGTTAAATATCATCTTATGTGGGAATCATCATATTTATTCTTGAACCACTGATTATATCTGCAAGTGACTTTATCTTTCATTGTGGTGTGTCAGAACACAACACTACACTATTGAATACAAGTAATTTACTAAAATCTATTAAAACACTCCCATTCTAGAAATCCATTACAACTTTCCTTGTTGTTATTACCATATCCAGGAATGCCAATGCGACAGGAGAATTAACTTGATGAACAGTCCTGCAAAATGTGCCGCTACAAGCTGTTTCTAAAACATCTTTCAAGGCATCTCCATCAGCTCATGATTCTCTTTGGTTTTCTTTCTTTTCTAGAACTATTTGCTAGCCCTTAGTTGTGGTAAGCGATTATTTGTGCTTTCAAACAAACTCCATGAAAAACGTTTTTCAAGTGGAGATCAAAGAGCGAAGGCAAACATAAAAGCAGTCTTATAAAACTGTGTATTAAAAAATCTAAGCACCATCCATATGCCAATCACATCCAAACCTCATGGCTCATTCTCTATGAGGCTTCTTAAAGGTGATAGAAATGTCAGATGAAACAAAAAGGGGCACATTATGGTGAGGGAAATAATGGAGATGAGAGGTGGCTCTCAGGAGTCATCCACTGACGAGTTGTGGTTGGGAAGGGCAGCTCCAGAGAGCAACACTGGCAGCACTGTGGTCTCCAATTACTACAGTCCAAGGGCTGTAATAATTTGTGACAGTTGCAAGTGTCATTAAACAGAATTTTCACAAGCCCAGGGATTGAAATGATGCCCTAAACCTACAAAAGCATGAAAACTCTTCAGTTCCTAGAAAGGATTTACTCTTAAGAGCTAAGGGCTGCTTTTACACTCTGAGATCACACAGTTGTAAAATTCAAATCTAAAATGAACTTCTGTCCTGGCCTGCTCTGACTTCCCTTAACACCCCTGTGCCCTGGATGCTCATTGTTTTGACATCTGCCAGTGATGGGATGGTGAGGCACAAAGATTTCCTCGTAGGGCATGGTGTTACTGAGCACTGGAGATCCCAAACACTCCAGTGTCTGGAACAATCATACATCAGTGCCCAGTGGATTTAAGCAAACAGCATAAAGGCTCCAAGAAGTGCAATTATTTGAGGTAATTAAACTTCTTGCACTTGCTGATTAAAGTCAGCCCAGATTGCGCTGCCACCTCCATGCAACCATAGCAACTTCTTCCTTCCATTGTGTCCCAGATAAATGTGAACACCTGGAATCAAAAACCTGAGGCTTGTGAGGAAGGTGCATAAAACTTTATTGATCCTTGGTGGGTGGCAGGGATCCAGTCACAGGGCAGTGATTTATTTTCCAAAGCCCCGCCTCAGCAAGGAGCAGTGGTGGGCTCTCCAGAGACCCCTCTCCTCTTTGACTGCTTCTAAGTCCCAATCAGGAATATTTTAAGGAGATGATTACAGGAAATTACAAATTCTTTCAAGAATTTGAGCCTTCATTGCTCAGATTTTAGCATATTAATATTTTTAAGGATGTTTCACAACTAAATATGGTATTGCCTTTCTTATTGTTTCTACTGGGTTCATTTCAACACTTTAAAACCCCTACATGCCAATAGGGTTCAATGGCAGCAGCCTGTGGGCAATTAAGGTTAAAATTTAGTCTTGGTCATATGTGACTGCTCCTGTAAATGTGGTAAAACACAGTTGGAGCACATATTCCTCAGAGAGCAAATAGGCAATGCTTTAAGGAAGCCATGGAAAGATAAATGGATGCAGAGAGGCTCTGGAATTTTGCTTGAAATAATTTTTGCTTTGCTTTTAATGATCAAAACCATTCCTCCCACTGAACCACATAAAAAAATAGCATTTGTGTCTGTGCCAAAGGTGGAGCATAGAGTAGACCCACTGAAATGAAAGACAAGTGAAAAATTAATGAGAAACTGGAAACCAGCAGCTCCCACCCTGTGAGCAGTAGTCTTTTATATCCTTCTTCCATACTGAGCATCTGAATGGGGCAAAAAATCACAGTAGCTCCTTTGACTTCAAAGGAGATGCACCGGATGGGAAGGAGGGGAAACAATCCAGAGAGCACTGTACCAAGTCCACCCAACTTAGGAAGAGAGCCTCTAGCAGAGCCTATCAACACTCTGGAGAGCAGGGAATATTTCTGTTACTAAGAGTTTTGTGTAAGGAGGAAAAACACCTAGAGGTGATCCAGCTCTGACTGAGGATCTCATTGGGCCAAAGCAGATGTAGGCTGGAACTTCAGCTCTAATTTCCAGAGTTAGAGAGGCACAGACAGGTACAACAAATAAGCCTGAGGGTTACAAACAGACTTTTTTGACAAACTTTTCACTCTCCAATATCTGCTCTAGAGGAAGTCAGCAGTCTGAGATTGTCCTGTACTCATGTCAAGAGACATCACAGTTTTGGTTTATGTCATGGAAGGGTCTTTCTTCCTGCACTAACTCCAAAGAACCCACTAATTAATTACACTTTTTTTATCTAACTATGCAATGTTTAAAACAACAGTTTCTCAAGCTCTTTTGGGAAACAAATGAAATAAATGGAAACATTGTCTATCCTCATCCGTTTAGCCATCATGCAATCCAGTTTGCCCAAAAAATGAGAATTTATGAGAAGATCCCTAAAATCCCTTACAAATCATTAAAAGTATTCATGTGTGCTCTTCTGTTGTTATTTATGAGCCAAAGGAAGCAGTCATGCATGTACTATGGTACCAGAAATCCAGGGAGTTCTCCTGATCTATTGTCTTTCCCTGTATATTCATATAATAACATTTGTCTTCCTTAGCATGTTTAATAAATTCATACTATCATTTTGAAATGATGCCTCTGTGATCTGGGGAGTTCATTATCACCTGCTCACTGGAAGTGGTCCCTCTCCAAACCCCCAATTCCTTAGGAATTAGATATAGAGTGTTTTAATTGCTGATCATTAAATGCTGTACCTACGCTGAATATTCTCTGTGATGTCTGTGGGGCCGTAATTTCCTCCCCTGTAATTAACTGAGTTTACATGGCAGCACAGGCAGGGCATCTTTTGGAAGGCAGAGGGGTTAAAGGAGCTACACGAGGTGAGACCCTGATCTGAGCTGATTCCTCAGTCCTCTGTGTGTGTGTTACAACGACAAACTTTAGCAGCATCACATCCCTTGCAGCCCTGGCAGAGGGAACTTTTGCTGGGGTCAGATGCTCCTGAGCCCAGAGGAGCTCTTTGTCCCCCTCTAACCTTGCTTTAATCACATCAGACTGTAGCAGGGATGCTTCCCTGCCACCCCTCGCCGTATTTTAACAGCCTGTTAGTTAACAAAACCTCTCTAATTCACCCTGTTTTACAGAAAAAGAAACAAAGTAGGAGTGGAGGTTTGGGAGGCTCACCAGTGAGTGTGTCAGTGTCAAAAAGGGAGCAGCAGAGTGTGCTGTGTGGATCCAGCACCGTGGCTGTGCCCCTGCCTGCAGCTCTGCACGGCTCTCCTGTCCACACAAACTCCTGCTGCAGTGAACACCTGTAACCTCACTCTCTGTCGATTCTAAAGTGCCTGCAGGACCAGCAGCACCCCTGCAAGCTCTACCCCCTGTTGAAATTGAGCAATGAGTCCAAAAGTTATTGGGGAGGGGAGGAGGATGTAGACACAGACGCACAGACAGTCCGATTGCATAAGCCTTGTTCCCATGAGAAACCAGGCTGAAAAACAAACTGTCCTAACATGGGTTCTCATAACTCTGCCTGGTAAGTAGGTCATGCCAGGTCCCAAACTCACGTAACTTTGCCTTTATCTCCAATAGGCTCTCCTCTAGGAGGCAATCCTGGGTTTGGCAGGTTTGACCTTTCATTTTTTCATATCACTGAGACATCCTTAAGGAAAAATAAAATAAAATGGGTTGGTACAATGCAATGTCAAAACCCACCATGGTCTTGTAGCACAGCAAGATTTGTGCTGTGGGACAGAATTATGAGGAACAAACCAGCAGGGAACAGCTCTGGCACTGACCCTACTTGCACACCAGCTCCCACTGCTGTAGGGGATCATGGGGTCTAAATAATACCCTAGATCTCTAACGGATCTGTTCTTCCCTTGAAGCAGGAGAAGCTTTCCCATTAACATGAATGGGAGTTATGTGTCTGCCCCAAAAACAAAATGGACCTTAGGCTTGGTCCTTTTATTTCCAAAGAAATAAACTCTTTGCTTTCCTGCTGAAGGGAGACACACTTAAAAATAATCTGTCAAGAAGGTATATTAATAACAGGAGTCCTTCAGTCTAATTCTGAGGCCTCACACTCATCTCTCAGCATTTATTTCCAAGCTCATGATCAGATCTACGTTTCAGGTATACTTTTTTTGAGAATCCCATCAGACAAAACCAGTCTGCTTTTCAACGACTGCAAACCCGTGGTAATGGTCACCTTCAGCACAGACCAGGTTCAGCAGGGCAGGTCTCCAGTAAGAGCTGCAGCCAAGGGAGCCCTGAGACCTCAGACCTGTGACCCCTTTGCATGGGAAAGGAAACTTCATTGCACATCTCTCTGTGCCACACCAGCTCAGTGTGTGAGAGGGGCTGCCCAGCTGCCTCCCCACCAACCATGGCACAGCTGGAAGGGAGCTGGAGGCATCACTGTGAGGAATTTTGCACACTAGTATGTGGAATAGCAAAGATTTCTGCAGTGGATCAAGATGCTTTTGAAACCCTTCCCCATACTTAGGTGGGGATTGCAGTGCTGAAGGCCCTGTCCTGTGCACAGGCCAAATGTGAGAATGGGCAGAGAGCATTGTGCTGTGCTGTTGGACACAATTGTATTGTTTTGTAACTCACAGAGGAATATCCTTTCTCTTTCTTTTCTTTGAGACAAACAGAAAAACAGAAACTTCAACTTCTGTAGTCTACAAATTTGCTTTCTTTTTATTCCTGTGGGAACTCTGAACTAAATATAACCTCTGTAAAACTCCATGTATACAAAAGGAAACCCCAAGTTACTCTGCATCAAACAGGCAGTGCACAGAAAGCCCTGTAGTGTCAGATCTATTTCCACAGCTGCTTCTGCTGGAAATGTTCAAGGCCAGATTGGATGGGGCTCTGAGCAACCTCATCAAGCAAAAGATGTCCCTGCCCAAGGCAGGGGTTGGAACTGAGTGATCTTTAAGGTCCCTGCCAGCATAAACTATTCCACATTTCTATGATCCTTTGGTCAAGTGTGTGCAAAGCTCTCATTGAGCTGTCCTATAACACTGATCTTTGTCTCTCTGTGTTTATCACCACAAATTTCAAAGAAGTTGACCATCGAGTCATCAGGGTTTGGTCAATGGGCTGTTTATTATTATGAATATTTTTTACTCTCTATGCATGGTGATTATGAAAGGTTGTCCTATAAATGCCTGCTCCTCACCCAGTCTGCTGTATTCTCTTCCTACAAATGCTTCCCAAATTGCTCCAGTTGCAGGCCAAGCTTCACCCAGCAAAGCTGTCTGAAAGTGAAATCTGAAGGTTTCTGTTTATAAATTGGCCTTGCATCTCAAAGTAAAGGGCAAATGGTTTTACAGCTCTGCCCCTTGCAAACTGGTCTGTGAGCACAAACCTTACAGGAGCCAAGCACCCCTGCAAAAAGGGGCAAGCAGAACCACAATAAAAAAACCTATTCCTTTAAGCAACTACTAAATAAAACAAAATGCATGCACTGTTGTGCTCACTTTTGGTTTCCATACCTGGTTGCTTCAGTCACACATGGGGATTTTGCAAGTGATATTACCTGTCTTGCATGCAGCATTACAAATGGATTCAAAGTACTTTACTGGGAAAAAAAAAAAAGAGAAAGAACTCAGCTAAGCAGAAAAAATAAACATTACTCTGAATTAAAAAAAAAAAAATCCATCTACAATCAGAGATAAATTACAAAGGAATTTAAAAAAAAAAAATCCCAAGGAGAATTTAGAAAAAAATTAGATTTTTAAAATTTTACCTGACTATGGAAATAACAAGTGTTCCTTCAACTGATTCATTCTCCCCAAAACTTCTATTTTCTGCCACCTAAAAATATCTGGCTCCTTTTTGAAGAAATGATGAAGAACTTGGCTCCTTTTTCTTCTCCCAACATGTCCCAGCTTGAAATCATCAGAGCTGTGATGCTGAGCTTCCCTCAGCCAGAGTGTGAAGAGTGAGGATAGGATTTCTCCCATGTAGTTTTAACCACTGAAAAAGTGGATATCAAGTGAAAACCACCTCTCCAGGCACTTTTAACCACCAGTATAGAGAGAAAAGCCTTTTGGAGGTGCCCCTATTGACGTATAATTTAGACTAAACACCTGTAAGTAGGTGAGATGCATCCCACCCACAGAGCTTTCTTCTTGCTCAAGGCCAATTAGATACAACTGCTGCTTCACCGTGATCTAATTTCAAGACTTTGAAACAAGGCTTTCAGTCAAAAATGCAAATTCAGTGGAAACCAGACCTTTTTGTGGGAAAGAGCTGTTTTCTGATTCCTGTCTTTAAAAGATATTTAGGAGCAAACAATAGGTGTGGTTTCTATATTTTCAAAAAGCAAAATTTCCATTTTCTGTTTGAAACTAGCCTTGTGTTGGAAATTCACATTAATTTATAGTCATTTTAAAAAAAAGGGTCAACATAAAAAAAGGAATCATTCCACTGGCTCAACCTTTCCCCTTATATTTAAATCACAAATCTGCAAAGTAATTTTGTTTTTTTTTCTTTCATCCTGATTTAGACGAGGAAAAAAAATCCAATCAAAACTTCAAACATCTATTCAGGAAACAAAAGCTATTTCCAATACAGCTTTAATGCTTCATCCAGAGCTGAATCACCATGTGCAAAAGGGCCGAGCTGACGTCAGTTGGGTTGAGGGAATCCTGCTGCTGCTGTTCTCCTCTTTAGCTCTTTGGTGCCCAGCGCTGGCTTTGTGCATCCAGCTGAACTGTGGGACAAATGCATCGGCCACAACTCTGTGAGAGGCGCTGCCTACAAACCTGAGTGTGCTTTGCTCGTGCCCTGAGCCCAAAGGACTTGGCCCAAGTCCCATCTGAGCTAAAGGACTTGACCCAGGCCCCATCTGAGCTAAAGGACTTGACCCAGGTCCCATCTGGGAGCCAGGCAGGCAGGTCAGCAAGGTGCAGAGCTCCAGCTGGAAGGCCAGTGAGCCCTGGGACAGACACAAGAGCCAGGGGAAGGTTTGTTCTTCCTGTGGGTGAGTTCGTGCTGGGATCTGCACTGGAGATTGGCAGAGCAGCCTCTGGTTTCACCTGGTCAGAGCAGAGCTGTCCTGCTCCTCACAGACACGGTTTCCCCTCACAACGTCCTGGAGTGCCCTGGGAGCTGCTGGCAGCCCCTGGTGCAGCCACACGGACGCTACTGCTGAAGGAGGGTTGACATCTCAGCATGGAACTGAGCTGTCCGGCAGATGCTTTTAACATCAGAAAGAGGAAACGGTTCAGGAAAAAAAAGATGCAGACCTGGCAAGTTTTTCTTTGTGGGGGAGAAAAGAAGAAGAAGAAAGAGAAATGGTGAAGAGTTTTGCCTTTTCTTCAGAGGGAGAGAGAGGAGAGGTGGTGCAGGGCTAGGAGCACTGGCTGGTGCCTGAGGACGGTGCTGCTGATGCTGTAGGGTGTGATTAACTGGGGTAAATGCCCCATTGCTGGCACTGAGTGCAGGGTTGTGTTCCCAGTGACAGCCCTTTCCTTGTCCAAAGGCTGTGGGATGTGTTTTGCAGTGCCGTGCAGGGGGAGTTTCACCGGCTCCACGTGATACTCAGGAGCACAGAGAAGTGATGCTGACAACAGCTGTGGGGTTCAGTGCTCTTTCTGATAATCCCCAGCTCCTGCATCTACCCAGACAATCTCAGCCTTCACTTATTTCAGTAATTGAAATTGTAAGGTGTTTTTGCTACAGAGAGGAACTTCACAACAGTCATTGTGTAGATTCCAAAACCAACAAGCAAATGCAGGAAAGCCTTTTTATTTATTTATTTTAACTGGGGAAAAAATACATTTTTTTAAACCAGTCTCAGTATCCTTTGATATTTGAAAGGCTGGGGCTGATAGGGTGTTCACTGGAGTAAGTAAAAGACACACAGATCATCCCTAGAACACCAGACCTTGTTCTCATTTCTCCAGTGGGCCAAGCATGGGTGTAGCCAAGACTGAAAGCAGACCTCCCTCTGAGAGAGGAATGGGATATTGAAAACAGCAGGAAAATGCTCAAATGTTTGGCCAGTATCTTTGAGAGAAGCATTGTTCACCCAGCAAAGCCACCCCAGCTGCCATCTTGGATTTTCCTTCTGATTTTAAGCGATGTCGTTGCTGGCCTCCTAATGAAAGCCAGACCAAAAGCCCTGGGGGAAGGCTGTCCCAGCTCAGAGAGCAGCAGAGAAAGAGGCTGCCCCAGCTCAGTCAAGCCCTTGGATGTTCAAACTTTTTTGTTCTAAAGGCAAAGATTTCACTGTGAACTGTTATGAGCTTCCAAGTTTGTGGGATCAGCATATGGGCTTGGGTCTTGTTGCTCCTAAGGGAGATAAACACATTTTGTGGTGATCTGGGTGTTACACACGGTCTCTGATATGTCTTTTACAAGGGTACAGCTCATACATTGGATCCCCTTGGCCTTCATCCCTCTTTTCTTCCCTGCCTCCTGTGCATTGGCTTGCTGTGTGAGAACACTTGGGTGTGCACAAAACCCCAAGGCATGTGGATGAATAACCCACTGGACTAAAACTTTGAATACCAATTTCAAAGAGAAAGAGGCCCTCCCTCTTGGCTGAAATCATAAAGAAACTGGAACTCTGAAATATGGCTGCTGAGGCCCTGGTAGAATACCAGGAATCCTTCAGCCTCCCCACGATGCTCTGAGTTCAGATCAGTGTCTGTCTGGGTCACTGCCAGTTGGCTTCCAGGAGCCTCTATGAGCTCTACTTTTATCTTCTGACCTCCTGATTCCCTTTCACTTCTTGCTTACATTGAGGGTGAAAGCTTTACCCTTCCACTCCATGGAGTCCACCCTCAGAAATTCCCGTTCTCCATCTGTGACAGGCAGGAAGGGACATATTTGAGGATGATTTGGTGAGGTTCTTCATGACTTTAAGGGAACTTTCCCCCTCAGATGTCTAAAACACATTTTCTCTCCTCTAGAAGAACCAGGGGAAGGCAGGTGGTTTAGAATTTTGTGTACATATACAGTGTAGGCAATCTGGGTTGAAAACTTTTGACCCAGCCTAAGCTAATATACTTCAGTGTGGCTGAAGTAAGAACAAAGCCCATTTTTTTGATTCATGGGCTCTACGTGCAGGGGAATAGCCCAAGACAGACTGTCCTTTCCTCCCCTCAGCTCACGTCAAATGTACCGAGATTTGCACATGAGAAAAAAGGTCGCCTTGAAATTCTGTGAATCATTCTGAGGGGCTTTGCCCTACCTTGCCTTTGCCAAGTCATCTCTAATTCCTCTTCAAGGTATCACGTGAAAGAAAACCACAACAGACTGTGCCATCGCTTGCTCAAGTAGCTTATTTTTATCCAGCAGTGAATATCTTCACTTCCCTCTTTTCCATAGATCAATGGCTCCCTCAGAATCTCTTTCTACACCAGAACTCACCCCAGATTTAACCATATCTGCACTGATGACTTCTTCAAGAGTCAGATAAATTATTTGATCTCATTTTTCTCAAATGGTGACATTTTCATCACGAGATCATGGAAAAATTCAGTGAGGAAAAAAAGTACATTTACCTCATAAAGTCTCTGTTGGTGTCACAATTACTCTCATGCCTCTGTATCCAAAATTGAGTTGTCCTGTACTGTAATGTCTGTACTGAGAAAAATCAGTCAGTTTACACTCTGATTTTTTTCCATTCCATTTTCATACAAATTTAATTGATTAGAATTTTATCTGGCAAGGGCTGCATGAAAATTGTTGAAGGTGTTGGTAACTGACCTCTTTTCTTTCTAGAAAAATAAAGTACCTGTAGTTCTTCCTCTTCCTTCATGTAATCAAAAAGCCAAAATGGTTGATTATATTGTAAAGATATAAAATGTTGTCAAATAAAAAAATCAGACACAGGAAGAAATGCCAGTGAAAATTGTGTGTGCTACCCCAGCAGGTAACGTGGACTATGATTGCTGTCAGTGATGGGCCAGGAAACAAAGTAGTAGTCCATGAACAGGGGTTTTACAACCTTAACTGGGAAAAAACCAATTCTAGCCACAAAATAACAGAAATATACTGGAGAGAGGAAGATTTCTGGCCCTGCAGAGCAGTGATGTTCTCCCAGTAGGACCAGAAGCAGCAGAACTCTTCACTTCTTTTCAACCAGGTCTTGATCCTCATTTAAGCACGCACAGCACAGCTGACAGCAACTGCCTGCGAGCTTCCCCCCAGCCCTGCATGTCTGTACTCTTAATACAGTCACTGGAAGAAGAAAGCATTGATTTTTTTCAGGATGCCTGCTCTGAGCTAACTGGGAAATGAGGAGTGCTGGAATTAAGGCAAGCACTCATTTTGCTGTGTAGTTTATTACATTTAAGCCATTTACTACCGAGACTTGATAAATCCCTGTCCTCTCCCCCCAGATATGACACTGGGATCTGCAGACTGGCTTGAGAAGGAGACAAATCTCTTAGATTCTTCAGACTCTAGTAGAAATCTGGACTTCTGAGCAGCCTGGAGTCCTGGGGCTCCCTGAATGTGGGTTCTTCCTCCAAGACAGGGACAAAGCCTGGCCCCCTCCTAAAAGTGACTGCTCAAGATTTCATGTCAGGCACCCTCCTTTAGTGCAACATCATGCTCTTCCTCTTTTATCTGAGCCCAGAGCAGGTCCAAACTGGATCTTCCAACATACAACCAACAGATGTTGTGAACATCAAGGGCTGCAGAAGGCGATTCAAATCCCATGATCCCCAAAGAGGAACTTGCTTTGTGAAATGCTTTCTTGCATATACCCACAGATACTAGAAATCTCACGAGGACAGCCAAGCTGATAACATTTCCCCTGTTCAGAAGGAATACTTTTCCAGTCAGAACAAATAAGGACATTTTAGTAGCTGCAAACATAAAGCAGAGCCCTGCTTCAGCCACACAACTGAAATGCTGCAAACCCCAGCTGGGTCCTGCAGGCACCCTTCTCACTCACATTCAATTCCAGCAGCCATCAAATTGCTTCTCTGACCCAAATTTTGTCTCCCTATACCTGGTAGTTCCACTACACCCACCCAGCATCCAGCTCATGGAGACATCTGCAACACATCAACTAACTTTTTATTAAAGGTTTTATTACTCACAAGGGGTTATCTCTTTTAAAGGAGAGGTTGGGTGGATTTCTTTTTCCCTGGGCTGCTGAAATAGACAAATATTGTCACATTTGCTGGGGCTATTTCAAAATAAATAAATGAGGCCTGTGGGCTGGGCAGGAGTGGAGATGTACAGCTGCAGGGTGTAAAATTGGAATCCCCACGCAGGGCCCTGCCGTGGGGCTGCTCCCCTTGCACAACATGCAAAGGAAGGAAGTTGAAAGGAAGCAATTTATGAGTTAGCTCTGAGTAATCCAGTGATATGGCTGGCAATGCAGAGGTAGAAAAGCCTGTTCACTGACACAGTGAATGTACGTGGGCTTGTAAATCAGTGCTGAATGGGAAACTGAAGTGAGAAGAAGAAATGCTGCCCAATTTTACCAGGGAGATTGTGGCAAGGTCATGGGCAATAGTAGATGCATAATATTGAGACACTAGATGGAAAAACCTCCACTTTTTGGGATTTTATACCTCTACCTCAAAAATCACATAAATGGACAAGCAGTGTTTTCTTTTCCTTCATAATTTCCTCTGAAGGAGGCAACTGCTGCAGAGGAAAATGATTTTCTCCCAAGAGCCAGTCAGAGAAGGATGGGACATATTTACTTATTCAATAGGCAGAGTCCTGATTCAGAGATAATAGAAGGGTTTTATCCTGTAATTTTGCTTATCACTCTCCTTTACTTTTTCACAGTCCTTAATAATGAACAGCTTCAGATAGAACAAAACACACTCAGAGTCACTCAGCTCCCATGCTGAGCATGAATAACACAGCAACTTTTTCTAGAGACCAAAAATATTTAGAGAGTTTTCCCCCATGCCATTTGGCACTTTTGTCAAATTAGCTTCTTGGACCTGTCAATAATCAAAGATATCATAGAGCCTAAGGGTAAACACTGCCTGCTGTTCCATTTTTTATTTTTTTTTAAACTGGAAAAGAATGAGACCTCTGGTACATACTTGAGTTTTGATAATCCATGAAGGTTCAGACAAGGTTTTGCGAATTTATCAAAACATAAACTTGAGGCTTTTCATATTTGGTAATCAATATTTAATTTATTCCTTTAGACAGCTCCAGCCTACCACTTCCTATGCATTTGTTTAGAGGAAGAGGTCTGATGGTAATTCTTCTGTCTCCAACGATGAAGTCCAGCACTTAGAGAGGTACAAGAAATGTAAATTAAACAGAGAATTTGAAACCATCTGCTGAATTTTTATTTAATTAAGGCCTCATCTGCATTTGAAACACAAATTAAAGTGTGAATTTAAATGAAAAAGAGATTGATGAATAACTTCACGGGCATCTGAGTTCTGGAACAAGAGTGCATTGTCCTTATTTACCTTAATACACTCGGAAATTATTTTATTCAAATTAGAAACACAGACTTCTCTCCTCAAGAACAAGAGCATAGATACTTGGAGTTAATCAGAAACACTCAAGAGCAATAGATGCGAGACAGTTTATTAGAAAAGTTAGCAAGGAATTGTGAAATGAGCTTTGTGCTCCACATGTAACATATTTCACAGAACTTTAGGGAAGTTTCAAGTGCACAGCTCACCCAAACCTCACACAGATCGTTCTGGGCAAAAGCTTCCTTGGGTGTAAATCTGGGGCAATGAATAGAAATAAGGGCTTGTTGTTTAAGGACACAAGGAATAGCAAGCACAAATGTAATCATAGGGAGTTTGGGGTCGCATGGGTCCTGATTTTGTCAGATAGACAGAATCTGAGCCCAGAGGAGTTGCAGAAATTGAACACCCCAGGGACAGTGTAAGGTTGAAATCCCTGTCTAGCTGAGCAGAGCAGATCCAAAAGTCCATCCTGAAACTCAAGATTTCCTGGGATCTCTCCAGCCACAGAACAAGGGATCCATCTCATTCACTGCTGCACCAAAAAAGGAGCCTTTTGTGCTCTGCAGGGCAGGACTTGCACCCATGCATTGAGAAATCTTTCCTTTAGCCTGGCATGAGCTGCAAGCAAGCCTGAAACTCCCAGTGAGCTGCCCCACGAAACTGATGAGACACTGGTTTTCTCTCACAAGCCCCAGTGGTGAAATGCACTGATTTCAAGTCACACTTTTGCCATTCTCAGTTTTTGCTGTCATCATCAACGTTTCCCTGACCCTGCTGCCCTGCAGAACAGAACCCACTTTATTGCTGCTAAGATGATCCAAAATGTTTCTCTCTGAATCTTCTCCCCCAAACCAGGCCTAAGTGATTCATATAAAAGAGGCTCTGGAGACAAACAGACACAAGTTTTCAAAATGTAAAGCACTCTTTTTTCATTGGTTGTCAGAATGGATAAACCCCAGGGTGCTCAATCTGACCTGTGCTTGACCACACAGGCTTTGGAACTGATACAGCCTTGCTCAGCTCTAGGGAGCTCAGCTAGTGGTTCCAAGGGAAACATGGAAATGGAGGCTGAATCTGACCTAAACCAGGTTACTAATCTGATTCTAAAAAATAAAAACAGAATTCTTCCCTTTTTGGAAAGCCAAAATATCATAATGACAGTGGGCCTCCATCAGGTGTTTCATTACAGAAGGTCATGTGTGAGCATGTTCCCCTTCCTTTGACAATTGGGTGGACCACCATATATGCTGGAACAGCACTAATATAAAAATTTAAAATTAAAATCCTGACCACACTAATAGTCCCATCAGGGAACAGTGATGAACTCACAGTTTAGATGATAAAAAGAGCAGCTGTAGCAATCTTATATTCATTACTTGTGTTTACAGCCTTCTGCAGAAAGTAGGAAGCACTGTGCTTCAACACCCAAATACATGTAATTTTCCCCCCAAATAAACAAACATATATATTAAAAATTATTTCTCCCAAAATTATTTCTGCTCAGAGTCAAAACTTACCTCAAAATGCACAGAGAACAGACACAGCAGGTTGCACAGAAGCCAAAAATCCTCCTGTAAGTAAATAAAACCAAATAACTGCAATAATAATAAAAAAAAGTTAACTCTAGTCTTTTGTTTGTTTCCATTGTAAAATTGCCATAGGACTGAGGAAATATCGTAGTCCTTAATTTTACTAGTTCCATCATTGTAGATTGGCTGGGTATTAATTGTGTTAATGGTGATCATACTGAATTCATTTGGTATTTATTGAGAGACCACCTGTGCACCCATATGGTTTCCATCATTATTTAGGAGTAGTTAATGGACCCATTAGGAGTTAGCAGAAAGATGTGGGCTGGCAGTACTTCCCGAGAGTGGTAGAAACATTCTGTTGATATCCATTGCATTTTGAGGATTTTCCAAGGAGCTATTTGCTTCCCACCAATTTTCTTTCTTTTTAAATTATATACATTCTCATCTTAGCTTTCCAGAACTCCCAGAAAAATTAACTCATGTTTCTTTGCCTATGACAAATCTGAGGGGACAACCTTTAGCCTTTTGATTTTGCAAAATACCTCTTTGCATGTTTCCTGCGTGGCTCCCTGGGGGGAAGCAGGGCAGAGGAAACCTGCCAGCATCTCTGGTGGGTGGGTGCACTTGTGTGCTGGGAGGAGAGGCTGAGAGAGGATGGGGAAAAGGGGAAATGTTTACTGGGACTCTTGCCCTGCAGTGTGACAAACTTGCCCACGCAATCTGTAGTGTCAGTTGTGCAAGACCAGAAACCTGTGGTGGGGAGGGGATGGTGGGGGAGTCACATGCAGGGAGTCAGCCTTGACTGTCAGCAGAGGAGAAGGAAGAATGCTTTGGCTGGGTGTGGTGGTAACCAAGGCTGCTGCCTGACCGCACTGACCTCCTGCTTTGATCCACATATCTGAAAAGACACTGCTCAGGCCCCGCTGCTGCACGGGCTGAGCAAACACGCCAGGGGCTGGAGCAAAGAATTTCCATTTTTGGTGCCATGACAATGGGCAGATGGAGGAGCATCTGTGCAGCTTCAGCGCAAAAGGACAGTTACTTTGTTCAAACTGGAATCCCTGAAGCAGCCTAAAAGTGTTCATTTCCCCAGAAACAGGGAATACAGCACCCCCCACACATACTTGGAAAATCCAGGCTTATTTGCTGGGCACATACCAAACAATACAAAGCTTATGCAAACTTTGCTGTGTGCCAGTGTTCAGCTGTCAGCCACCTTCAGCCACATCTGAACTTGTTGGCCAAATGCAACCAAATTCAACAAAACCCAAAGGTTTTAGGTTTTGTAAAAATGAGGAGAGAGGATAGAAGAAGAGGAGACAGCAGAACTAGTGCCCTTATGGAGCACAAGGGGCTCAGTCTTGGCTCAGTTTTCTAGTCCTAGACAAGAAAGACTTTGCTCCTCAACGACGTTTTCTCTCCCTTACAGGATCTGAAAGATTTCCTCCTCTGTTTAGAAGTTTTCAAAACTCTTTCCTTCTCATAGACACACTTTTTGAGGGAAGAAATACCGATGCAGCTCTCCTAGATTTCAAGTAAGCCAGAAAGCCACAAATCACATAGAAACCAAAAATCATTACCTGTCTTGCTCATGGAAAGACTTGTTTCAATAAACAAGGAAGAGACTGAGCTGTCTTCTATTTTTGAGGTAAACAATTAAGTTAACAGTTATTCATCATGAGTATATTCACAATGTGAATGAGGCCTGAAACAATAATTTCTGCATGTAGGGATTATAATCAAGGTATTTGTAGCATGACTCTTGTGATTATTCATACTTACACTCACAAACTGATGCTGTTAAATGGGGCTGTGTTCTCACAATCACATCTTTGGTATTTAAGAAGTCACTTTTCTGTAGCTTAGGAAGCCAGGTCAGATTTCAGTGCACCTCCTGACAAGGACACCTTCCTTCTCTAAACTCTGCATATTTGGGCTCTTTTCTGTTTACTAATAAAATAGACACCTCTACATTAGCATTTTCACAATTCCCTTTCCAAGGAAACCTCCCAAATACCTTAATTTACTATGCTGAGGTTTGAAATGCACAACAGTCTTGAAGTGTGGAAATGACATTATTTTGGGGGAAATTTCAACCAAAAGGGCGCGTTCGAAGGACTCCAATTGCTAATGAACTTTCAGTCCAGTGCACTGGATTAGATCTACCTCAAGGTATCCCCCAAATATGTGGAATAAGGAGGTCAGACTCCCATCACCAGCAGTTTAACTCACAAACTCACCCCCATCACGTTGCTCCTCCAGCATAGCCTGTGTTTTGTGGAGATCAGAGCATGAGTACAGGGTGGGTTACTGTCCTCCAGAAGTTTCTGAAGAACAGATGATACAAGTTTATTTTCCATATTTTAAGAAAACTCAGTTCATTTTTTTTTCTATCTGCTGCTTAAAAATAGAGCAGTGCTTTTGCTTTTTGTTTCGTTTATCAGTGATGTAAAATGTTAGCGGCTTGAAATTTCATAACACTGAGAAGAAGGGAGAATCTGATGGCTTCACAGCAAAATCTAACAGCTCTCCAGGCTTCTGAGCCCTCAGCATGGCTGTACCACATGTCAAAAGCCAGGGAGGGATGGTTCCTCCTTGGGCTGGTGTGAAGAATGTTATGGCTTCAGCCCCTGCCCTGAAGGATACTGCCTTAAAGAGAGGAGAGCCCAATTCCCACCCTGCTCATAGAACCGGGGGCAAACCCAAATGAGAGCTCCATAAGAGCTGAAGAACCTTTGTGCCCAGGGAAGGTCGAGGTAAGATCTTAAAAATGGGGGCAGTCCTGAACTAACACATTCAGTGAAAAGACAACTGCAGAAACATGCAAATGTTTTCTGGTGGTTTTTGTAAAAAAACTGATTATGCTGAGGCCAAAGGCTGGGGCTTGGCTTGTTATTACAGAATTTAGTGACATCTTTCTGAAAGGGGACAATTTGAAACCAAAATGTTTTCTGCCCTTAATTGCCTTTGATTCTTCAAATTTTTTTTCAGCCTGCTACACCCCTACTTTCCTTTCCCTGCCACATTTTCCTCTCAGCCTATCTCACCAGCCTCTTAATAATGCTTCCTCCTTTATGCTTTCAAACTTTTTCTAGTCACTTCTCATAAAAGGACCTAAATCACCAATATTTTTAATCCAAATATCTCCATGCTTGCATTTTTTCATTATTGTAATAACTCTTCTTTATATTTTTCAATTTTTCCCTTTTTGCATCTTCCCTTCTAGCACTCCTGCTGTTGTTTAGTCTACTCCTATCTACTTTGCAAAACTACAATATTAAAAATGTTGGAGCTGTTTTACGTTGGAAAGTTTAGCTTCTCTGGGGCTCATATACATGAAACTTCTCTGTGCTGTTCCAGTGGCACAAAATGATGCCAAGTTTCCACAGGGTACTCCTGTTCAGCTGTGTGGAACTGTGCTTGGTGCTGCTAGCCCTGGTCTGCCTGCTCCAGGGCAGGAGGGGTTTTAGGGAATTACTTCTCAATGTGGGTTTTTTCAGGTCTTGATTTTTTTACCTTCCTCTCCAGTGTGATGAATCTGTGCACAAGGGCTTTAAAAGCTGCTGTCACACTGGAACCATTTCACTGCCTGTCACTTAAAGTCCCTCCATTATCCTAAAGCTGAGGCTGCACTTTAAATCCAAAATATCTCCATGCCTTATCTACTGCTTTATTCTGTAACAAAACACAGTAAAGGACTGCAAACAAAGTAAGCTGAAACTCTTTTGTTTTAAAAGGGGTTAAAATTCTCTTATGACATCCCTTTAAGCTAGGATGAGGAGACAGTGGATCCTCCTAGAAATCCACACTGAAGCAGCTCTCAAGCAGTTCCATAAGGCACAGATCCATCACATCTTCCCTACAAATGTGAAAGTCCATTCCATAGCTAGCACCTTCCAGTGTGCTTTTGGGGTGTAAACAACAACAGTGGAGCACAGGATGCTGTACAAAACTTGGGGAACATCAGGTAAGATGTATGGAACCAGGAAAGGAATTGCTATCAGCCTTTGGTCCTTAACCTTGTACTAAGACTCTTCAGAAACTCCTCCTAAACCTAAATATCTCATTATTTATGATTATATAATTTAATGGACTTCTACCCTTCCCTCCCCTGGGTACAATCTGTGTGGCAAAAAAATACTGTAGAGATCTGTTCTGTCCCCCATGTTTTGGCTCCCAGGGAACTGAAGAACCGTGAGAAGGTCTGATCTGATGTTATTTCAGCCCCACAAATAGCTCCCTGAGTGATTCAAAGTGCTTGCAAAAAGAAAGTAAGCACAAATACCTGGAATGAAAATATAAGTCCCCAGAGCCACACACACACTGCAGTCTGTCAGAGCAGGAAGGACTGATGGCCCAGGCCCTCTTGGTGCTGTACCATGTCTCTAAAAAGTTCTCTGGGTGATTTGTCCATGTTTACCATGCTGAAGGGGAAGTGGAAGGAGTTCTACTGCTCCTTTCACCAGTTGTATTCAGCTGCCTTTGGCTCCTCTTCTTCTCTGAGACAGCAACAGAGACTGAACCAGACCTCAGACTTCTAAGCCAGTGAAGCTCCATGGCTGAGGGCTCAGAGCTGGATGCTGCTTTTTCCCTCTCAGTCTTTTGTTCCTTCAGGCTAAAGGATGGCAGGAATTTCACTGAGTGCTGCCCTGAGTGATCAGTGCTTTCCTTTCTGAACACTGGGCTCATCACTGGGATAAGCTACACCTAAACTTAACCCAGCTGCTCCCAACACAGCTGCCTGCCACTGCTTCTTCCACCCCACTCCAGAGAATGCCTGCCCTGCCCCACCCAGGGGTACGACCATGAAGGAAAAGTTATTTTGTGCAAAATTTGTGTTGTGGCCTCAGGGAACGCACCGCCACTGTGTCTCCTTCCCCTTGCACAGGACTGGGGCTTCCAGCAGGCACTGTGGGAACCCATCACAGCTGATTATGGTGCAGACAAGCACGACTTTTGTTGCTCTGTGTGGGAGGCCACAGGTATTTTTTTTTGTGGCTGTGTAAACCACCACACATTAACTACAAACTCTTAGTCATCTGCAAGGGATGTTACGCCCCCTTCATTCATTACCTTATTTTTAGGCTTTATTTTCTTAAATGAATGAATATTTACTTATTTTTCCTTTTTTTGGACATGAACATGTGAATCACACATTCAGTAAGGATTCAAGAATTCATCGACATAAGAACTCTTGGTTCTGAAGCAAGGAATATCCAAATATTATGGAATTGAGAGCTTACACTCTGTGGCACAGCAGATTTCAGTCAGTGAGTGTCCAGTTTAGGATAATACTGAAAAGCCTGACCTTGGATTTAGCCATGCAGAGTCAATGCTTCAGTACAAATCAGGAGTTATTCACAGTGGTGCCCTGGGAGAGATGAGATCTACTGGGACTTTTTGGCTGCCAGTGATGCAAAAGGACTGTTTGGGTAGGAAAGAGCAGGCCTGCACCACTGGGCTGTAGGTCATAATACCCAAGATACTACTGTCACTTTAGCTGTGCCCATTTGTCCTTAAAAACCCTTTAACCTCCTTGTCTCTCCATCCAGCTCTTGGCTGGTCACTGGCCTGGGCACAGCTTGGCTGCAGTGATTTTACTGTCCATACTGACCCAGGTGATCCCTAAAATGAAAAAGTTGATCAGACACAGAAGTGAATCTGGAAGACAACACTTAATTTTGTGGAGGAAAAACTTTTTGGAGAAAGGCTGTAAAGGCACATCTCAAATTCAGAGAGTTTCCAAATAATTTAGGCCCAGATTTTAAGCTCAAGCACATCTGCAACAATTTCTGCTCCAAACATGTGGTACATGTCCTAGAAGAAAGTCTTTTAAAACTACATAATTATAAAAAACCCCAAGCAGAACCAACCCTGGGTTTTTCACCGAAGCAAGGCAGGACTGCTACCAAACTCTGTGCCAACAACTTTGGAAGCCTCAACCAAAATTACATAATAATGACAAATATCAAACAAACTGAAGAAAACAAGGGGAGGGGGAAATGCTGCTGTCCCTTTCCCTGTTCCCTCCTCCTCTTTTCCCAGCCCACCCCTGTGTGAATGACTCCAATAAACCATGAAAAGAGCAACTTGCCAGCAGCTGGCACATTGGACCTGGGCAGATGGTACTCACACTGGTTAGGAAAGTTGTATTTTTTATATATATATAAAATACATGTATGTCAGTCTGAATGGCTGAGTGAGCCACTGAAACCAAGATAAGCAAAAGCAGCACTCAGCATGCACTCTGCATGTTCTCCAGATCCCGTGTCCCCTCCTATGCCAGGCTGACTCCTCTAAGGAGGTTCTTAAGCAACTTTATTCCAGTTATAGGGACTCTGAGTCCTTCTTCCAGTCAGCAGGAAATTTTCAGCTGACTATGGAAACCAGTATTTCGCTATAGATTTGTCAGGCAAAAGAAGCTGCATCATTTGGCTTTCAGTGCCCCAATCATGAAGATTTCTCTGTGCAGTAAGAAATCAATTAGATTTTTCTATGCAATTAGATACAGAAATATGCCATTTTCTTATTCGTGTCTGGGATTTATTCTGTGGAGCATCTCCTTAGTGAGATGACACTTGATGCTTCAAAAGAAGGGAAAACATTACACTCTGACCCAGAGAAATGCCCAGTGAGATGCCTGTGGCCCATGTTTGAAAGCAGCAATAAAGGCTGAGAAGAAGAAGGTCTCTCTGAACCCCTTGTGTAGTGGTGAGAATCCTTCAGGGAAAAAGGGCCCAACTGAGTCAGAAGTGCTGAGGCTGAGGCGGGTTGGTATCAACATCCAGAAACACAAGCTGTGTGAAACCCTCTGGCTGCACCCTGCCATCAGGTGTTTCATGGGGAAGCAGGGCCCAGATCTTGAGCCCTCCATATATTGGAGTCACACTGACACAAACATCACTTTTTTGCTTTTCTGACCCCCTAAAAGGCCTTTGAGCACCTGCCCTGTGCAGGCATTCAGCCATGACCGAAAAGAAGACTCTTCAGCAAAACAAAAAGTTTTCCTTTTCCTTAACTTGAGCTGAAAAATGGAGCACAGACTCCAATTCACAGACCAGACATGAGGACCTATTATTTCTCCTTTTGTTTTAAGATTCACATCAGCGACAGGGAATGGAAAAAACGTGTGAATCGGGTCATTTCCAAGTTATGTGATTCACTCTGATAGGATGTTGCATTTCTTTGTCTCTCTTCGAGGAATCACGTGGAACAAAACCACAACAGGCTGCTGACTTGCTGTGGGATGGGGGTGGGTGGAGGGAACGAACAAAAAAAGTGTCTCTTATTTTAGAAAACAATTATTATGCTTATCTTCTTCCAGGTGTCTGCAAGGCCTGTAGAGGTTTGACAGGATTCCCATGAACGAGAATTTTTGCCCACAATTCTGCCCCATTATCTCTCTCACACATAATAGAGCTGGAGGCTTGTGGTCGAGTGACCTCAGCAGCGTTGCGAAAGTGGTTTGCTTGCATTATTCTCTCCACACGTGATTCCATAAGAAACACCACTCCATGCCTGGTTATTTTTTCTTAACTCTTTCCTCTCAGATAAACTCTGATATGTGCCCCTCTATACACAGAACCCTTGCTGGGCACTTCCTGGCATTTGCCCACGACCCTCCAGGGTAGACTTTTCCCCAGGAGGGCAGCACTCTCAGGGAGCAGGGCATGGCTGTGCTGTGGTTGGAGTTGTGGGAGGGAGCTCTGCTGCTTTTTGTTGGATACACCAGGCACCTGCCCCTGCCCTCCAGGATAAGGTGCTGTGCACACACAGAGCCCAGTACTGACCTCGTGGTGCCAGTTTGCCAGCCCAGAACGCTCTGGCTTCCCTAAAACCGTGTGATGGGCATCTGAGTCCTATGTTAGGGATGCAGGAAGGGAGCAACTGGGTTTTGGATCAAACAGATTTCTTCCTCTAGAAAAGCTGAAATCCTGGGATGGCATAAAATTGAGAAGATCTGTTCTCTTTAAACTTCTCTATCAAGCATATGTTTTCTTCTTACAACATTGCTTTTCCCCTCCTGTTTGAATAGAGATACTGGGGGAAGGGGCACTTAGAGGAGAAGTTGTCCTCTCCCTCCCTGAGCACTCTTTGCTACTGGGAAAAAGCAGCCCAAATAAAGTTTGCCACCATCCCAAGCTCTGGATAGAGGGGTGAATGGCTTGTAAAACTGTCTTCCTGAATGTTTGCAAAGCACTTTTCATAGCAAGGGTCTGATTGTGTTACTACAGTGCTGATAATGAATATTGTTAATAATGAAAGCAGGAAGAAACTGTTTACTGGGTGCTGCATGAGAAAGGCGAAGTTGGCTACAGCTGCTTCCAAGTATGTGGAGATTGGGACAAGGAACTGTGTGTGCAGGGTGGTGTTCAGAAAAAGCTGCTTCTAAACTCCAAATGAGGATGTACAGGAGCAATCCTTAACGTGTTTGTTCCTGATTTGATGTAAAACCTCTCTTACACGAAGAGACCCAGTCCCATTGCAGGTCTACAGGAGATCCCAGGCAGCAGGGATGCAGTGAGTGGGTGCCACCAGGGCACCACAGGCTCACATCAACACTGCAAACAGCACAATGAACCTCCCCACTGCCATGCAGGGGAGACTTGCTCAGTGAATTAGGTCTCCTCAGTGTTCTGGAATAAAGATGTTTCCTGAGTGACAACAGGTTCATACAGGACACTCCCAGCAGCATGCAGGTAGAGCCAGTAAAGATGAGGGAACACACACTGTAACTTCTGTCTGTGCAGGAGGAAAGCGTTCCTGCCATGTAGTAACAGAGGTGGTCATGTTTCATGAAGAGTCCTCGTTTAAACACGTTAAAGCTTTTTGTTCACAACCTGGATGAAATCCAGGTGTTGCAGAGGGCTGAACCATCATCTCCTCCAAGATGCACTGCTCGTGGTGTGGGTGCTGGGCACACAGAGGGGTCCTGAAGGCCATGAAAGCTCTGCAAGTCACAGGTGCCACTGATCTCCACTCTTGAGTCAGGGCCCTTGCTGGCTGCCAAACTGTACGTGGTGATTACACGGCGTGGACACCTCGTCAGCTGCTGAGGCCTTCTGACTCACTCCCACTTAGAATCTAGATGACAGTTTGGTTTGAATTAGCTGTGGGCTGAAGCCAAAATCCTGTGTCTGAACTTCCTCAGATTTTGGGAAGACTCCAGTCTGGATCTGAGCTTAGCACATGGCTGTAAGTTACTCCAAGATTGGAGCCAAATCCTGGATCAGAATGTTCCCAGACTGTGGGGAAGCTCACAGCCCACCTTTGATGCTGGGATCATCACAAGGATGAAATATTGCCCTTATGTTGGGATACTCCTTGTATTCTTCCATAGCTGGTGCATTTTTAGGACTGCAATTGTACCATTTCAGTTCTTCCTATAAGATTTAAGAAGAAAAAGAAAAGATATGTTTGTGTTTATTTCAACTGGAAAAACATCTTGCTTTCAATTTGCCTGTTGGATAGACGAGAGGCATTTTGGCTTCAGGGCATGACAGTTGTGCCTCATTAAAAAATTTTGGGATGGAATTCCCTTGCCCCAGCCCATCAATACCACCAGTACCACCAGTGCCTTTCAGTGCAGGAGTTACAAATATGTCACAGGGAGCGCAGCAAGAGCTCCCTGGGCGTTTGTTATCCCTGAGCTCCGCCTCACAGGAATCCTTCGAGGAAAAGGAAAGGGCTGAAGAGTAACAAAATTCCACTTTCAAGCTGCTCAGAAGACACGGTGCGAACAAACAGCCCCCAGAAGGCGAGATCCTGCAATCTGGTGCCGCGGAGTGCTGAGCAGCCGCCTCTCGAGTGCCGGGGCTGGCAGCGTGCGGGGCGCGGCGGGGACGCGGAGCAGCCCCGCACAAGGTGGCCCTGCCAACTTCTGGGAACGTGGAGCCGCCTGCCACGCTGCGTGGGGGCAACCCCAGCCCCGGCAGAAGGCTCTGCCAGCGCAGCGCCGTGTCGTTAGCTCGGGGTTTACACACTTCACTTGACACCTCTCCCTTGTCCTACAGATGTTGCGCTGCATTTGGGATGGAGCCTCCAACAGTACAGCTGTTCGAACACATGTGCATTTTCCACTCAACAAACCGCAAGAATAAGGCAGCAGGGTTACAACGTTTGGATCCTAGGGCTAGAATGAGAGAAGCAGGGGAGGTGTTTCTTTGGGAAATCTCCGTAGTTTCTCCTGTAGTTTCTCTCTTTGTGGTTTTATTCAGTGACTGTTCTGCGCTCAGGCCATGGGGAAGGTAAGGTCTGATTGATATTGCAAGTGACAACTGAGGCCTTGGCATCATTTTTTCAGTTCATCTGCAGGAGGTGAAAAGCCCAGAGCATTTTTCTAGTTCTAGAGATGTAGAGTAATTTTACCTTTTATTTGCAAAAATGCACTTTATTCCAATCCCTGTTAATTCACTGTCACGTGTGAATAAATTAGAGTCTGCCCCAATAAAGGAGTTTAGAGAGGAATTATCAGATATGGTCAGAAGGGAAATATTTTATAATATTCTTTTCCCTTTTGCCATTTTAGAATATGAGAAGAGTTTACTACATCTCACCAGGAGCCTCACAAAGCCATTGAAAACCCTTTCTTCTACCAATAAAGTACAGAAGTTGGGGAGACTCAAGTGAGTGATTTAATAAAATAAAGTGAGTCCCAAAATGGGCTTCTTAAGGACCATGAGATCTCAGGCATCATTATTCTCTCATTGCCAAGGGCATCTATTGCAGGTACCTTCAATTATTTGACTCCTGATTTACGTCAGTTGGTTTAAGGCGAATTGCACTTCTTTTTCCTCTGATCCAACATCTGTTTTCTTGAAAAACAGATGTGCACAAATCAATCTGATTAATGTGCTTGATTCTGCAATTACCACAGGATAAATCAGCAGCCCACTAAAATCAACCTGGTGTCAAATTCATACTCCTACACCTTCACCATTCAGCCTGTCTTGACTTAGGTCTTTGCTCTGTGAAGCTTCTTTAGATACAAAAGGACCAGAGTGAAATCCTCAGTGCCAGGACGTGCAACATTTCAGATGATCTAATGTGGAATTATCAATAAAGGGAATTTCAATGAAAAAATTCAATGTCTTTAATTCAATGTCTGCAGGTTTTCTTGTGTGCTAACAGGGCAGAAAGATCTGTTTTTTACAAAATTACTTGAGCTTCTGGGACATTAATTGAAGTTGTCAAGGCAAAATAGAAATATATATATAAATAAAATATAAATATATCATATGTATAATATAAAAATACGGACTGACTCAAAGGAGATACACCTTTCCTAAAGCAAGGAGGAATCCAACTGATTATCTAGTGGAGAATCAGTCTCCATGCTCTATAACGAGCTAAAATCTCAGCCCAACAATTCATTGTTTTCTTTGAAGGTCCTGCTGCTCCAGGAGACAGAGATGACACAGGAATTAAAATTAAGGAAGTTTTCTTTACAGATTGGATGATGACTGATTTTGCTGTCTGTGTGAGGGGAAAGGTGAGTAGGAAGATCCCCATGGGTGCTCTGTTTGTAAATGGCTTTCACACAGGGGTTGTTGTGTGTTATGCTCTGCATCACTTTTGAGTGGAGCCCAGTTTGCACCCCTGCTCTCCTTCTCCTGGTGAGGCTGGGAGCTGGAATCCCCTCCCCAGTCCAGGACAGCTGATGGTCACCAGTCACTGTGGCAGCAGCTGCTCCTTGTAGGCCTGGTGCTGATTGTTGCTTGACCTTGACATTTGTATAAGGGGGAGCAATTACTAAGAGGGAAAAAGTGGGAAAGAATTTTCCCCCTTATTCATTCTGTCACAGCTGCCCTTCATATCCTGCAATGTGGGTCCTGCCATCAAAATTCCAATTCAGATCCAAACTTGCATTTTCCCCAAATCTCAGAGTGCTTTAAGCTGGAATCCATCACTTTTTTTTTTTTTTTCCCTCTAGCTGAAACCTAATAAATGTGCTCTATAAAAAATTAGTTTGGCCAACATCTGGAGGCAGATAAAAATCTTCCAAGCTACTGTTCCACAGTCTTAGGGATCATTAGTACTGCAGAACGTCTATACAGAATATTTATCTTAAGTATGCAATAAAATGAAAGCTACTGTGCCAAATTCAGAACAACCTCTGATGAAAAGAAATGTCTCACATCAACATCAAGCTGGAGCTTTTCAATCCAGAGAGAATCTTTTCTCTAGCCAAAGCACAGAAACTTGTAGTTACAAAAACTTAACACTAAACACAGGGGGCAAATTTATTATTTCAATTGTGATATTTCATCACTGGTTAGTTTAATGTTTTTTTTTTCCTCTTTTTCTTTTAATTACCCTCCCCCTCTCCTTGGGATGGTTTATTGCTTGTAAATTATTTGTCACATCGTTGTAATTCTATCCAGATCCTTAACTTTCTAATCATGCATCTTTTATGGGGTCTCTTTTAAAGAAGCACTATAATTACTTGCCAAGGGTCCCTGTAAATTTTATCAGGCTGTAAAATATTATACTTTAATTATTTGAAAAAAAAATTGGAAATGTTCCCTCTGAAAGGCTGCATGATCAATATTGCAAGGAGCAAGGCACCTTCTGCACTCCTGCATTGCTTCCTGCTGTACAACTCAGAAACCTTCAAAACTCTCCCACTTCATTTGGTGACATGGAAAAGTATTAATGGAGAAACTGGCCTTTGATTAAGAGGAAGAAATTGCTTATTGTATGTTTGAGCTGTTGTAAAATACACTAAGAAGATGACAAGGCTGCTCTCCCAGTCTGTAGGAGGCACAGGGACCTCCCTCCCAGCTTGGTGGCAGGTCAGAGCAGAGCAGAAATGCAGAATAAACTGCAGATAGAGAACCTTTCTCATAGGAAATGAAACATTCTATTAGAGGAAAAATTCTCTGTTTCTATATAAACTTTCAAACTATAATCCAGTTTATTTGCTTAATTTCATTAGTGGTAGACATACTGATAGCATTTCTACAATTATGTCCCATTCTCAGTAGGCATTTGTGACTCACTTCTGTAGTCCTTTATTTCACAAATTAGCAGCTTTCATGATGCAGTGCTCCAGAAGAAATATGGGGAAGGTATTTGATGGCAACCTAAAGTGGTTTCTGGAACAAAGTTTCCCATGCACTATTCAAAATAAACAAAAAAACGGTTTGCATTTGGTTTCAGGCTGGATGTGCATAATGTGTGGGATTGTATCTTGTATTCCTCACCAGCACTTCAATTAAATGTGCACAGCAGCTTGTGCCCATTTCTGGTAAGTTTGCATTTCTTTAGATTGCTGGGCTGAAATATGAGGGAGTTAAATGATTTGGTCAAGGAGCACGGTGAGCTGGAAGCAAAGTAAAATATAGATCTCACCTCAGCTCCTTGCTCCTGGGGAGCACCAGGGGAGGTCCTTAAGAGAAATGACATATTGCTTTATCTGTAGAATTCCTCTTATCCTATGAGGAGCTCTTATCCCATCTGTCCAGTGGCTTTCCGGGTTTTATCCTGAGAATATCATTATTCTCTGTATATCCCTGTAAGCAGCACCAGATAAGACTCACCAGCACTCTGACACCTGGAACTGTGAGATACACGTAAGCTGAACAGACAGTCCTGCTCTTTCCCAGGTTGTCTGTAAATAATGACTAAAAGTACTTTTCCCAACACTGTTTCTGCAAAAGCAGCACTGCTAGTAAATTGTCCATGTTCTGCACAGCAGCAGATTTTGCAGCAGGCTTTGGCCTGGCTCTCAGTGGTGTTGGCAAACGTCCCATTTTAATGTGGAGAGCCCCCTGTTTATCATCCCACGTGTGCAGGTAACACTCTCTGCACAGATCTGTCCCAGGTGAGCTCCTGCAGTGTCCAGTGCACTGTGTCACACCACAGCATCCAGGACATCAAACACCAAATATCTTTCATTCATGACTCAGGCCAAGTCCGACAATGATTTTTAACAATTGTTCATGAATGACACAGACCTTGATAATTATTTACAGTGGTTGCTGACCATCAGAAACCATTCAATAAATATCTTTTGTAAACCACACACAAGTAAATACAAAGCTGGCTCGAGCTACTGAATGTTGTTGCTATTTTTAATAGCTGAATGCTGGCAGAAGGCAGTGGTAAGAGTGTTTAAACATGGATATAGCTATGGATGGTTCAATTATTCATTTTAAGCCAGGGGTTCAACTGAAGTAACCCTTCTACCTGTAGGAAGGTTGTCCACGAAGAGGTCTGTGTTTGTTTCCTGTCCATTCCATACTGATACAGGTGAATTAAGGTGCTGTAAAGCCCTAGAAACTTAAAATATATCCACTGCAGATGTTTGAAAATCGGTATAAAAATTGATTTTCATGGCCTGACATCTGGTCCTACAAGAGTCCCTGGGGATTTCTCTGCTGTTGTGCTCGCTCAGGGGTCAGGTTGGTGCTCCAAGACAGCTCCCCAAACCCTTCAGCTGTTTACTTTGCTGCTGTGAAAGTTTACACCTCAAATCACTTCTTCAGGGAGCCAACTGTCTCCTCAGCTGGAAACTCAAGCACTGGGTTTTTAGTCCTTCAGAGCTGCCCCTTCAGGCAGTGAGGGTGCCACAGGCTGAACTGAAAAGGGATTAAATCTGGAGATGAAAAAAACTGCGAGGAAAAGAGTCAAAAAAAAAGACACCACACACGGAGCTATCCTGCATCCCGAAGGACAGGGACCAAACGATGGAAATAAGTTGCTTTGTGGAGCCTGCAAAGGTGCCACTGCCTGCAACCAGCATCACCCCTTTTTTCCAGTTAACACCAACCACTTCACGGCCACTTCAGCACTGCTCTTTTATTCCCCACTCAAAACAACCGCTTCCATTTGATTCCTCCCAGCCGGGGCCGGCAGTTAAACCCTAGCCTGCATTTCTGCTCCCCTCCTTGCCTGGATTTCCCCGGAGCAGCCAGGGTAGCTCCTGTCCGGCTCCGCTCGCCCGGCCGCCGGGACGCGGGCGCAGCGCGGGGCTCGGAGCGCTGCTCCGGGCGGGGCTCCCGGCGGGGAACCCGGCCGGGGATGCTGCGGGGCTCGGAGCCACTGGGAAGCCAGCAGGCTTCCAGCTCTGGGGGTACAAGGCGTCCTGCGGGCTGGCTGGCAGCTACAAATCAGCTCCAGCGAACGGCAGGGGAGGGAGGCGCTTTTGGCGTGTAAACTTTGCAGTCAGGGATTTGGGGACTTGCTCCTTTCCCCTGGCGTGGAGATGGTATCTGTCACAACCAACATTTGCTTTGGAGGAAACAGGGAAAAGGAATTAAGTAAAGGAGCAGAAATAAACTGATTTAGGTACGGGTTTTTTGCTGATTTATGGCTTGCACGTTTCAACAACTACTTTGTAAATGGTTCACAAACTGTAATAGTTTCTGGGAGTTTAATGATCAGTATCTATAATACAGAGAAATGACAGTAAAATAAAGCATGTCCTCAAATTGTACTGCTGTAGGCACACAAAATGGAGTCTTACAAGGTATAGATTAGCAAAAAAGCTATAACTGTTTTCCTTTTCCCCTTTTTTCCTGTGCATGTCTGTAAAAGCATCTTAACTTCTGTTCTGAAAAGAACTGTACCCCACAGTGTCTCCTGTGTTAGATCTCCTCTACAGAACAAAGATCTTAATTTTTTTCAATATAGTAATATAAAAAACCTCAATTAAAGACAAAAAAAAAGGTCAATTTATACTGGACTGAACACCAAAAGGTTTTCCTAACAGTGATGACCTAACATGTGTTATGAAGCTGCCAGGGCCGGGGTCGCTGTCCCCCATGTGTCACCTCAGCTTGATGTACAGCATTCAGAAACACCAAGTGGACAGCCTGAGCACTTGGAATTATTACATGTAATCACAAAATGCTAATTGGTTACTGAGGCAAGCTGCATCAGATGAAATGGAAAACAAACTAGAAGCTGTTTCTCCAAGGCTTTTAAAGATAAAAGCATGGCTAAGCTTGGGTAGTTAGAACCAATAACACTCAGATATTCTCTTTGATCCCATATTCCTGCATGTCCATTATGAAACCATCAATATCGTGTGAAGGTTGGAGGGAAGGTGTAGGATCTCTGAGGATTGGCCAAATGCTACCTTTGCATCTCTCTCAGCTCCTCTTTCCTATATTTACCTTCTGCAGGGTTTCTGATACCATAAACAGGGGCAGCTCCCATCAAACCCAAGGCAGGGAGGGGAAAAGTAATGAGAGATGTTTGGTAGGGAGGACACTGCCACGGGTGTGGGCCAGACTTCCCTGCCAGGGGTTTCCTGGAACACTGCACCTCTAAGTACTGTGTTGGCCTCAGGCAACTTCCCTCCACATAATGGTAAAGAGAAACACTAAATCAACAGATACACACATTGACTGAGAATTCAGTGAATGCAAAAGTCATCCCATCTCTGGGCCTCAAATGGTACAGAAGTTATTAGGAGGACAAGGCACTGATACAACAGCAATGAGCTCTCCCACCACCTGTCCTTGGCCACCTGGAATAGGTGGGAATTTCTTCATTTATCTGGGGAGGTGAGTACTCTCCATGTGTGTAGATGTGTGTAGTTCCCTTAGGTATCCTTCAGTTTCAAAAGTTTAAGAAAATATCAGGAATGCTTGGCAAATGGTTCACACAAAAATGTTGTCACAAGATTATGTATCAGGATAGGGGGGTGGAGGAGGTAACAGCCCACAGGAGATGGGCAATTAGTCCATAATTAGAAGTTCTAAACACAGCAAAAAATCTGAATTTTTTTTGGAAACTTGAGAGTGTGGATGAAATATCTATGGGTGGAGTTCAGAATTTTTTTTACCAGATCCTAAGATCAGCTGAGGCAATAATCTGACAGAGGTGCATCTAATTTACATGATGTCATTGAGTCCTTCTGCCCCTCTGAAAACAGTAGAGTTTGTGCCATGGAGAGGCTGCAGCATCTCCCAGCTTCCATGGTGCCAATGCTGCCTTTTTTTAGGACAAGGAAACACCTATCTGAAGAAAATGATGTGTAGAGGACAGTGGCACAGATGGCCAAAGTGCCATAAAGAGACTCACAGTGGTCTGTTCCCTACTCCCAGGGCAAGCCTGTCCTCAGGAATGAAATGTCAAAGCTCAAGTGGCTTGTACACATGGCAACAGGTAGTGGTTGTTCTGGGGTCCCACAAACCCTGAGGGGACCCTGCTCCCAGGCAGGTCAGAGCTTTCATAGCCTTTGGAAGGTCTGATTTCCCAAGGAGCAGCCCCTTGGTGGTGCAAACAGAGCTCTGGAGCTGCAGAGGAGCAGAGCCGAGTGTGCTGTTGCCATAGCAGGGGAAGGGGGATCTATGGAAACCCCTGAAAGGGCATCACTCCAGGCAGTCTCCAAACAGCAGGACCACAGACAGTACCAGGGCACTTACAAGGCATGCTGTGAAGCCAGAATAATTTCAATCCATTTAGCAAAGTGCTTCCAGTCCTTGTTTCAGAGCAGGTTAAAGAAAAATAGAGTAAGTATCGAACAAACAAAGTTAATCTGTACCTACAGCACTTTACTCAAGAAAAAGCTAAAACTGTCTGACTGTTGCCTGCTCTTGGTTTGTTATTTTCCTCTCAGGCAAAAAGCCTTTTTCTTCTTTCTTTTCTTTCTTTTCTTTCTTTTCTTTCTTTTCTTTCTTTTCTTTCTTTCTTTCTTTCTTTCTTTCTTTCTTTCTTTCTTTCTTTCTTTCTTTCTTTCTTTCTTTCTTTCTTTCTTTCTTTCTTTCTTTCTTTCTTTCTTTCTTTCT